>CM022488.1:25693151-25750424 GCA_011952105.1 Coreoperca whiteheadi | reverse complement strand
GAAAAAAAGAAAAGAATAGATGATTGAGGATCATCGCCAGGAAATGTTCAAGGACACGTGAGACGAACCATTAGGCACGAGCATTTTGATTCCCCTCCATTTTTTTTAATTTTTTTTTTTTTTTCTTATCCTTCTTTGTTTTTAGGGGTGTGGTGGGGGGGGGGGGGGGGGTGAGTCCATTAATATCTCCTACAAAGTTAAACAAGATTTCAAAAGTACATATTTTCACTTAAAGCAGATTATCAAGCAATGCACTCTACCCAGTAGCAGATTCTTGGACTTGTCTTATAAACAAGAAAGAATCAGCCATTTGTTCATTAAATAATTTATTGGATTTGTGTTCTAAGCGATCTGCTTCACTCTGATTAAGTGATAAAACAATTCATGACTTTTAGGGGAATGCCTTAAAGGGTTACTCCAGTTATTTACTTGTGAACTTCCATAACGTTGGGAGTCTTGACCGAAACAAAAAAAAACTAAATAAGAATGAACGGCCAAAATCAGTCTAGCAGATGCGGAGATATCCTGACTTTAGTTCCTAAGTTTGGGTTAAGCTCCAAAAAAGCTGGTTCCTACAATTCCCACAATGCTGTTCAATAGCATCTTTCATTAGACCCTCCATGCCAGGTAAACTCCCATGTCTTTAAAACTCCATAATTTGATAATGCAGGCTTTGTTGTTAAAACCTTGCGCTGGGCAAACACAAGAGAAATTTACACTGATGACATCACTATGACGTCATCAGGGTTATTTGCTTTTCTTAAGAAAGCTCATGCAGAACCACAGGAGAAATTACACAACAGAAAGCGTTGTACTCCCTGTGACTGTGGCGTGCCCCTTTCGTGCAGATTATAAATAGGTGTCTACTGTCACATCAAAATATGTTACTAAAATAAACTTCAGATAAAAATAGCAAGAAACAGCAGCATGAGTCTGCAGAAGAGTGAGTCTGGTTTGTTTAGTCCAAAATGTTTGCAGAGGGGAGTCCCGACTGGGCAGAGGGGAGTCCCGACAGAAATACAGAAAACTCTTGAATTCATTTAACAGCTAAGCGATCAGTTTCCGCTAGAGGGTCAGCCAGCGCTCCTGAATGGCATGACTAATTAAGTTGTCGTGGAAGATCCGCTCCATGTGTGTGTGAAATGTCGTGGAGTGGTAGCGAAAAGGAGATGTTGCCGACCGTTTCGAAACGCTGAGTCCTGTCTGAACTGTATTCTCCTTGGCTCAGCTGTTGTCCCTGTCAATGCAATGTGGATGTAGTCAGCTGGAACGGGACAGAGTCAGCAGTAAGGCTTTCCGAGCGATTCCACCTGCACAGAGGTCGCAACTCTCCCAACACACACACAAAAAACCCCACTCCTAAGTGGACAAATATCGGAACATACAGCTGCCTTTTTATTGTAATTGTGTCTCTTTCCTGTTCGGTCCTGTCTACTTTGATATATTTCTACAGTGTAGAGCGAACGCCTCTGGAGGTCTGTTTTGCTCTTTGCCCACCTCCTGTGGAGAAATCTCATCCCTCCTAGCCCCAGGCTGTCCGTCTGGCCTGCAAACCCCCCTCCCCCCGCCCTCCCCCTCTACACACACACATAGCAATACGGTCAACAGAAACATGGACACAATGCGGTCTAAAAGAATCTGACACAATCGGATGAAGTGTGACGGAAAGACGAGTGGTGATACGGGACAGAATAGCCGGACTGAAAGACATGGACAATGATGAAAATGAAAGAAAATGAAAGCCTAAATGAAGTAGCCTGAAATTTAACTCCACTGCCGCAGATATTTCTTACATTTTCCCCAGCACCGCTTAACAAACAATCATCGGGCTGCTAGATTCACAAACAGCAAGAAATTTAAAAAGGAAAAAAAAAAATTTCCACATACTACTAATTCCACATTTTGAAACCTAAGGACTATTTCGGAGATCAACAGCAATTCTTGATTTTAAACTGTGGATATATTTTGTTGAGGGATGCATAAGATCAAAGAGCCATCCGGACACCACATAAAACACAAAGACAACAGCTGAAGTCAATACAAAACGAGAAAAAAAAAAAACAGCAAACGTATTAATAATGCTCACCTGAGCCAGAGGATGAGATCATGTTCCCGGATCTTTGGACTTCATCAAATTTGCTGAAGATTACATTCAACCTGTGAACGCGGACAGACAGAGATTAAAAAAAATAAAGACTCTTCAAGCCAGTGATGATAAATGTGTAGAGAGGATACGAAACAAAAGACAAAAAAGGAAAGGGACGTGAAAACACAATTCAGACAACTGAAGCAGAGAGAATGACGACGGACAGTAAAAACAAAAAAAAGGACCCTGGAAGCTGCTGGCTGCACCATCCATCACTTCCGAGGTGAGAAGCCTCAGTGAGAAGCTCTCCCTCTGCTCTGTGCGGAAGGGATAGCCAAGACCAAAATAGACAACGGACAAACTGACACACACAGAGAGAGAGAGAGAGAGAGAGACTGAGAGAGAGAGCGAGAGAGAGAGAGCGAGCAATGGTGGAATGCAGAGACATATGGTCCAGTGTCAAAAAAGGACAAAGAGGACAAAAAGGTAACAGAAAAAGTCTGTTCATGTTTGCTGGCATGCATTATAAAAAAAAAAAAGAAATACAGCTCGTCCACACCTGAGCCACGAAATTCTGGAACCCTTTTCAGAAGGCCTTGCTCAGGGGCCGATTACCAGAGAGGTGGCTGAGAAATCAGATTTAGTGGCTGGACAAACCTGCCGGAGTTTTCTTTCATGAGCTTGTGTCAAATATGTCGAAAACAAGAGATAAAGTCCCTTCTGCTGTCCGCACGAAACGAAACGAGAGACACCTCGTGCTCATAGGAAATGGTACACACCCCAACTCCATCTAGAGCAATTCAGTGATATGATAACACATAACAGATCATCCAACATGTGGACAAAAGTCGGGAGATAAAACTACACTGTTATTAGCAGCGCAAAGTTAATTCTATAAATAATCTTTCACGTTTAAAAGTATATTATGCTTTTTACAAACTGTGTGCTGATTGTTTCAGTCACAAATTACATTTACACAGCTAGAACATAAGTAAGGGACAATGCCCTCCGCTGCGTGTGTCGGACGGTTCCGGACTCCCCATCGTCCATTAATTCCTAATAATGGACATCTCGAAGGGCATTATCCTGTTTGTACCATGGTCACTTGCCAAAGAAAAAAATTAAGACTATTCATTTATATTTTCATGCATTCTGAAGTCAAAATGTCACGTTTTTTACGAGCCATAACTCCGTTGGCCTGGTAACACCTGGGGGTTTGACCAGTTTGATCATTACCATCCCATAAGGTTCTTATGCAATAGAAATGTTGTTCACCATCCCAGTGAAGAGGACGGACCTTAGATACCTTAGTGTGTGTGTGTGTGTGTTACTTCTAATAGACAAGTCAGACATTATGGCAATCAAAAACCCACAAACAAATGTGATTATCGGGGTTCTGTTTCATTATCCAGAGGCACACAAGGACAATCCCCTACAAGTATGACACGGTGAAAATCATAAAGCTAACATTTTCATCCACAGATAATTAATCAGCTTGAATGGTATAAATGATACACTCGGTTGCCAGTTTATTAGGTACACCTAGCTTAAATCAATGCAGTCTAATACAACACCCCTGCAATAAATCCTCCCTTCATGTAGGTCATAATGTGTAGTTTTTGAGGTGCTGATTCAATTATATGATCATTTTGGAGGCTGAAGTGTGTGCTGTTAAAGTGTGTTTTATTACACTGAGAGCTGTTTCTATTATTTGCTCTACCCTTAACGATATAAATCGGTCGCACAAAAACACCTCCACAAACTGCATCCTTCTTTCTAAAACAGGTCCAAACAAACTTATACAACTATAATATAACTACAAAATGATAACCGTCATGAAGGTAGGATTTATTGCAGGACTGTTTTATCAGACGGCATTATTTGAAGATGTACCTATAAGCAAATAAGTGAAAATCTTCCCAAGTAGAGCAGTGTTCTAACGCTGCAATGATTAATTCTTCCACTAGAGGGAGAACCAGTGTTGTGGCCTGCAACCTCTTTGTGTCTAGACATGGGAGAAAGTGTTCCTCTCAACACTTTTACCGCCTGTGACCCGTACAGCGTGGTGTGCATTTGCGTGCATGAGGTGGTATAAGTGAGAGGGAGAAACGATGCAAAAACCAGGAAAGGACAAACAGGAGGCAAGGACGGAACTAATGGCACAAACAATAAGACAGACAGCGACGGGTTGGCAGCTTCCTTTTGTCGTACCGTGACTGCGGCAGGCCCTTCTTGCTGAGATCCATCCTCACCCTCTCTCCCACATGTCTGTAGATCTCCACCAAGCAGCCCATAGCCCCGTCACGTACCTGATGAGCGCGACACAACATGAAATCATTACCACCGTCGGCAATCGTTGGTCCTTCTTGAACTCTTTTCTTTACTCATTTAGGGGCTATATTTTTCATTTGCAATTCGTTGTTCCAACGCATAGACGTGCCATGGCAGATTTTATAGTATGCTATAGCTGCACTACCTAATGCTGCCACTAGGGGAAAAAACAGCATATAGGTGGTTGTAGCCTGTGGACTCTTGTGTGTGAACATGAAATCTTCCTCTCACCTGATACGCCAGTGAAAAATCCTACTGACAAGAGTCCCAGGATTTGTTTAAACACCTACTTTCACGATCAGGTAATAGTATTCAGTTAGTTTGTTTGATTGGTTATGTGGTCCTTGAAATGTCTAACATAACTGCAAACACCTCACACAAGTGACCTTTTAACCCTGAGAATATCTAAGAATTGGGCATTTCGTTTGACAAAAGGTAAAGAAGCACTGCCAAATATTCTGTCTACAGCAAAATGAAAGCAGGCAAATCCTCAATTTAAGAGGTTGTAAGCAGCGGGTTGTTTGATAAATGTCCTCAATGAAAATCTAAATTGTCTTTAATTAATCTGCCATTATTCTGTGTAATATTATTTCCCAAAAGTATTGTAATTTCTAACAACACAAAATGGCCACAAACTACTTTGAGGCGCTTAAACCTAAGAAAGAAATACATTTGACAACACTGGCAACGTGAATGGAGAAAAAGCGAGAGTAGACAAGACCTGACTGGTGGGGTCCCCCAAGAGGTTACATATGTGAGGAACAATTTTACTGAGGGTCAGGCCGTGAGCGCCGTATCTGCAAGACAAGAATGGAAATAAATCAGCCCAATGAACAGATCAAATGGAGGAGATACGCAAGGAGACAAGAGACACACACACACACACACACACACACACACACACATCTACCCTATGGACAGTCAAAAAGGCAAGAATAGCAGCAAAATACCAGTATTTTGAAATTTAATAACAAGAAAAATGTTGTTTCAAACTCAGATGTCTGGAAGTCATTTGATGAGCAACTCAAATGACTCCAGCTGTTGTATTTTTTAAACTTCACAGTAAGGAGAGTAGGTAACTATGTCCTTAGTTTAAAAAACTAAATTGTAACCGTTTACAGGATGGATCCAGTGCATTTTACAAGAAGTAAATGGTAAATATCATACACATTGGGGAAATGCTGTAGAAACAAACAACTGTAAAGATGATTATCACTTCCTACCATCTTTACCACCAATATAACTGAAATGGGAGGGACGTATTTGGCTCACGTGTTCAGGGTGGCGATGAGGCAAAGGCACACTCCTTCTCTGCTCCGGTTGTTCTTATGTTTGAAGCCTCCCAGCATCCGGTCCCACACGTACTGCACCAACACACAGCAAAGCACACGTGCATATTCGTTCGATGTCGCTGTAATGGAATTACTGCGACAACATGCATTAGAGGACAGGAAATGGACGACAGCCAACTCGTCAAACCAGCCAGCCAAAAACTATGTGATACCTAGCTTTATCGGGCCAAAATGTACTTTAAAACGAATTGGCAAATACCAATGAGTAAATCAATCTATTTGCTGATTGTACTAATTGTAGGTCTATGGCTATAGTTAAACCCAATTGTTTTGTTCCCATGGATACATTCAAAGTGGGGTATCAGCTAACGGGCGGGTTGTGTTGGATCCCAATTTCACAGGTCTGAGAATCAGATTAATTGCAACAGCTCCGTGGTGAGTTTTATCACACTGAAAATGCTATAATGTTACTAAGACTGTGCACTCATGGTTGTTCAGGGGAACAGCAACACAAAAAAAGACAAACATTTGGCAGCAAATCTGCATTAATCATCAATATAATTACTTCAGGCTGTGTGCTGAACTCGTAAACCCATGGGAAGAAATGACCTCTAAAAGCACGTGTGTGTGTGTGCGTTTGCGCGTGTGTGTGTGTGTGTGCGTGTGTGTGTGTGCGCGTGCCGGTACCTGCGGGGTGGCAGCTTGTTCCATGATCTTTAGCAGCAGTGTTTGGTCTTGGTCTCGCACTTGATCCTTTGCATCGCCCAGTCGATCGATAAGGCTGGGCAGTACTGAGGGAAAGAGAACAGAGGGAAACACTGAAGTATCTGTTCAAAACCGCGAACGGAAGAAAAGTAACTCAGACATGCCAAAACAGAACTGGTGGGCAGGAATTAATTACAGATGTGAATAGGTTTTTTTGGTATTTGATGCTGTTGGGAAGTGTCCTGTCACAGACTTTGTGTTATCAATCTGTTCCATGCTAACAAAATGATTTTACTTTTTTAAATATGTTCCAAAAACAAATACATACATTGGAAAATAAAAAGGCTTAATTAATTTCTAGATTTGTCCTTTGGCCGGCCAAACTTTCAGCCATCCACAAAAACACAGGCGCAGGAATCTGAATTGTAAGGCGAATTATTCTTATTCAGAGTAAAGGGCAGCAAGTGGCCAGCAATCAAGGTGATAACGAGGGGAGAATGAAACGCCCAGGGTAACAGAATGTCATTGTTCAGTTATTCAAATTTAGGAGAAGGTGGCCATCTGTTCGGGGGGGGGTACTGAATGATATTCTCATAGCTAACCTAACAGAAAAGATTCCTTGAGAACTGTTTGGTTCAGCTGTGAGAAGGCGAGGAAAGAGGCTTCTAGCTACATTAACAAAATGATGATACGCTGCAATGATGTAAGATATCACAATACAGATACCACACAGGAAACTGAACGGTCTGGATCTCACCTGTTCCCACCTGGGCCCTAAATCGCTCCTGTAACCTTGTCACTAAGGCAGATAAGAGGTCCAAGCCGAGCAGCGCCACCTGGCGGAAACACACACGCACACAAAAAAAAAAAACATTTCATCAAAATAAATCATCTAAATCTTCTTAAATTTCACAGATATTATTCCTAATCACAAGTGAATGGAATGATCATTGCTACTACCCCTGGACAAGCCCACGTTGAAGGCTGTATTCAAAACATTCTGGTGCAAAGGATTATGGGTAAACAGCGCATTTTTAGGTTTGCAAGCTTCTGCTGTGTTTATGAATGACACTGGCCTCCTGCAACCCTGCCAACATCCAATTATGGACTCAAGAAGGACATAAAACACATTATTCACTCCTGCACCATGACCGTACACCCGCTGACTAAACATTGATATAAATCCGCAAGCCCCTCCCACGGCATCTTTCCTCGTCATGGGGTGCGGAAGCTGCTCGTTGAACGCGTCGTGAGAGCAGCCCTGCTAACACCATAACAACACGCATGCACCACCTGGGCTCCTGTCCAGGCTACGGTGCAATTTTTGGAAACTCTAAGCATGTTTATAAAAAAAAAAGTAACCTTTGAGATTATAATGTAGCAGTATAGCTATACTGCCATCTGGTGGCATCATAGTATACGAACATGGGACACATTTGCAATAGATTGGCCGCATGCACTGGATTGAGCAGTTTTTATGCCACATGGTGACAAAAGCTTATTTCCAAAATGCCAGGAATCATTCTTTTTCACGCAACTTTATTCTACTCTGTGTTGGATCTTTCTGATCTGAAGTCTTCTCTCATCTGACATCTTCGATTTTATGTGATCACATACAGGATTTTCTTGCCCCCCCCCATCGCTTTCTCCCGTTGGAAGAACAGGTAGCGAGCGTTCCAGCAGGCAGAAGGCCTGGTGTCTACAGGCCTAATCTTCAGATCAGTCCCTTTGTTCTCCAACTGGAGGGAATTACAGTAATTATACTGATGAAAGGCCCCAGCAAAGACTCGATGACAGCTCTAAAAAGAAAAAAAAAAAAAAAAAAAAAAGGGATCAGCAGAGTTTAACAATGGTGCCACAGAAACTCCACTTCTCAGTTTGAAACGGTAATCTCAAATCTAGGTTCAGCTCATCTCGGGTCAGCTCGATGCAGGAGGTCTGCCTAACGTTACATCTTCGTGGGGACCACCGGCGGCAAACGCTCGCTTTTTCTTATTCCTCTTCTGAACTCGGGGAAGCGGAGTCAAAAAGGGACCATGGCAACAACTGCAACCTGTGTCTGAGCGAGGAGGAGACAGACGCAGAATAACAGCGCAGTCCGGTCCAGTCGAGGACAGACAGGCACTCGTCCTCTTTGCAGACAGATGGCTGACTCCCTTTTCCTGTCATCCACATCCCCCAAAATACAAATACACCCCCCCCCACCCCCACCCTCCCCTCCGAGGCTCCAGACCCAAATCTCACGGACATCATCCCTTCCCAAATCCTCCTACCCGACACGCTCCGCTCTCATTTCTACTCCTCCTCTCATCTGCAGTATGTTTGTCCGACATGTTTCTGTATCAGCAGATAATAAATACTAAAGAACACCAATGGACAATGGAGGAAAAATGCTGACCTCCAGTTACCCTTTGCAAAAAGAAATGATGTGCACACAAGTTACCTAGAGAAATGTGACCTAGTTTGTAGAGGACCGAGCTATAGACAGAGAGAGACAGTAAGCACAAGAACAGAAAGACCAACACGTCTTTTCAGGGATCATCCAGGTTCTTTTACTGCTAGCAGTCTCTCTTTATGCCTCTTTTGTTTTCTAATACAGAAACCTCCCAACCCACAGCCTAAGGCTTTCCATAGCCTGACCTTTTAAAAGCATGTGGGGCGTCAGCACTATGTTCTTCACTGTATTTTCATTGTTTCCTACAAACCAGGACGTTTTGGAAAAACATCATTAAAAAACAAAAACAGCGGGGCAAGCGTCATCATTTTTATGTGCTGTTTAGTATGCAGGTTTGATAAGCTGCGAGAGGACAGAAAGTGGAAAATGCGGTTCAAGTTTAGAAGCCGCCAGAGCGAGAAAGCAGAGAAGTAAACCGATGGTTGCTACAGACGTGAGGAGCAACAGCAAGCCTCTCGAACACCATCAACAAACGGTATGAATTAGTTGAGTATACTCTTATAATAATAATAAGTGATAATACTGTGTTACAGTCACCATTTATTTCTGAGGCTTGGTCAGTAATAAAAATCCACTTCACTTATTGATCCCCGAGGGGAAACTCTTTGTAACAGCAGCTCACTATCACGTCAGTGCACACAAGAATGGAAGTACTAAGCAAAAAGCAATAATATAATACACTATAGTACAGGTAACTACAAAGTGGGTATAAGTATACATTTAAATAAGTAAGTGTAATGTACAAAGTGGGTTTACAGGATGAGGTTAATATTACAGTATAAAGTAATAGTGCATGAACTGTCAGGTTACGTGGACCTTATTAACAATATATAATGGGACGGAGGATATTCCACAGCCGTACTAGAAGTATAAATAAGTAACACAAATTAAATTTAAAACAGGGTGTATTGCACAGTAGTTTAAGCACCGAATATTCCAAATTATGTCCAGTATTGCAGAGATGTTCATGATCGGTGTCCAGTTCAGTGACTCAGGGTCATATCGACCAACACTCAGAGGGAGGAGTTATAGAGTTTGATGGCCACAGGCAGGAATGACTTCCTGCGGCGCTCTGTGGTGCATTTTGGGAGGATGAGTCTTCCGCTGAAGGTGCTCCTTTGCTTGACCAGCACGTCATGGAGCGGGTGGGAGACACTGTCCAAGATGGCATGTAGTTTGGCCAGCATCCTCCTCGCTGACACCGCCGACAGAGAGTCCAGCTCCACCACAACAACGTCAGCAGCCTTACGGGTCAGTTTACTGAATGGCCCTGTGTTTGTAGCTGATAAAGTAAGCAGTTTGAACTGCACGCTGGCTTCTAAGGAGTTGTTTAAAACACATATACATTTATCTAGCAACCAGACCTTGATGATCAAAATTATCAACACAATCTTCAAACCTTTACTAAAACTCACGTGTAGCCAACGAAGGTATGCAAAGATTGGAGGATATGATCTCTTTGCTCTGTGCAGTACTAGTCCAGTTCAAGTCTGTAAATATAAGCTTGCCTGCTTGACAAGCTAGACAAATATGTAGAAACTGACAAAGTTAACATCATGCGGTATAAACCTTGTTTCAGTGAAAACTGAGTACATCTGTAGGTCGTTGGTTTGGAACGGTAAAAGGTCTTTGCGAAGCAGAAAAGCACTACAGAAATCCACTCCCAGACTCGTATCCACAGTCTAACCGCTAAAGAAACACAAAGGTTTCTTGAAACTCTAAAATTCCTTGAAAACAGAGGGATCTAGAGAGGGCTTCTTTAAAAGGGGGTAAACAGTGGCATGTTTAAAATTGGAGGGGAAAATGCCAGAAGACAGAGAGCAGTTAATAATGGCTAAAATACCGAGGCCAACCGTCTGAAGTACAGCTTTTAAAAACATGTGGGAATGCAGTCTGAAGGACAGGTGCCTGATTTTGAAAGTGCAACAGTGCGTTCCAGGGCTGACAGGGAGATTTCACTGAAGGGGGTTAATGTTGAAGGTGGGCAGGAGTCAACAACGTGCACAGCTCTCTGGAGTGGATTCAGCTGGCTGGCTAGGCGGTTGACCAATGACATAATTTATAGTTTTAAAAAGGATTCTGGGATTGTGTCAACAACAAGTGTTGCCTCTGTGATTGTATACTGATAAGTGGACTTCAGGTGACTGGAGCTACAGAATCTAAAAGCACTGACAAGCTCCTCGACAGAGAGGCCATGCTGCTCGCTGGTTTTAAAAAGGTGTATTTGAGGCAATAAAAGCTTGACGGAAGCGAGGAACACAGAGAGCATTTGGGGGGGGAGGATCGGTGTGGCGAGGTTTGGGGTCAGGAGAGAGGGGTGGAACTCTGTGATCAGAGACGGCAACATCCGGCACATCATCCACATAGAAACCGTAGGACAGCACCGGGTCAAGTGTGCTGGGCTGCTTCACACATTGAGTCGCATTAAAAAGAATCTAAAAGTTTGACAAAATAAAACGTAAACGAGGTGGGAAGAAGGGCCACAAACATGGATATTAAAATCCTGAAAAATAAGGAGAATAAGTGATACTGTAGCATAATGACTGATCTGAAAGTTCCTGAATAAAACTGGAGGTAAGTTTAGGGGGTTGGAAGATTAAAACACATAAAATGGGAAGTTTGTTCTTTAAAAATAAAAGACTCAAGAGGTTGAGAAGCAGCCAAGCGAGACTGGGGAACAGCTAAACTCAGTCTGTGTATACACAGAGCTCGTATTTTACATATCCCGCTCTGACTGACCAATTAGGTTTCTTTTTCTGTATCTGCGTTGTGTAAGAATCTCTGTCGACTTTTCTCAACCCCTTGTTTTCATGCTGTCTGTTGCCACTTTGCATCTTCACACCTCTGACACTAGTGCTTCCCTGGGGAACAGATTTCCATAGAAAATGACTGACAGAAATCACACGGCGGAGAAAAGCTAATCATTGTTTGATTAATGGAGCTGCACAGATTTAAGATTATAAAAGGACTTGCAGAGGGAGTGCTTATTCCAGGAAAGTACTGTTGGACCTCAGGGACCAACCTCTGATCAAGCTAACCCACTAACATCAATCCCAGTCCACCAAAACGCATGCATGTTCATCCTGAACACCGGTAGGAAACCCAGCAGACCACGGCTTGTTCCACCATCTGTCTCCGTTGTGGAGGAGCCTTTAAATCAAATCAGGGACTTCTCTCTCGTCTCTTAGCTCACTACCAAGCCTGCCATCTCATTACCAGTGGAAAAACCACGTGCAGACCTGTGGACAGACGAACACCCGCGCGCGCACACAAAGATTGACAAAAAACAACCAGTGCAGACACATACACACACACAGAAACATGTCGCCCTTTTTGCAGCGATTTCCTATAAGTCAAGAGGACAGCGGGGTATGCAGTCATCTTCCACCGAAACTCTTTTCTTCTTTTAAAATATCTAAAACACCACACAGAGCACTTCAGACTGTGTAAGACAAATCTACGTCTTCAAAAATGTGTTCATGACAGCCAAACAGACGTTTTGGTTTAGAAGGCTGCATTTATTTACAGAGTGCTTTATGATTATACAGCATACCATGGCCCTCCCTCCCTCCCTGCTACACAATACTAACTGGATTCTGGTGTCTCAGACGTTCTCGTAAAGCTAGGGCTTTGTCTGGACCAGGTCTATTTTCAGGTCCAACTGAAATGACACTGTAGCTGTAACTCACAAGCCTCAAAAGAACTCAAAAGCCTGCTTTTTGTATGCAGCAGTGCTAATCGCCATTAGCCATCTAGCCTGCAAACTGCAACAAAAGAAGGGAACCTTTTCCTGGTGGATGTTTGTTGGGAGCCTGTTCACAAGACAAGACGAGACGTGCCCATGTTTGTAGAGGCACATGAGCTAGAAAGCTAACATGTGCTGCGGATTACGGTCCATCTCGTTTGCGTCTGTCTCGCGGGCTTCGGTCGGTGATGCTAGGACAGTGACTATTACTGCTTTATGCAAATACAGATTAAAATGAAATGCTTTGATTGCCTGTACGCAAATCCCTCCTCCGTCTAGATGGACAGAGTTACGGCATGCTGACTGGTTACGGCACAGACAGGGGACCGGGGTCACGGAGCCAAAAACTAGGAAATAAAATGTACATTTTTTTAATTTTCTGGTACTGATTTTTCGCAGGACATTCAATTTTTAGAGCAGATTTACATTCTGTAGCATAAAAAAAACGTACTAACAGCTACTGTTTGTCTTTGGGCAGCTGCATGATTATTTAGAGTTAAGACTGGGCTTCATAAAACACAAACTGTTGCAAGAGTCTCCAACATACTGTGTGGTGACTCATGCATTTCCAATGGAATTGATTCTGATGTTAAACGAGCGTTTGCAGACTGCAGCACCAGTGTTATCATATTCCTGCGATGTGATTAGCCAGCAGTGACCGCACAGTGACTCAGCTTCATTCAGCAGAGCTCGGAGCCCCCGGCATGGTGGCAACTGGACGATGGGATGTACAGTAAACACTCGTGGAAGAAACACCCCGACGGTGCGAAGCGCAGAGCATACAAAGACCCGCACAGACACAGAGATGAATAAAGCTCACACAGAGAAGTTTCACACAAACACACATGCACAAACACATCAGTCTTTTCCAGTTCACTTCCTCCAGATACGCCACTTCATGCTTGACTTCCTGCAGTGAAAACACTGAAGCGAGCGCATCCTCCTCCAGGCATACTGCTACTGATACTATTACATGTCTCTCTCTCTCTCTCTCCCCCCGCTCTGTTCAAGTTCAAATATATGCATATTTTTTTAAGCTTTACTAGCATGAACGTGGCAGCAAATTAAAAAGGGCCGCCGCCAGCCACCAGAAGCGCTTCGGTGCTTCTCGTCGTGGATTCTCCGAGGCTGTGGAACTCGAGCGGAGGGATGGGCACCGTTCTTCCAAGAGTCTTGTTCAGGACTGGCACATGCCGTACCCCTGCATGTGAGCCAGTTCTACATGGTGCTATATCAGATTTTAGGGTAACATCAGTGGCACTGTTCTGCTCTTTGGGAAAGTTTACCTAGGATGTCTTTGCAAAACTCATCTGTTAGTCCTCAAAGCCTTTTCTCTTGCAAGAGGGAAACACGTTGTTTGAAAATGCGAACAATAAAGCTCACGTCTAGCATTCTGAGTTGCTTGTCCAAGTGTGTTTTTCTACCGCAAGAATCTTAACAGGGTTATGTTAGAAAGACAAAACAGTCTGATATTTGCCTGTGAGCTGTTAGCGTTAGCCTTTAGTCATTACACGGTGTAGAGCTAGCACTACATCAACCATGAACTGTATGAATAATCAAACTAATATTTATTTTTTAGGGGTCATTTGGTGACGTTAAAAAGTCAGTCGGAGTTTACAGCTAACTCACAAAGTTCAAGGTTGTTTGTTTTTATATTATTATTTTTGGGGCATTTTATTGCGACAGTAGAGAGATGACAGGAAATGAGGGAAGAGAGAGGGATGAGGAATGACATGCAAACTAGGTCCCTAGGCCAACGCCAACCGGGGGAGTTGCATGTTATGGCCAGCGCCTTAACCTCTACGCCCAGCAGAAAAATCTGCCAGCGAAACTGACGGTCGACGACTAGAAATGCGAGGCTACTTTTGTCTGAAGTAAAAGGATCTATGGTTTTCAACAAATAACCCCTCACTGACACGGTTACCATGTGAAATACATACATGCAGTGTTAAATTGGAATGCTCCGCACGTGTAGAAACTAACAGTAACTGAAGGGCTGGGGCTTTGGCGACTGTGAAGGCCACAGCATGCGATTCCCATCATCTTCATGCTCATCGGACCGTCCAGTGATCACTCCTGCCCCGCATGTGCATCTGCATTCCATGTATTCAGTCCCTTCCATTAATTTGCCATCCATAAATATCCTGCAAACACATATTGAGTAACATAGCATCGACCAGTGGCGTGACGAGAATCGCCTGTGCTGACAGATAGACTTTGGAAAACAACAGCGGCTGCTACTCGCTTTTTTTGTGGACTTTTTAATATTGTTTCGGACATATCACAAACTCTAAAATAGGCCCATACTCTGAAGTCTTAATGTGCTATATGCATGCAAGAGAGTTTTTAAGCTCCTAAAAATGCTCCTCAAATAAATGATACATGCAGGCCTACACACACACACACACACATTCAAACCCTGACCTCGTTCACAAGTATGGCCCAAACAGTCTCTGCTGATGCCTGAACACAACACAGCTGTGGGGAATGTCGCTCAGCCTGCAGAATGGTTTGAAGAGAGGAACATACGCATGCATTCGTGTACACACTGGTCGACACACACACACACACCAAGTGCAATCGCAGCCCTATCATTAGCTCCATCTAATAACAGTAGTAAACTTCGACTACGGCACATAGCTGTTTCTCAGCAGAAAAGACACGCAGACACACAGAATAGACAAGAGGAGGAGGTGAGACGACAGAAGAGAAGCCAAGGGACAGGAAAAGGTGCAGATTTAGCAGAGTGCACGAGAGCGAACGAGGGGGGGGTGGATGTAGACTGGTGGAATACAGTTATCTGAAAATCGGCAGGTGGAAAGTAAGCTAATATGCTTGCATACAGTCAGCATGAACCTCTTCAAGCTAATTTACAGTGATTGTTCAATTCACACTGGTTGGATTTTGAAATAACAAAGGTATTATATATATATATATATATATTTATTACACACATACACACAATATATATTGCAGGCTTGTAATTGTCATCAGTCTCTGTACCTGATTTTTTTCTTGTATTGTATCTGTTCTTATTGTGTACACTGTAGCACAGGTATACTGACTAGTATATGGAGGGAATGACACTAAATTCTACCTTGAAGCTTGAAAAGCTCTGTTTCTTCCCAAAGAGGCAGGAAGGCAAGTAGACAGACTTCCTAGAACTGCTGAAAATGTTCATGATTTGGCTGGCAGTTAGTGTTATATGGCGACCTCTGTGTAGTAACACTTTCCCTGCTACTGAGAGACAGACAGAGCCATTAAGAGACAGACAGGTTCAGACGTCCTTCACTTTCAATCACTACTGTAAATTTTACTCACGGGAGATTTAAACTCTCAAACAGCAAGCCAGTGCTCACCCTCTCCCATTCACATGGTAACGTGTCTTCATACAGCATGTGCTCACTCTGTTTTATTAGCACCAGCTAGAATGCATCAGGTCCTGTGTAACTGTACACATACAACTGTAAACTTAACTTGCACCAAAGCCACCAGATCCCAGCCAGACTCTAGTGTATTTAGCCTGTGGCACATTTTTGTTAACTTGTTAAGCAACCAAATATTGAGGGGTCACATTCTATTCCAAAAGAGGTTGAAATCCATCGTAAACAAGAAAGCTAATCTCAGTGATTCAAAACGCGTGATTTAAGTTTCTGTTTATTTTCAAACAGTCTCTGTGCCGCCCACCGACTACAACTGTGTCCTAGAGGTAGAGATGTGGACTATCAGACGGCAACCACGGGACGGGCAGTGACGTGAGCTGAGGTGCTCATGAGTCCCATTTGCCACAGGCGGGTGACTAAAAACAGCAGCATCAAATGGCCACACTCAGAAGGAAAAACACACTGACAAAGACACGATACTGTATCACAGGTGAAACAACCCAAGTAACAGGTGAGCTCTTATAGGTTTGTTGATGAATCTTGTGTGTTTTAAAGAGCACACACACACAGACTAACAGGGGTTGAGTGTGGAGAGCAGAGAGAGCCACTGAGGACACCGTGACCGCTGTTCACCGCATGCATTTCCCTGTCACCGTCTCTCATACACATAAACAAACACACTAAAAGCTTCATCTAAACCCACTTAATTCATATTTACATAATACTCACATGTAACGGCAGTACTACAACGACATTCAACATTCAAGGATGCTAAAAAAAAACCTTTGCAGGAACTTTATATTGCAACTCTGCATTGCAATATTTAAGCCTCTAGCGCAAAGTTAGCGTCTGAGGGTGCCACACACACGCTGCCATGGCACCTGCCAGACGGGATAGAGGCGGGCGTCACTCCGTAGGCAGACAACAGTCTTAATGAGAGTGGCAGCAAACTAACGTGGCTACCAAAATACAAAATACGACTGGACGTGAGGGCAGACAGACAGCTGACTCAGGAGGTCGCGGTGAGACCGCTCACGCACAACAACACAGAGGTGGAGGGTGGTAGTTTGCTCGGGACTGACAAAAAGGTCACAGGGCAGCAAGACGCGGGTTATATTAGAACAGGTCACCGGTCATTTACTGGGACAAAGAGATGATGGTGGCTGCCGTGTCTTTTCAGTATTACTTAAATAAAAAAGGCACTTCACATTAATGATTGTCTGATGGTGTTGGACTAACCATATCAACACTATGTCGACGACAGAAAGTGTATTATTAACGTGCTCTCAAATTTGTCTGCCAATGTCTCAGGACAATATTGACAAATTTATTAAACATCAAATATCAACCAAAACGTGTTGTCCCACCTTCAAAAATTATGGAAAGCACTATATAATTGGGGGGGGGGGTGAGTTATTAATATTTTTGTCTGACATATAAAACGCTTTGTCTCATGTAATGCATATCAGTGAAATATAGTTCATTCCTCTAAAAATCCGTTTGATTATTTTGTGTGTAATTTTGCATACCGTTACCAAATTGTGGTATATGAATACATTGGAAAATAGCCATATGGATACTGTCGTCAAGACTTCAACTATATCGTCATTTAGCCAAAATATAACTATAATATTTAAACATATCCAGTGCTGAATACTTTAATCCAGCTAAGCAAGTTTGTAGTTGTGCCTTTCTCTATCAGCTGCCTGAAATCCCACAGTCCGTGTTATAGGAGCATCAGATGCTGAAGCTTCTCCACTTCAGTTCATCACCATGGCGCTGCATTACAGAGCTCACCGGGAACTAGAGCGACGCTCGAGGTTTAAGAAACAAATCCAAACTAATCATGAACAAAGACTGTCCTTATTATAAGGAAGTGTTGTGACAGTAATGTGGCAACTTGCAGGAGTCATGTGAACAGTTTCCAGGGGAAAACCTCAGCCATTGCTTAGAAGAAATACTCTACCTATGAAGAGGATATTCTCTGCTCGCAATTCAGAAAGCCACCATTATAACACAGTACGGAAAATGAGGGGAGATGTGGTCAAGTCACCTTAGGTGAACCGCACTAATGCAGCTATGAGAATCTCCAGGTCAAATCAATTGAGCTGTGTTGTTTAATTGGGATGGAAGCAACTTGGGATTGAAATCATCGATTTACTTGTGTTGAGTTTAAATGCATACTGTTTGTCTCCACATGTAATCCTGTAGGGCTGCAGTGAAAAACGTTTCACAGCATCACAACACACAAGAAGGACTCCTAAGTGACATAATAGCATCATTATGTCACTGCCCTCCCTGAAACTGTACATACTGAGTAGGAAATAAGTAGCCTTTCATCTGCCTCACAGCGCAGCTCTCGGTCGTATGAAGGCAAACAGGACATTTCTATATTGTGCAACACCCTCTTTTGTCCATGACTGTTCCACAATGCTCACTTTGGACCATGACGGAGCACATCAGCGGCTTCCTTCCTGGGCACTGCTGACTCGGCAGAACAAATGGCCAAACTGATAACAACACGATACGGATACGTGCTCCAGTGGGCAGACACGGAAAATGACATGGACGAGATGGGATCAAAGGAAACTGGCTGGAGGAAAACACTCCTTCGAATTTCAAGAGTATAATCCCAGGATTAAACCGAGTTTCACGGCGCCGGTGTCTCGTCGCACGGTGCTCTGAGGGCGACAGTCATGTATGCTTTTCCCACCCCCAAGGGGAGTTGGATCACATGACCAGCAGGATGCAGCATCCAGGTCGTCACATGATGCAACATTTTATTTACAGCTAAGACACAAGGGATTATTTTTTTAAAACATACAGTATAATCTATACACAACTGGATCGTCCCGACTGCCTGGGTCACTCGGGGGGGGGGGGCAAGACAAGGGCCACGTTCATTAATGATTCATTCCAATGGGACCACTGTGGGACCATTGTTTAAGTCACTTTCTTTTCTTTTATTATCCGAATCTATCCAGAGTATAACCACAAAGATACACTACCCTCACACATACACACAACCTCATATTCAAAAACACTACACACACATTCACACACACAATTACGCATAGACAGATTACACATTACATAAACATGCAAAATCTAGCTTACAGCCTCTCCTCCTCTCTTTACAACCACATGGTACCACTGAAGCTTTATTGGCTTATTGTGTATAAATGCCATGTATCGGTCTTGCTTTGTCCTATCTCAGTGCCTTTTAACTGCACCAACACCCAATACAAGCACCCTTCATTTCATTCAGACCACTGTGTGCCAACGCAGGGCCACTCGAGAAATAAGTTCAACCTGGCTTCAACTTTTGCCACAACACTATGCAGCATTACCCAGCAGCGCACTACATTGGCCAGTCAAATATGTGCAGGCGATAAGGCTACACGATATGGTAAAACAAAAATGATCATATTGTGAATATTTTGACGGGTATTGCCATATGATTCACGACTAGGGGGAATGATAATTTTTGCATCAAACTTTTCATTTTCACAGAAACAAATGATGTGACATTCGTTGGGCTCTGTATCAAACAAACATGTGGAGAACACGATTTGTAGGCCGGGGCATCTCTGCAGCACTACAAAGCCGTTTTGACACACATTTGAACTTTATCAAAAATATTGCAGCCTCTGCAAATTTGGATATTGCACTTGGCCATACAGCAATTTCAATAATATTGCGGTTAATTGTGCAGCCCTAGCAGGCGCACAGTCCCGGAAGATTTCTTTTTAACTTTATACGTGTCATTTTGATGTTTATCTTGTAATTGTCAAGACGGAAGATAAAATGTTGTTGTCGCTGCGATAGTTGTAAAATCCTGTCTCGTAGTAGCCTCCACCAGCACCCACATGTGTAAACCAGTTTTCAGTCAGAATATGGCCTAGAATTCAAGGAGGCTGGACAAAATGCGTCCTGCTGCTTACTACCACAGACATACTAATATGTATGTAATGTATATATCTTTTTTATAAGCTAGGCTATAGGTTTCAGGTCCTTTAGGAAGGTGGACTTTTGTATTCTGGTCCAAAATCAAGTGTTTCAATCCAGTCAAGCAGGTAATAAGCAGATCACAGAGGTGACTAGTCATCGTTGTGTTCAACGTCATTGTTCAGTTAGGGGACAAGCCAGGGTCATCTCTGGCAGGGCAGGACTGGGTGTTACACTACTCATGATGTCTACTCAGTCGCTTAAAAAGGAGAGGCTACGGTGTTAACGCCACGTGCCTTGTTGCAACACAAGGGAGTGACTGTGTTACACTGTACAACCCCAGAAGAAAGGATGCTGCGATGACGACATTCAAGTCTAGGCTGACTGACAGGTTACTGAAACAACGCATGAAGCACGGTATGAGAAGGAGGCATTCTGGGGCACAGCTCAGCTGTTTCACTGCCTGGCCGGTGAAAGAGCCAGGCGTGAGAGAGTTCAACACAAAGACAGACTGAAAGCAAGAGATGGAGAGCGCGAGCATGTGTGTTTATGTTGTCCAGAGGAACAGCGTTTCCTTCTGGGTCTACCTGGATATGTGCATTGATCGCTGAAGATCATTCAGTAACAGGATCTATAAAACTATATGTTTATTCTGACATGTGGACACAGTGCCTTCACACAGAAAGTGGTACATTAAAACGCTTTGTTTGCGATATGGAGCTCAGCTGAGACAAACACACACACACACAAAATTAGGACCAGAGTTCTGACGAGAACACAACACAAACACACACTGCCGCTCAGGTGGTTAAAGCCTGTAGGTTACAGGCACATACACCCAAACGCACAAAAAAAGACACCGCTGTGCCAAGTGAAAAAAGGCCCTTATTCTCACAGCTATAATGTGCTGCGACTTCCTCCTCGAGGGACTGGTCGTTGGTCCAACTAAGGCAGAATGACTTGGATAATACGTCTAAGTAAGTGAATAACATCAGCATTCATGGTAGTGGTGTAACGGATCACAAAACTCACGGTTCGGATCACATTACGGATCGGATCAGAAAATAAAGGGAGAGGAGACAATTTTTCCATTTGCATTTCCATTTATTAAACTTACAGCAAGGAACTTTTGGTGTCTACATACCACAACAGTTTTGTCCACTGCCATCATTATATTTTTCTGGGAAGCCTAAATGCTCCCACACATGCGATTTAAATGATGCGGGAGGCTTTTCGAGATCTTCTGCTCCGCCGCTGGCCATCGTTGACTTATTAACACGCCCTGTTCACGTGAACACATGACTGTTGTGTGTAGTTTCACTGAAACTCAGCATCCAGTTTAAAATAACGCAGTTACTTAAAAAGCAATATCAGCAGAAAAACTATCTTTCACTCTGCGATCGCTAAACAATCCGCAAGTTTAAAAAAAAAGAAAAAAAGTGCAATTAATCCGTGGGTCACGTGCGTGCCGAACCGTGGGTCGTGATCCGTATCACGGATCAACTGCGATCCGTTACACCCCTAATTCATGGCTTCAGGTGTGATCCCGTCCTCGCTGTGACCTCACCGGATGTTCTTTGGTATAAGCCACAGTGAGGAAGGGAACACGGTTTTATTCCTGCATTTCATCCGTGTTCTAATTTGTGCACTTGGTTTCCTCCTTGCAAGCGGGCGGTATGAGCAAATAGCAAACCCTGGCTTATAAACATGTCTCTCACACACAATAAGCTCTTGGATTGGACAGGTGCAGTAGCGCAGCATATTAGACATTTCATGAGGTGGGGAGAAAGACTCTACCATCTTTGCCATTAAGTAAACTTACACATGAATATTAACATCAGTCTAGACTGCGGTTTTCCCTCAGTTATTATGTCATTATATTTTGCTAAGAAGGAAAAGTTAGCAACTCCAGGCTATCAGATGTCCACCTCCATCTCCTTATACCCATAATGCCTGTTTTTTTTGTTTGGCTTAGACAGGCCTGCACACACAAACTAACCTCTGGTCCATCTTTTCAGAGTCATTTCATTCTCTGTTGCTCTTCCGTTCATGGAGATTTTATTGCTTTAATCC
This sequence comes from Coreoperca whiteheadi, assembly GCA_011952105.1. Taxonomy (NCBI): domain Eukaryota; kingdom Metazoa; phylum Chordata; class Actinopteri; order Centrarchiformes; family Sinipercidae; genus Coreoperca; species Coreoperca whiteheadi. Next base: position 25,728,406 of record CM022488.1, on the reverse strand, counting down.
CCAGCCATGCAACAGAACTGAAGGAAGATAAGGAGTGCAAGTTTGTTATTGCTCTTTTATTTTGAAGTTTGCACCTCTGCCTTAATAAGACTTTCAAGCAACCCTAGCCAGGCCCCGTTGGTTTTCAATTTTTTCTCAGTATCACTTTGACCTGCATGGGACCAACCCGCAGAACCCAGATGATAAAGCAAAACCTTCCTCAGCACGCTGAATCACCCAGTTGGTCCAAATCTTCATTCATTGATGCAAAAATACATGATTGTCCTGTTTGTTCCTCTGCTCGGAGACCTGCTTTTTTTATTTCAAATTAAATGACTAATTAACACTTTAAGAAACGGATGGAAGTGTTTTTTGAGCTGTGTTAAGATTCTTATATAGTGTGTTTTCACGACACGTCATCAGCCCGGAAGTCGGCCATATTGGCGATACTGAACGTAAACAACGCCACTGAAGCGAACGGAACTCGCAAACTTTTGCTGAATATTTCTGCTGAAAATGGTTAATTATTGTCATGTTTTAGGCCGTACTAATCGGTCGGACCGGGAAAAACATTTGAAGTTTTATATACTGCCAAAAGTAGTAACAAATCAAGGAGAAGAGAGCAAAACACTGTCTGAGGAAAGAAGGCGTTTGTGGTTGTTGGTCAAATTTAACCAGGATTTCAATGGCAAGAATCTTGACAACATTCGCGTTTGTTCTTCTTATTTCTTGTCAGCTAGGTGAAATATTATGCTGCTATCTTAACTAATTTTGTAGCTTAATAGTGTACTCTCATATCGATGTTACGTTGCGGTTTGTTATTTCTTGGCTAAAAATCAGATTCTAATCTAATTTCTTAACCTTCTCCAATAGTACAAGACCTGCATATTTTCTGTAAAATGTTACTGAAATTTAGTTAATGGTGCTAGATTAATTATTAGTGTATTCTTGGTAAAAGCTCTGACCTGTATGCAGACTGGGTGCCGTGCGTTAATATGAACGGAAAACAAGGACCACGATCGCCTGTGGACTCGCTGACATCACGTCGTGTAGATCGAACCCAGCAGAAACATAAGGATGCTGCTGCCCATTCCTTGCTTCTTTTTTCATGGTTTAGACTTAATAAATTAGTAGAAATTAGTCTTTAGTCTTTAGTTTACATCCGAGTATCTCCAATATGGCCGCGGATCAGGGTAACTGACCAAACCGTGACGTAGGTGCAAACCCTCTATACACACTTGGCCCATGTAAATGCTGCCTGTGCACAATACAAAGGAGCTCGCTGAAGCGCAACCGCATAGACAGACTGTCAGTCATACATCCACCACAGGGTTTCGGCATCACAGTTATCAGAAACAGATTCAGCAGTCACCTCAGGATATGACACTGTGTGGCCCACTATGGCCCCACTGTGTAGCACTGATAAAATGCATTGGCCCCTCGTTCATCTCTCGGTGTGCTGTGATGAGAGAGTCGACTGACAGAGGCAGACCGACCTCGCCTAAACAGACCCTCCGCCTGCCAGACAGTTGTGCTCATTAACTGCCAAGCAATTGTTGCTAAGTGGAATTTAAAATTCAATTCATATTCACAGCGTTTAGGGACACTTAAAGACTTAAAAGGGAAAGTGTGGCCCACTTTTCAACAAAAAAATAGTGCTATGTTTACAAATGTTAGAAATACATAAATTGCTGGAAGATAAAAATCTGACTACATCTCGCATGCATCAAAAGGCATGCAGGGACCTGACGAAATGTGGGATTGTAACACACGCAGAACGGCTAGCTTAACTCAGAAAAAAGGAAAAAAATCCTTGAGTTGAGCAGATTAAATAAGAGAGCAGATTGCGATGGGTTGACACCGCATTGGGTCCCACCACTGGACAGATTTTTATTGGCAGTGATTTGGAGGGGGTGTCATCAGGACAGTGGGATTTACAGCTGCTGCTGCTGCTGCTGCTGTAGGTGACAACGATGGTGACACACAAAGAGATCATCTTTTACACAGTGCAATCTCTAAATAGGCCAGCAAAGCAGAGATTGCATTCAGTGAGAGAGACAGGAGGAGGTGGAGGTTTCGCAGGGCTAGAAATAGGGCGGGATGTGAAGGAGGAGTGAGAAGACCAAAGGGAAAGCAGAGAACTGTATGTGTGTGGGGAAAGAGCACGAAGGCTACAGAGACGGACGATATGAACAGGTAAAAACTAAAACAAAGAAGGCGCATAGACAGAAAGACACAAGAGGAAGGAGTGATGCAGAGCAGAAAAGGGCCAGTTGGTATGGATCCAGGCGCTGGGTGCTTTCCCACCGAGCATCAGCAGGAAGTCCATCACTACACTCTGCCTGCACTCCCCCTCCCCCGCCTCCTCCTCCCCTCTGCTCCTCCCTTTCCATCCATCGCTGCGTCATTTACATCATGGCGCAGCCCTCTTGCCAAGCTGGCTCTGCTGTTGCTGGACATACAAATACACACACAAACATGGACGGCTATACTGCACCTCTGCTCCTGCAGCTCTGCAAACACACACACCACAGGCAGGGAGGTTCACTATGCTAGCTATGAGCTATCACATCATTAGTTTAAAAGGGGGGATTGAAACCAGAATTTGTTTAGATTCTGCCATAAGAGATTAGACAACGTAGACTTTTAGCCTGTCTTACGTTTCACTTCTATGAGTGTAAGATCGAGTGAAATGCATTTCCTCCCTGGAGTTTGCATGTTATCCCTGACAGACTGCATAGGTTTCCCTCAGAAGCTCCTGTCTCCTCCCACAATCCAGATACATGCAGGTTAGGTCAACTGTCAACTCTGAATTGCCTGTAGGTGTCATTGTGTTTGTCTTTATATACAATCAGCGTATGAGAGTGTTTAATTTGTTAAGTTTATATCTGATATAATGTGTTCGCCACATGCATACAGTAGGTATTGGCGTGCTTCCTTGTTGTTTTCTCTTGCCTCTGTAGGTAATGTCAGTAGAGTCTTGTATGCCCATGTGGGCTAGGCACCTTTAGGTGTACGACAGTGGAATAAATAAATATTCATTCATATATATATAAATAATCCAGGTGTTAGCACTGTAGTAGACAGATGTTCCAAAGCATGCTGGGACAGGCTATAGACCCAAAACCTTTTACATCTAAATGAATGCTTAGCCGTTGGTAATGGCTTGATTAAAACACTGACATGGAAAAAAAAAAAAAAAACGAACAAGATTTCTGCCAACAGCAGACACTTCTTACATTTAGATTAACTCAACAGTGTTCCTCTGTAGTAAATGGAATTTACCAACACTTAAAATGGGTGGCGATACAACGTAGCGCTGACCTATCTTGAATTTTGCGGCTTAACCCAATTACAGCCGTGCCACGAGTGCAGCAAATATCACACAAAGGACTAATTCCAACCATTAATCCCAGACTTAAACCCTGTGCTGCCTAAAACACGGCGCTGAGAGATACTGACGGAATTAAGTAATTTTATGTAATTCGTTTTTACCCAATACCGTGATATTAACATGACAATATTTTGAAAATGACTGATGATGCTTTCACCAGATATTCACACAAAAGAGAGTGTTCATATACAGTGAGTAGTAATATGAATATGATGACCAAACTGATATCAAAATCATGTTCAAAAGTGTCTCGCCACCTTTATCAAACCCCAGTGGTAATGTAAGTAACTATATTAGCTTAAGAACTGTACTTAAGTACAAATTTGAGGTACTTGCACTTTACTTGAGTCTTTTCATTACATACCACTTTCTTTACTGACTTAGAAAGTGACAACCCAAACACTGGCTCTAGACAGGACCTGTTGTGTTTTGCGCGAGCTTCGCGGCCACCGTAGCTTCTCCTAAACGAAGGGGAGGGTGAGGCGAGCGGTATTCAAATGGTTGCAAACCACAATTTCACCACTAGATGCCACTAAATCCTACACGCTGCTCCTTTAAGTAATATTTTCAATGCAGGACTTTTACTTGTAACCAGGGTGGGAAATTAACGCTTTAAAATGTGAACTTCTACCAGCCAATAAATGTTTAAATTCTCAGTTTGTAGCGAAATCCGTCACAGGCCTGAAACACAGAGACGAACAACCGTTCAAGCTCACAGTCACACCTACGGACAATTTAAGAGTTGTCAACTAATCCCATAAATCCTCAGGCAACCACCCCCCACCGCCCATACTTCTCTCTCTCTCTCTCTCTCTCTCTCTCTCACACACACACACATACACACCGCCACCCACACCAAATGTCATAGCCGGGGCAAAACGTTCAAGCGCTGCGTCATGTTGAAGGCTTTCCTTCGTCAGTACAGCAGAGTGCTGTGTGTTGCAGCTTTTCCTCGGAGCGCTGCACAAATCTCTGCCCTCCCAGAGTCCACAAAGTTAACATGGTTCAGGATTAACATTTAACGTGGGGCTATGCCAAGGCTCCAAAGTCCCCCTTCGAGCTGAAATGACCGGTTCACTTGGGAAACGGACCTTGAGGTTTACCCGGTGTACAAGCACACTCCGTGCACATGGGCTCACACTGTGATGTGCGAAATATGTCACTTACGAAGATTTCCACTGACCATACGATCAGTTTTACGCAACGGGAGAGGTGTTTTCGTATCTACGCGAGTGTGTGTGTGCGCTTGTTTGTGTGTGCACACACTGGCTGTCCAAGGTTGATTAATCCAAAGTATTAGTGCAAGCTTTGGACAAAGGTTACAGAGGCTCCTCTATGGGTTTGCCACTCAAACTGACTTCAGATACACACACACACACACACACACACTCTATTCCCACGTCCGCAATGTCCTGATGCAGTAAATGAAAGAGAAATGCTATCGATCAAATAAGCCCATGAGGAAGGGACAGTCGAACACACAGACAGACATGGTAGCCAGCCTCTTAAAGCGCCAAAAACTGTGTCACTACAGATTTACTGAGTTATCTGGACCATTGTGTGAGTAAAACCCAGGGTCTACTCAAATCTGGCATATGGACTAGAGGCCTTCATGGGGGACCACCCGGTGCCTAGTAACAGACACCCGACCCAGGACCTGAGTTGGGCCAAACTGTATTCAGTCAAATGGAGTCTGAGTAGGGTCCCATTCATTACCACAGGTCTTGGGTCCGTGTGCCAGCATGTCTAAAACTGGAGTGGATCTGAGAAGACTCGCTGTCCGCTGGTGTGTTATAATCATTACAGGATAAAACGTGGTTTGTTTGTTTTTTTAGGAGGCCAGACGGAGAGTGTGAACTGTGAAGTGCAGGGAAAATTACACGTGTCGCTGCTCTCTTGCATTGTGGCAGCTCATCTATTTAGCGGTGCATCATGCTGCTGCCATCGACTGCATTGTGGATCGATCTAAATATCACCGGGGTCCATCTGGTTTGATTTTGAGCGTCTTCGTCTTTTTCAGACCAGGTCTATTTTATCTATTCATGTCACTTTCTTATGGATTTTCCACGGGTCAGTTGAATTCAGATTGAACACATTAAACATGAAAGTGGGTAAATAGACTCTATAAAGTTACAGATAGCTGTACCTTTGTAAATGAATGTAGAGATATCAGAGCCGATCCAAGCATATTTTAAACGGACTGCAAAAGAAATAAAAGCCAATCCCGTACTCTGTGTTTTGTCCACCTCAGCATGCTGTAACAGCCGGCCTCTACAGTACAGCATTTCACTGCATACGAGAGTGAAAATTAGAGTGTGTGAATGTGAAACATTATTATGGCGCACCCTTGATTGACTCTGTTCTGACATCTGGGTTGGCAAAATTTGCTAAGCTCTGATGGCAATAATCATTAGCAGAGGGCAGCGTAGAAGACCTTTCATTTGCAGCTTCTCACGGCGCTGACCGTCACGCTCACGGTGACAAACATCCACAGCAGCAGGTCACATCAGCGGTCACTAATTAACGTCAATGCTGTGAGTAACTTGATGATAGCACAAAATTAATAGTGCTCTCTGCAGGCCAGTGTCAAAGACGTGTAGTTTGTGAGTGAAGAAGGTCCAGTCTGAAAACGCCGCTGTCCAATCAGGGCGGACCGAGTGTTTCTTTAGTTCCGACAACTCCAACAGAGTGATAAGTCTTCTCTCTGGCGGACCGCGTCACATCCGTTTCAAGAGTCGCATTCTCCCAGTTAAAATTGTATTCATATCATACCGATAACTTAAACTTATATACTTAAAATGTTTTAAGCAGGACCTCCGGCATTTGGATTAAGTAGCTCGATCAAGTGGACTAGAGCTGTTATTTCAATGTGTCAGATACAGATACACATTTAAGTAAATAGAAGTATCGGTGCGATCTCGGTATCAGCAGATACCCTATATTAAAAAGGACTGTGATCGGGATCGGGGCCAATAAAACTTGACCGGGACATTTATTACACTTATGGTTCTATTGTTTGCACATAAATGACAAAATAGAAGACAAGTGAAAGAATGAGAGAGCAAGGGGGGCTATAGTGAACCTTTTCCCATAATGACGTTAAATATTAGATAGTCTGATATTGATATTGGACTATAGCCGCATTATGCTTCTGCTTGTCTCAGGTAGCTGACTCATATTTAGCAGTTTTGTTAAATGAGACTGAAGCTAACCAAGGTAAGCACTTAGAACGTTGCTAGAGAGAAATGGGTCTCTTGTCTTAATAGACTGCATCACTGGCTTTACAATATCCTGTTGAAACATCATTATCCCCCTGTAGGGCAACAGAAACAGCCTTTTATGAGTACAACTTCAAAGTGATGTCATTTAGCTGCACCCATGAGCATTTAGCTGCCTGAGTGTTTGAGTAGCAGAAGACTAATCCTCTGTCCAGCCTTTGATGATGTCAGCTGGTCAGTCCTCCCTACAGCCACAGACTACAGCCTGACACAAACAAAGGTCCATGACTTTCCTGTCCATTCTCATTTCTGTGCCATTCTTTCCCCCAAAAGCTACTTGTCGCACTGTACCACCATGATTCTGTTACAAAAACTCATCCCTACAACTTGACAACTGAGATTTGTTTATGTCGAGGAAAGACAATACTTTGGTCCTATGTTAGGGCCACTCAGTCTGCAGTACCACACTTATTATATAATACATAATGCATGAGGTCACTGTTGGGATACACATGGCAAACACTGTGTATGTCAAACCTTTAAGGTCTCGGGGGGCCAGATGACAGCTATTTTTGTAGGAAGGAAGTAAGAAGAAGTGGCATTACCTTCCCATATAAATCCAAACAGTCAATGGCGATGAGCAGTAGAGAACAAGGATTTCCATACCTGGAAATAAACCGGGACCGACCACTCAATGGCTCCCCCAAAGACAGCACCAGGGCTCTACCCTGAATCTGAGAAATATAAGCTCTGACAGATTTCACAAACACTTCTAGCTGAGCCGACTGAAACCCCAGGAGAAGCCCGGCACAGTGCCGGAGAGGCAGAGGGGGTCATGTTAGGCTCGTAAGGCATCTGGGGGTCTGAAATTTAGAGAAACTGAACACAGGGCTGCTACTTTGAGTTCTCAAGCAGAATGAATATAAATGACTAGTTGGTGGTCAGGACCAGGAGGTAAAAGTGCAAGTCGAGTACATTTTTCAGCTTGTTTTAAGCGTTTGATCAAACTTCAGCGACAGCACACAATACAACAGCAGCTGTTAAATTGTCCCTATAGCTGGACGTCTCCCAAATGATGCCGACCTCTTGTAGACAGTGTAACAGAATTTCTGTCAGTATCATATCAGGATCCTGTAAATGCCTCGCCTGTAGTCTGCTCGGGCCACTCGGCCCAGACATGGCTGAACAGCAACATCACAGGAGGCACCAGGTTGTCTGAGCAATCACTTCAAGGCTCGTCAAGCCAGAAAGCGGTCCTGCCAGCCTTCATTGATTTATCAGTAAAGCAGCTCAGCTCCCAGGCTCAGCTCTGCACAGGGAGAGCTAGAGATGGAAATGATGGAAGGGAGAGGTGACGTGATGGATGGTTAGTGACAAGAGCCTAACTGGTCTCCTGGAGGCAGGAAAGGTGTGGGTGGGGGGGTGGGTGAGAGGTGGTGTAAAGTACAAATCACATCTTGGCTTACTGCGGTTTTGTGGTCCTGCAGCATTGGGAGTTTAATGCAGTGCTGACCGATAAATCATCATCGCGATATGAACATGTGCGATAAACACATCGCAAAAGACTGCCTGAAATGTGATGAATGAGAAAAATCATTTAATTTACCTGGTATGGAAATGGGGCCAAGGGGGCTAAAGAGGAGAAGACGGCGGTGCTCCATCTTTCACTAAATGCTCTTTGTTTTTTTGAGAATGATTTGCATGGTCACCATTCTAGAGTCGTAAGATTATTTTGTTAAAGCTACCATCTTAAACCACTGCAGTCAGCCAATGGCGTTGGCATGGTGATTAAAGCGTTTCTTGGTGTTGTGCTTTCTGTATTAGGGTCAGCTAGCTGCATAAAATGTGATGAAATGTAACTGAAATGAATAAAAACATTTTTTTAAAAAAAAGATTTAAAAAAAAGATGATCACATTCAGCACACTTCTGACTCTCACAAGTGCTCATGGGACGCGGCTAAAGTCTGAACCTTGAGGTGGGTGTGGTCTCTGCATGGCACAGTACAGGAAGAACCACCAGTTATGGTGCAGACAGGGAACCCTTCACATGTCAAGCAGGGTTGTGCATACAGCATGGGCAGATACGCCCAGAAACACACTCAGACAAACTACCAGACTAAATTTAACCTTGTCTACAAACAATGTTACTCTTGCTTCCTTAACAGCACCACACCTCTGCATTTAGACACTCATTAGGTGTATGCGGATATGTTTCCAGTTAAATTAACAGCTGAAACCACAGCTGGGATGTGGCTAATGACTTGACACACCCTGATATGGATGAAACACACAGAAGGAGATCGCTCTGGAAAATGACAACTGCATCAAGAGGTGTCCATCTACCGCACACATGACTCTTTTCATTTGAAATTGCATGGGCATGAATCATTAAATCGCTCGATTTAGAAACAGTCGGAAGAGCTTGCCAACAGCAATCGGTGATGTTCATGCTTCCTGCTCCTTTAAGAAGGACATTTTTGTCCCAAGACAAATACAAGAGTGCCGAATATCAGCGTCTCATCACAGTCGTTTGTAGATAAGAGATGGTGAAGTGGTAGCACGTTATATATTTGGACCGGACGTTTCTTACGAGGTTTTGTAGGACTTTAATACTGTCATTTCTGTGAGATATTAGACTGCCTATCACGGAATTCTTCCTTAGATTTAGACTGTAAGATTTGACTTTCCCAGGGTGAACAAAGCTACTGTGGTATGTATTAACATTTTACCAACCTTAGACAAGTTGGCTTTTCTGTTTATGTTCCTGAGATGCATGGGAGCAATGGCGAATTTGATTGGTGGGTAACCAAGTCTGCCAGACTTGCAGGAAATCCTTTATTATTATCTTGTATTATCTTCTAGATTACGTCACAGCAGCTTGGCTGCAACAGTTACTTGTGACAGAGGGCACACCTGAGACTAACCAAACAAAGGTTCTTTAAAGTAGACTGTCAGTTAACATGCAAACATGCTGTAATGCGTAAGTAACCATTTGAAGCAAGCTGAACCTCACCAAAGGTTACAGCCTGAAACTTCACTATAACAAACTGCAAATGCAAAGTGTCCACCCTGTGCACTCATGCTTGAGACTGTAAAAAGGGACACAAACGTAATATTTTTCTCTTTCAGTAACCTTGGTGGGGCCATTTGCTATGTTTGAATAACAGCTGAGACACAACACCAGCGTTGCTGAAGAAAGAATTAAATTTTGTTCAAGAAAAAACAAGGAAGAGTACAATCAGTGATTCTGTTCCTCTGCATAAAAGAGATTTCACCTACACTAACCATTCTGGCAGTACAACAATCTAATGTTTGTGATCTAAACACAGAAGGGATGTGCTGCGACGAAAACACACTGAATGGTACACTGACGTTTAGGTTAGGAGAGTGTGAAAGACTGTAAAGCTCTTTCTTTAAACAGTTGTTGGTATTAGAGGCATCCCCCCAAAGCTCCATTTATGGCGAATGAATCCATCACCCTCGCTCTTTCTCTCAAACTAAATAGTTTCCACATTAGTTGCCAAGTGATCAGCTAGGCCTGTGCTGAGGATACTGCCTCCGTTGGGCTAACTAACAACACGAGTAGTGCCACTTTTTCTACGCAGAGACGTGTTTCTCTACCAGCCCTATCAGACCTTGAAAAGGGGAAACGCCATCACCTACTTTTGACACAAGCTTTTTAGCACCCAGAAAACACACAAGAAACACAAAGAGATACTGTTCTGTCTCCTAACCGTGCATCTTTTAAGCACTGGTTACAACAGGAAAGGTGATTTTTGAGTAAATCTTTATATAATATAGACCCGTACAGACCCAAAATAAGGCCAATGTTTTCCTGGCACAACGTAGGGAGGTTTGTCTGCCACCAAAAGTATTGACTCCTCTCTGTGAAGCCCGTAATCTGCCGGCTCGGGCCTTCCAGTACCTTGCGCTGTAACCAGGCCAAATCCAATTAAACCTCGCTTGCTCCGTGTCCTAAACTCACATTTCAAACTCTCCCTGGCCTCTAATCACCATTTCTCTCAGGCAAGTGCCAGACTTCTGAGAGCGAAAGTGCAACACACATGGTAATTTGTAGCACACAAAAACTACCATCCCAGCACAACATTGCATCCCAGCACTGAGACTGCAGAGACACTAGGAGAAAGAAAAAAAAAAAAAAGACCAACAACCCTAAAAGCCTTCCCCGTCCTTGCTGAGCTACAGTATGTAGGGCATTGAGGGCAGGCTTAGCTTTGTTCAGGCAGATATCTGACATTTTTAGGCCCACAGAGAGCAAAAGCAGCAGATCCCGACATGAAATCAGAGCTTCAGTAAACAATGTGTTCTTACAGTTATGGCAGCGAACGCAACCTGTGGTTGGGCACTGAACGAACTGCTGACGTAATCAGGATTCAGGGTCAGATAAAATGGTGCCTTAGAGTGAACTCCAAAATAAAGCGCAATCATACACAGAGGAAGAATGTGCGCCAGCTCTATGGTGAAGGGAAACAATAATGTTATGTGCCTTTGCCTGACTGAGTACATTTTGCTTTACTGCACAGCAAACCATCTGAAAAACTGGAAATTCCTCCTTAAACAAACCAGAAAAAGGCTGTACAATGACATGGAAGTGCAGTCTAAACACAAAAAAGTGACAGTTCTGCAACAAGCTTACACTCTCTAGCATCATTTTTTTTCCAGTTGCTATTTTTGACTCAAAGGACATTTGTACCTATTAGAAGTGTAAGGAAAACTGTCAATGTTCAGCCCTGTTTGGACATTTGAAAACAGACCATATCTAAGTGACTGGCAGCCTTTAAAAAATGTACACCATAAAGTTGCTCTGAACCCTTCATGGCAAACATGAGGATAAATGACAGCTGAATGAGCCGTATCAAGTCATTTCCTAATAAATTGAAGGCAAAACAACACTTCAAGCACACTGTTAAACAAACCACTACCTCTTACATTGATGAGGAGAGTCAGTCCACAATTGACAGAACATTTCAGAGGGTAGACAATGAGGTGTTAATTGAAGAAAGCACACGCACAGATGCCGGAGTGCAGTTATGTACTTTTGTCTAAAACAGAATGCAACTGGGGAGTCATGTAGTTATTTTGTTATAGTTAAGGATTAAACCCGTGCGGGTGCAGGTGTGTGGAAATCTGCCCACAACCTCATACTGTCCCATATTCCAGGTTGTTTACGGTCTCGTCAGTGGCGTTTACCTTGAAGTTGCTGGAGTTGACCCAGGAGCTGGCGATGCCGTCGACCATTTTGTCCAGCGCTGTCTGATCCTGCTCCAGGTCGTGGGACTTCTCCTTGTCCAAAATGTAATCAATGATCTCCTGTCCCACCTGCAGCCGTCGGCCCATGTCCTTCTGCAGGACCTGGGCCAGGCAGTTCTCCATGCTGGGCTCCATCATCCAGGCCTCTGATACCCAACCCCTCTGGCTTCCTCAGTCCGCCTGGCTGAATGACCTACTGGCTGGCTACTAGCAATCCTCCACTGGCCAAAGCAGCGGGAATGACAGCTAAACAAAAGGAGCCCCAGTTAATGAGTGTGTGGCTGGGTGACCCGGAAAAGGGAGAAAAAAGAAAGAGGCAGGGGTACACAGTCTTGCTTGTATTTGTAACCCCAAGGGCAGGCCTGGTCTTTGTGAGAAGTGCTAGCTCGCTAGCAAGCTAGTGGCCGTGCCCTAGGGATGGATGGAGCAGGGCTTGGGGAATGGCAGCAATGCAGCATGTGTGTGTCTGGACAGCAGCTGGGGGAAGTTTACTACTCCCTCCCACTTGGGCTTTTCTCCCCCCCCTCGTCTTCTCTTAGAGCAGTCTGAGCCAAACCACTATAGCAGGGGTAGAAGAGGTGGTTTTGGCGAGCAGTGTGCAAGGCAGCAAATGGAGCTGGATGGAGAGGGCAGGCTTACAGCTCCATGTCTTGTCCCGGGATCTGCCCTGGAGAGCCCTGGAGGAGCAGACAATAGAACGGAGTCAATTCATTATCAAATCTCTTCATTTGAAATTAGAAACATTATTGATTCCACCTGATACATAAAGATTTTTTTCCTTCTAGTAAAAAGGATTAGGGTTAACACCTAACCCAGTGTTACGCACTATATGGCCAAACGTCTGTGGACACCTCGGGTCCTCAAAGGAAATCCTACTGCTACTGCACACATTAATATTTTAGACAACAATCAGGCTGCATCTAACTTTTATTTTCATTATGGATTAATCTGCTGATTATTTTTGCAAACACTTATTTGATCAGAAAATGGAAAAAATGCCCGTCAAGTTCATTCAGTGCCCATGGGGATGTCTCCAAGTTGCTTGTTTTGTCCCACCAACAGTTCAATACCAACAAGTTACTCAGTTTACTATCACATAAAGCGAAGAAGTCAGCAAATCCTCATATTTGGGAAGCGGAAACCAGATAACGTAATGTAACATGTACATTGATTATCAAAATTGATTCTGCCGATCAACTAATCAATTCATCGATTCATTGGTTGAGCTCTAGACAACAGTGTGCAACAGTTTGTGTTTGACCCTTCCTTGTTTTAACCTGACAATGCCCCAGTGCACAAAGCCAGCTCCATTAATGAAATGCCCCCCCCGCGTTTGTTGTGGAAGAACTGGACCGGCCTGCGATGAGCCCTGACCTCATGTGCATCCAATACCTTTGGGATGAACCGGACTGCGGGCCAGGCCCGATCGCCCGACATCAGCGGCCGACCTCACTAATGCTCTTGTACTTGAACGGGGGCAAATGCCCGCAGCCAGGCTCCAAACTCCTGTGGAAAGTCTTACCAGCAGAGCGGAGCAGCACATTAATTCAATTCAATTACATTTTATTTATACAGCCCAATATAACAAATCACATTTTGCCTCAAAGGGCTTCACAATCTGTACAACATATGACGTCCTCTGTCCTTAGACCCTCGATTCGACTGGGGAAAAACTAGCCAAAATAAATGATAGAAACCTCAGGAAGAGCAACAGAGGAGGGATCCCTCTCCCAGGACGGACAGACATGCAATAGAAGTCGTATGTACAGAATAGATTCATAGCAGAAAATCATAGTACATACAATTATGATGACAATGGCAAAATTGTATATATATATATAATTGTAGTATATAGATGAATGCTCATGGTTTTGGAATGAGATGTGCAACAATCACATATGGGTGTAATGTTTGGGCTTCTGAATACTTTTGGCCATGGTGTAAGTAAGTCCCCAGTACTTCAGGGTAATTGCCAGTGTTGAATGGGCTAATGTATGCCGAGCCACATAGTTATAGCCAGTGCGCCTTAAACAACAAATACACTTTGAAGAATAGAATTAAAAATTGTCAGTAAACGAAAACATTCAGAAAACAAAATGACAAGACTGTCGAATCAATGCCCACACTCCCCCATCTCTGACAGCTTCAAACGCTCAGCGTGACAACCCGCTGCTGCCGTGGAAGCACAGGGGCCGAGGGGATGAGCTTCGTTAGCAACTCCGGATGAGGAAGACACCGGGACCTCACGTTCATGTACTCCAGTTCCCAAACTGCTCGATCAAATGCCGGCTGGGCCTCTTCCCTTCAAAACGACCCCGGGGCCGTTTGTGTGACAAGATTATCTGCCAGAAAGGACAGCTTGAGCGACCTCTATCTTGATGTGGGCCTTTGTGCTGGGAAGTGGAAATCAAACCTGCATGTCTTGAAGCAGCTGGATACGTGCCAGATTCACTGGACCACGACCTTTTCGGGTGTCATGATGTGTGAATTACTTTCCCCCCATTAGTGCAATCAAGGTCTTGAAACAATAACTAATGCGAAAAGTTTCCTTTTTTACTAGTTGACTACGGTAATAGTTGTTAATACAAACAAAGAGTTACCTAGGGAGAAGCAATGCATTAGTTGAAATGTACATAGGGTGTCTAGCTGAAGCTAATTTGTTTGTATATGCATGTGTCTGTGTATTGTCATTTAAGTGTCAGAGAGTGTGTGTGTGTGTGTGTGTGTGTGTGTGTGTGGGCGGGTATTACTAATGTTGTGGGGACATAAATCTGTTTACACAGTCACATTGTGAGGACTTGCCTTCCCTATGAGTCATTACGTTTTAGGGTGAAAACTTGGTTTAAGGTTAGGTTTAGGCAAGTAACGTTAGTGGTTAGGGTTAGGGTAGGTCTCCAGGGAATGAATGTAAGTCAATGTAATGTCCCTGAAAGTGATGGAAACACAACGTGTGTGTGTGCGTGTGCGAGTGAATTGTTCAATTTAAGCCATGAAAACGCAAATCATGTCGGCAACACTTTGTTAAAGCATTGTTATATGGTTATACTACAATGAAACCGCTTTAAAACGTCCCCACACCTTTGACAAACCACACGTCCTTGCCACACAGATTTTGCTTGGTGTCTGTTTTGCCACATACACACACACACACACCTTTAAATTAATTAATTATTTTTTCCCAACGTTAGCTGAGCTCCAGCTAGCTCAGAGAGCCTGACCATCACTGCTAGCAAAGCCAAGCGAAGGAGCGCCTTGACACATCCCAGACACTGCTAACCCGAAGCATGAGCCTCCCCTGGGCTTTACCCCCCGTGGCCGTGAAACACTCATTTTTTTGTCTTCGTTTCTCTCTAAAACAGCTGGCCAACCCTCCCCACTGCACCCGACAGCGTTAGGCGTGTGGGGAATAAAAGCTAAAGCTAGCCCCTAGCCCCTAGCGAAGCCCTTCCTTTCAATGAAACGTCAGTTCGCAGTCAGGCGGCACAAAGAGAAGAAAATGTGACAGGGAGGCGCGGAGGCGTAGCTACCGCAGTCCCTGTTCCCACTCACCATGTCCCGCCTAAGCGCCGCGGCCGCTCCGAACATACAGCTCGTGTTTCTTGGTGTAAATACGCGGTCTCCGGCCTCAACGCGCCTCTGTCTTTCTCTTTCTCTCACCCTCTCCACCCGGAATGCTGCCTGCAGGACGAGAATGGGATCGCCGTGCGCATGCGCAGTCGATCCAGGGATGATGTTGGCACTTGGAAAACTGTCGCATGGCAATGCGAAAAAAAAAAGCCCTGTCGGCGTGTGTCGTTGGACGCGTAACGTCATAACTCGACTTGTAGCGACATCTAGTGGACACACAGGGTATGTGTTTCTGGGTGCAGGGCAATGGCAGTTCCCGCAAGTGTGTGGCATTCATGTGTTGACTCAAACTGTTGCATACAGAAAGATAAAAGTGAGGATTTAAGGGTTCGGTGCATCCAGACAAAACCACACACACACTGTGTCAGGGACAGCCGCTACAACACACCCTAGTTTTCATTATATAAAACCACCAGTTTCTAATCTGACAACGATCTAGCGTTGTCTTATAGTCGCATTTATGTAAACGAAGCACTCATTTTACAGTCTCTGGTGATGAGGGTGAGCAGAGTTATTGCCTATTAATGTGAAGCATTGATACACAGTTCAGTAGGGGCCAGAGCTTCAGTATCCTCCGTTTGGTTGTGGGAACGTGAAGAACTTCGTTAGCATTGCAGAAGTTCATAGTGTCACTGATAAGTAGATTGCTGTGAAAAAGGCTTGTCATACTAGGAAACGCACAGGTGTTGCTAACAACATGAGTACACCCTGAAGCTAAATGGAATCCAGCCATTATTTACACCTTTCCTACTGTGTCCAAATGTCTTCTGAAAAAAATAAGGGGCTCATTATGCCAGCAGTGTGTGTGTGTATGCCAGCGCCTTTTTGGTTGCTTGTTCTTCTGAAGCGTAACATGCAGTGTATTAAAAATGGCTGCTCAAGAGTACATTCTCACATCATTTATTTTTAAAGGGCATAGTTTACATAGTACAAATTTAACCACGCTTTTAGATAAGTGTGGTTATAAAACAAACGTAATATAATAATGTTGCCATTTGTTTTTATCAACATTATAGACCTGTAAGGGAAAGAAAACAGCCTACTCCAGGACTGATATGCACATTTCGCCATTGTCAAAGAAGTCCAGGCAAAACCGCTGGCCATATATCAGGCTCAGTAAGATGTTTTGGGAGCGCCACCCATGGTACCCACTAATGTAATACCCAGAATTATGGTGGAATCTTTCATAAAGCTTCTTGTAATGTGATATCCACATACTGAAAGACACTGATTCTTTAAAAACAGTTCAAAGTTGTCCAGTGACTCAAAAGCAAAGTAAAAAGACATACATGATCCCGATGTATGCATCTGTACTCTGACAGCCAGAGAACCAAGTCCACAACAAAGCAATAAGACTTTCACTCCGCCTCTGCGTCCTCTTCAGAGGGTTCCTCGCTCTTTGAGTCACCGTCCTCATTGTCACTGTCTTCCCCTTCTGAAGAGGAGCACTCTTCATCTTTCTCTGCAGCTGGCAACTTTAGGACAATTTCATCGTCCGCATCGTCGTCCACGACCATGGATTTCCTCCTCTCCAGGAGGGAGGGGGTGCAGACTGGTGTGGTGTCCTGAAGTGGAAGAGAGGGGTTCATTAGCCACACAGTCATTCTGATACAGAGAGGACGTTGATTTGTTTTGTTCAAGTTTGCCGTTCAGAATTTCCCTACAGTTAATACAGTATGTTGGTACATGGGTTTTATCACGCAGCCACCAAGAAAACACACGCGATAAGCTTTTACGCACCACAGTTCTATAGGCACAGATATCTGACCCCAGGTCACTGGTACACCTGGGGCCATTTTCAGTCTGTGCCAAGGCTGAACATTACAGAACTAGTGTTGGCCTTACATCACTACACGTCGATGCATTCATGGACAGCTTTTTCTTCGGAGGCACCTGGGCAGCCTGGAAATGCAGAGAGAACACTGCAGGTTAACGTCATGCCAACAAAACAAAGTGTAAATGCTAGCCGAGTAGCTCTACGACGTTATATACCCATATGAGACGCCTTGTTGTGATTGGACGAGGATGCCAATCGTCACAGCTCAAATGACGTTTAAGTAGTTTGACAACACGTACTTATATTCTTAATCTGAAGCTCCAAACGCAAAGCTCTGGGCCGACATTAAATGAGTATACATTTAAGGTTGATACCTTTTCCATTCAATGAACAGCTTTTTTGGGCTCAGATAAGTACACAACAGCGAGCTGTCATTTAAAGTTACAATCTCACTCACAAATCCAGGGAAGTCATAGTCGACGCCGTGTGCCGCAAGTCTCTTGCGGAGCTTCGATTCTTTCCGCAGGAGCTTGTCTTTCAGCTTGCTGATCTGCTCTTCGGTGCGCTCCTTGTTGTAGCGGGCTACAGCAGGAAAGGAGGGCTTTTTAAATTCCCTTTGGGAGCCAACAAACAGCTTCTCATGCACCTTCTCTGGGGAAACCATGTGACCTGGGAAACAGCAAGAGGCAACACTGGGCTGATGATCTTAAAGCACTTTACATTCACAGCGAGTGAAAAGCATATTAATTCAGCTGATACTGATTCTTTACGCAAGTATAGGTCACGTGTTCGTATTATGGCACTGATAGTATCTACTAGTTCATTTTTAATGCCGTTTTAACTTGTGTGTCAGGTGACCTTGTTCTCCTGTGTCGGAAAACAGGACTCATGCTGGTAATTAACAGATCTGTACGTGAACAATACTCACATTTGATGAGTCGCTCTCCCATGAGGTAGTTGTTCATGGTCTCTGCAACTATTTTGGCTACTTCATCACAATCGAACTCCACAAATGCGTAACCTTTGCTTCCACCTGTCTGCAAGCAAAAAGATAAGAGACAGTGATAGAAATATGATGATGAATATCACATATCTCAATGGCTTCATACCAGGCCTGCACGATTCAGGGAAAAATAGGAATCACGATTTTTTTAGCTTAGAATTGAAATCACGATTCGCTGCAACGATTTTTTCCTCATGAAGCGTGATGTTTATTACACACATGAACTACGACAAAACAAACTGGCAGCACCAAAAATATCTGTTTTGGCACATTGCCACAAGCTTTCATCAATATCTATCAGGGGTGTAACAGATCGCAGTTGATCACGACCCACGGTTCGGCACGCACGTGACCCACGGATTAATGCTTTTTTTTAACTAGCGGATTGATCTAAATTGTTCAGCGATCGCAGAGTGAAAGAGTTTTTCTGCTGATATTGCTTTTTAAGTAATTGCATTATTTTAAACTCGATGCCAAGTTTCAGTGAAACTTGACACAACAATCATGTGTTCACATGTTAATAAGTCAACATTGGCCAGCGGCGGAGCTTGAAAAACCTCCTGCATCATTTAAATCGCACGTATGGGAGCCTTTCGGCTTCCCAGTAAAATATGATGACGGAAGAAGGGCGATGGACAAAACTGTAACGGTATGTAGACACCAACAGTTCCAAAGGATCGGAAAAATGATCCGATCCGTGACTCGTGATGTGAGCCGAACCCTGAGTTTTGTGATCCGTTACACCACTAATATCCATCTGGTTTATTTCCGTACTACAGCGCTCGCTCGAAACACGTGACTAAAAGGTGCTTTGTCATTGGCTGACGGTGAAGCCCTGAAATTTGTGAGAGCTGTCCTTTCAAAATAAAGGCCAAAGTTTTTTGTTGTTTTAAATCGAAGACATTTAAAACTAAAATCGTGAACAGGGTGAATCGAGATTTTATAACGATTTATCGTGCAGGCCTTATTCATACTACACATTTACATTAGGGCTAATCTGACTTCCATTTAATGCTTTTATACTGTATATTCAAAATCATTAATTCTAAGTTTTCACCTCTTGCTTTTGTGGGTACATGGGTTTTATCGCTCTGCCAACAGGTGAGCAGGTGATAAGCTTACGCACCGCAATACTTTAGGCTCAGTTATCTGACTTCAGACCACCGCTGCGTCTGAGATCATTTTCAGTCTGAGCCAAGATTCTGCAGCGCCACCCCTACCACGTCCAGTCAAACACATGGGACAGCTATATAAATCTAAAATGTCGTACAGCAAACTGAGAAAAATCACAATCTTTATTCTGGTTTCATTTGTAATGCACAGAATAGGAGACGATTAAGAGAAACATGGAGGTTAACAAGCTCAAAATTATTTTGTTAGTGCTCAAACTAAAAAGATGGGGGGGGGGGTTGTCTACTAGAAGCCATTATTCTCTGGTAGAAACTAACTGGATTAGGCTTTGTACAATTAGATGTGTCAAACACGTTTGCGTGGTTAGTGGTCCTCTGCGCTACCTTTTTACTCCGGGACAGCCGCAGCCTCAGGACCTTCCCAAATTGTTCGAAGTAAGATTTGAGCTGAGGTTCAAACAGCCCGAGTGGCAGGTGCCCGACATAAATCACCCCGGGGGTCAAAATGGAGTTGCCCTGTACAAGAGACAAAAACACAACGAGAGGAGAAAGTTACAGCTTCGGTGTGGCTCACGCTGGCTCCCTGTCACGACTTACCGGGACACGTGAATAGAACACAGCCATCGTTAATGTTCTCAGTAACACGTGTGTTTTACCAACTATCACACCTCAGAATGTCTGCTGGGGAAAAAAAATAAAAAATTAAAAGAGGGCCTGTTGTCTCCCCCTAATATTAATGGATTTTTTTTTATTTTTATTGATTTTTAAGGACAAGCAACAGACAAAAAGAGCACATTACCCAATGCATACTACTATGCATTGGTATTATGAAGCGCTGTTTAATCCCAAGAACTTGTATACTGTATTATCAGGTTAGGTCAACCTTATTCACTGTTCAGTTTCCAGGACAGAAATTCATCTTTGACGCTGACAATGCTGTAAATCCACACTTTCACATTGTAAAAATCACATAAAACAACACAGACCAAGTAAATGCCATTAAAATTATATAATATACATAAGTGTATTTTGATTAATATTTGTGCTATTGGTGTTGAATATTAGTTTATGAACTTCTGGTATTAGGCCTATTAATTTTAGAATTTTTCAAAGAACTTTAAATGTCCAATAACACATGTTGTATCAATGAGGGGAGGGAAAAACTAAGCTAAATAAAAGCAAAACAAAGACGCTGGGAGACTTGGCAGTGGCACAGGAGGCCACAAGCTGTAACTGAGTGTTGCATCGCCATCTTTTAACCGGTCATCTTCTTCACTATGGAGAGAGGACCGACAGGACGAGAAACGTTACTGGCTGGAGTTAGCTTTGCAGAGAGACCTGCGAGTCACATTAATGGCCACCAGTTTCTGCCGGGGCACGTACCAAGGTTTGTGACCCTGCCGAACAAAACAAATATATAACGTTATACACTATGGAGCCACCATTTTAATGAGCAGCTACCGCGGTACCGGTGCGTAGCTAGCGGTAAATGCTACCGTTATAAAAAGGTCAACACTGTGCTTATAGCTACCTACCACGGCCGTTGCAGTAGGACTATTGGACTACGATAAAAGGGGGTAAAGTTCACGTTAGCAGCTCCATTCGGGATAGCGGACATTTCTAAGTACGTCACCAAATCCGCGAGGTTACGGAATACGGTGTAACACCTGTTCCCTTTGCTCGGGGAGCCGAACGACGCGACAGGTCCCTCGCGTGACGTGAGGGCCACGATTTCGTCTCGACCCACCTTGCTGGACTTGTTCCGCTTCACCTCCTGCACCTTCTTCTTGAACTCAGACTCTTGCTTGGGATTCAGAGCCAGCAGCTCTTTGGCCGGCTTGGGGGCCGTTTCTGCTTTACTTTCGGTCATTGCGAGGGATTAACGGTGCGACGCATAGGTTGTGATCCCTCCACGAGCCACGCTGGTCTCTTTATCCGGTCGCCCATGTGGTGACAACGAGAGAGGCGCGCAGGGAAGAAGGCGTGCTTCAAGCGGGATCTGCCGTCGTGCGCTTTGCACAGCGCCACCTGTGGCACGGATGATTAACTCTGTTTCAACGGCTGCACTCAATGCAACTAGAGTAAACGTCAAAGAAGCATTGAAGCCACTTGAATAAAAAAAAAAAATCACTATTTTAATATGTTTTTCGCATTATTAAGTGTTTTTTTTACTTATTAACTCCTAATTATAAAACTGTATCTCATAATTATGACCTATTATTTATAGCCTAGAATATTTGCACAATGCACAAATCATTATATTGCCTACGGTATTGCCATTCATAACATGTATATAGCCTTTGAATTCAATTTCTTAATTTATTGAGTTTATTTTATTTAAATATTTATTTAAATAGTCATAGTCTTATCTTATTTGTTATTATTCTTCTATCTCCTAATTGTGCAATATCATGAGAGTTTTATGCGATCTTCATGCTTTACTAGCTCATAATTATGGGATACTATCGCATATGTTTGAATTAATAGCATATGACTATAAGACATTATGTCATAGATAATAGTTCGTAATTATGATAAAAAAAGCACTTATCAATGCGACAAAACCTGCGTGGTGGATTTACTGAAATGCAACAAATAGCAAATACAGGAATACACACACACATACGCAAAATAAAGGGGGGAAAAAACTGGGGGTGACTTTCAATTTGGTGGGGGAAAGGGAAGGAGGAGCAGAAGAGGAGGTGGAGAGCAGAAAAACAAGGGGGTGGAGTGTGTTTATCCAGTAAAATAATGAGGTGAGAGACGCACTGCACGCAGATCAGCAGGGCACACAGCTCCATCCGTGGCTCTGAGCTCATGACATGGAAACAAAAATCATCCACTTCACGGTGAATGGGAGACCAGAGCGGGCTGAGTTCCCAGGGGATTGCCCTGCTCAGGCTGTCAAAGGTAGGAGCAGAAATCTATGTTACTTGTTTAAATTGAACTTGTGAAAAACATATTTTTAAGGGTAAGTGTGGTTGGTCTGAATGCGCACGCCTACGCACATATCCACAATTATAGTGTTTAAGAATTAATAACTGCATTAATATCTTGTATACTGTGCTGAGCTTTAATCGGACTAGTTTTTTGATGCAGCGTCTGCTAAATGACTCAATGTAAATGTAGATTCATCATCTGTAATATGATTAGGTTTTTTTAAAATCATAATGTACATTTATAATTATAATAATTCATATTGTGAATATCTGAACTATTCTAACAGCTTTTTGGAGGGGGGGGACCAAACAAGTAAACAACCTTGATAAGTGCATGGATCAGATGCATAGATCAGGCATTACACAAGCAGAGGAGAGAATTGCATAAGTGTGTCCTGGAGGTTGTCGGAGCCACACACAGCAGTGCAGCTGCCACTGACAGCTCCTTCGCTGGTCCCATTGGCTTCACGTGTTCTTTGTGTATGCTGCTTTAGTTTTAAGTGGCGGGGGGAAGGCAAACGGAGGCACCTTATTGAAGATTTCTTGTTTTAATGAGCACAGATTTTTCAGCAACAGCTGTCTGTTCTCTGGAGTTTGGAGTGCTGTTGACCTAACTGGAGCGTCTGCATGCCTCTGCGGCAGTCTTGTATGAAGGTGGTAACACTTTCTAACATGGCACCCTTTATAAAGGCTTCATAAGTTGAAAGTAAATGGTTTTTATTAATGCCAACAAATCCTTTAGAAATACCTATCGGTTGTAAGCCATTATCAAGATCAACGTTTGGGTTGCCAAGTTATGAAAAATCACTTTCTCCTTTCTATTTGGTAACAACGCTGTTATAAATGTTGGTAATCCGTTAATAAAACTTAATAACCTCTGCAGCCCTTTTCCAGAAGGTAAATGCTCACACAGCCCTACTGGATGGCTTAATAATGGTATAATTGATCTACAAAGCTTTAGTAAATGATTTGTTAACTACTAATAAAGCAATTAGCTACCCGTCCACTACGTTCTGCTGCTGCCAGTCAGCTCTCTACTCTCTCATTGAAGGGGGGGGGGCAGCTACTGCTCAAAAAACCCACAGCTGTTGGCTGACGTGGCTCCACCATGGTGGAACGAGCTCCCCGTTGAAGCAGTTCAGCATATTTGATGAGGCTGCTGCACTTGTTGCAGGATTGTTGCAGTTTTGGAATTCATCCACGTGGTTGAAATGCACTTCTTGTGTAAAAAGGTCAGCTTAACAGTTGAAATGTATTGTTATGGAACTTATAAAGCTTTTATGAAGGGCACCTTACCTTCCTCAGCGCGTGAGGTTTTCTCTGTAAAAGTGATTGTAATATGTAAAATAGTTTCTTAGGGCGAAATGAAGAGTGAGCGGTTCTTTCCAGATCTGTTCCGCTCTGCGGCCGAGGCAGGGCCCCATGACATCCTGAAGCTGTACAACCCCAAAGGCAGCATCATCAACATCTCGCCAAGTCTGGAGCCCAACAGCCCAAACTCCTGCTACAAGCTGGAGGTGGTGGCCACCGACTGCAACAGTGAGCTGTTAGGTACCTTTAACTTAGCACCGTGGGAATCCCAGTGCTTGGGTTCATTTAAAAGCTGCTGACAGCCTCCCTCTTTTCTTGTCATTTCAGGTGCAGAGCTTGCTGGTGCACTGGGATTTGACCTCTCATCCATGGAGAAAAGGTAGGCAAGGTGGGAAATAAAAGAAACAGGATATACGTCATGATATGATATGAGGAAAAACCTGATTTGTATTTAATGTGAAAGGTTTGGGTGCATTATACTTTGAACAAGGAGGCCGGATGGACACCACGAGACCAAGAACCTTTGTACAACACAGTTCAAAGGTATAGATGAATGTCTAATGACTTAACATCTCACTGGTGGTGTGTGATCTCAGACTGCAGGGCCTGGAGAGGAAAATCCTGATCGAGGCCGGTGAGACCCCCGCAGTTGTTTATGAGATGAAGAAACAGGTGGATTCGTTCCGGGAGAAACTAGAGGTACGAGCAAAGTACTCGGGGGCTATCGAGCTGCGCGAGAAATTGGGCCAGAAGAACATGGAACTTATTGATATGACAAGACAATGGCATGCTCACCTGCATAGGGAGTTTTTTTTTTTAATCCTCATCAGAAAAAACATCCCTAACCTGAGCCAACCGTCAGCAAAAGGTGCCTGTTTCATATGAAGTGGGACGGTATGACCACAAAATTGATTTACTTTGTATTTTAAAGGTGCACTTATCAATGTTTTTGTATATTGGGCCACAAACTGCGCTCATCAACCTGGTTTCAGTGAAAAAGCTCTAAAAAATCCCACTGCACACTCCCTGCCCAGCACCAAACAGCAGACCGACAAAGTTAGCAACTAGCAGCTGAGCATAGTGGAGCATTTAGCAGCTAAAGGGCCAGATATTCGAGCCGAGTGGTTACAGCGCATGCCAACTGCAACATCGCCGGCTCGACTCCACCCGGCGGCCTTTGTCGCGTGTCATGCCCCCGTCTTTTTGCCCCCATTTCCTATCGGCCTCTTCACCTCACTCTGTCCAATGAAGGCAAAAAAAAAAGACCTGCTTTTTCACTTTCCCCGCCCAGATTTATCCTTGAACCGACGACCTCTCGGTCACAAGCTCGCTGTTAATATGCCAGTTGTGTTTACAGCTTGCCCCACTGCCCCCAAGTGCTGCTTTAATTGACCAAAATAACACGGCGCGATAAAAATTTGTAAAGCTGACTCTTGTGTGGAATTTGTCAACACTTTGCATTACATTCTCAGCCCTGCTATCAGCATGGCTCTACGGATGGCACTGTAGGCCGGTCTTTCGGTCAGTCCACCACTTTGGTGTAGACTGAAATAGCTCAAAAAATACTGGATGGATCGCCATGATATTTTATACAGACATGTATGGTCCCCCAGATGATGAATCCTACTGACTTTGACGATCCCGACTTTTCCTTAAGCACCACCCGCAGGTCAGTTATCCTGTGAAGTATCTCAATATATACTTTGATGAACTTTGCTGTTGTACAGACATTCATGGTTCACAGACAATGTAGCCTAGTGACTTTGGTGAGCCCCTGAGATTTTTCCCTAGTGCCACCATGAGGTGGACATTTACGGGATTTTAGTGAAATGACTCAACAAATATTTGACGAATTGACATGAAATTTGGCCCAGACATTATTCCCCTCAGGATCAATGCACTGCAGCGCCGTACAGCCTCACAGATCCGCTGGTATGGCTGTATGTTTAAATGTCCGGGGAATAGCTGACAAAAACACAGCATGCTCTTTTGTAGTAAGGCCTTTCTTCTCATGGGTACAATAAAAACAGAGCAATTTAAAGTCAGTAATGCAATGGAATTCCTGGCCTAAATTTTGATGTGTCATTCTGGGGATTCGACATCATGAACGACGTGTTTCGCTAACCTCCAGCCTCCGCTGACAAGATTTATCTTTTAAGAGTGTGGAGCATCTGAGCTGGCTGGGACTGTTTAAAGACCTGTCAGAGGGAACTCTCAAGCCCTCCCCATTCTACCACAAGAGAACCCTGCGTAAAACCAGGAAGGAGTGCGAGCATGTATGGGAAAAGTTTCATCAAATGAGGCACGTTCACACCTTCATAAAAAAAAAGATTCCCTCCATGTTCTTTCTTCCTATATCTTTCAATGTACTGACCATTCATGCTTATGTTGTTACATTTGCAGCTCCCTGGAGGTATCAGACGAAGTGAGGCAGTACCTAAAGACCCCAACCTTCGATAATTGGTGAGTTTTGACTTGGCCAGCATGAATCTGGACGTTTTAATGGGTGTCTTTGCGCTTGTGTTGTCATGAAAAAACAACCCGTGCACCTGTTCCTCAGTGTACAGACAGCGAGGCAGGATGTTGGCTAATGACAGTCGTGCCCAACAAGCACCTCTGACGCGCTTCTGAAGAGCATTGGAGCCGTCACCCTTTTCTTCTGATCGACGCACTCATCTCAATATGAATAGGCCCGCAGAGGGCTCACAGAGCAAAAGAAGGTCTTCATAAAAGGCTTAATCAACAAACCACGTTTGAAGTGGGCTTCATGGGGAGGAGGTGGATGCGGCATTCAGTGAGGCTTGGTCATCACTTCATCTGTCCAAAAGCTTTTAAAGCAAACCCCCAATGATGGCGGTGGCCACAGAACAAGAACTGAAGCTTCGTAAATCATACTGAATTACAGGATTCCTTTGAAACACTGATGAAACGACCTTTCCTTTTTGCATCCTGCTACGTGGTATTATGGATATGGATAAGGCTGGCACTATGCTACATTTCTGTTACTGTCAACAAATCCCATGAAAAGACCAAAACCGACAACATTTTAACACTTTTTCAACCCTCTCTGACTTCCCTACCCTGTCTGTGGCACTCGGCCCCAAGCCATTCCTGCTGAAGACGTACATCGGCCCAAAATACACAGTTGAATTTGTAAAATGGCTCAGGAATGTCCTAAAACGGGCTGGGCAGTGTAGTCAAACAGTGCATTCGTTGCAACAGTGTGGCTCACTGGTGTGTTTTGCATAGTGTTTGGACAACACGGAGCTCTGGCACAGAGGAAGAAGATATATCAGGCCGGGGATACACACACAATACCAATAGCAATAATTGTGGTTAGGGTTGGGTGGAAGCTTTTCATGAAACAAACCTAACTGGCTGGTTTGTTTCAAGAAAAGCCTCACAGTTCTTACGCTGCATCAATATTTGTATCTGGTGTCCAGAATTTTAACCATTAATATCCATATGACGTTTTATTGTTTTTTGCAAAGACAAAAAATCCCCCTAAAAGGATTAACATGCTGAGTGAAAAACATTTCAACAAAGGCTCTCTTTCACACTTAGACTTTATTGTCATCCAGGATGTTGCAACCTGAGACGTTGCTCAAGTTTAATTATACTCCACCATATAGATGGATGCGTTAACCATTTGCTTCAAAATGTTTCAGATGGCAGTATGGCAGACACAGTATGCCCTTGCAAAAACACAAGCCCTATTAGGCTTTAAACGCTGCACATGATTTTACTAACCTTGCCAGTGGATTCATCTGTGCAGCATCTTGTATGTCCTTCTATAAGGCAAGAGATTTAAAAGAAAACTATTCATATAGAGTACCTTTTTTAAAATGGCACCACCTTGTGCTTCATTTGAATGGAAACCTGACATGGACAATGGATGACAGAGGATGCGATAGGCCACATAGCGAGACACTGTGAACGGTGATATGCAAGACCTGCTTTTCAACCGGGAATACCATTTTTATACCTTCCTTCATTCTGAGTGACTGATACACGTTCGAACCATACCTGCAGGACATTGAACAGGAGCGGGTTAACTCCTGGGCTTAAGGAAACTTGGGTAGTCAATGGAGAAAGTCACACACTCGAAGTAACCTCCCATGGTGCGTGCGTATTTTGTGTGTGTGTGTGTGTGTGCAGGCAGTGGGAGGACGCAGAGATCTTGGTGCTCCTGCACTTCATGTACACGGATTTAGATTTCACAGCGACGTTCAACATTGAGGCTGAAGTGCTGCAACAGTTCCTGTTTGAGGTCTATCGAAGATACAACAACATCCCTTTCCACAACTTCAAGCACTGCTTCTGTGTCACCCAGATGGTGAGTGTGTGTGCTGGTCTGCGCTAGACTGACGTTTTATCAGGTCTGTAATCACGGAATCGTGCAATTATGCCATCACCTTGATGGCTGTTTTGGTGATGGGACATCTGGCCCTCAGGGCAGAGAGGTGACTCCAATCACTGGACAGGTTAAGGCTGTTATCTCAACACATCCATGAGGGAGGACACTTGATGCTTTGAATTCTTGCCTTTAACATGCATTTAAAAATAGCTGACGCGCAAAGGATTCATTCTTTAAACCTGCATTAATCAATAATGTTTGATATCATTAAATCAGATTACTCCATGTAATATATAAGGGTAGGCTCAAACCCACAACCCACAGGTAATTAGTACCCAACTCTGCAGCAAAATTAAAACTGTCACACCGGTCACAGCCAACGGGTCGTTCCATTCTTGTCCAACGTGGGTGTTCGACGGGAAGTCTGCGGCACAGCGATTTTTGGCTATTTCTGTTCCCAGCCAGATTTCAATTTCAACACCAGTGATTTCCAATTCTGCGTCTGCTTGTAATGTTACCGGTCCTACCACCAGGCGTCACTATGCACATTCGCATGTTTGTGCCGTCGACCGTTGACGTGATGAGTGACCAGCAAGTCTGAGCAACCATGTATAATGATGTACTGTATGCCTGATCTTTACCATGGAATTCCGCTTTATATTGATGATCCTGTAATGTTTTGGTATGTGCTTGGCAGTGGGCTACATATGCATATTTCTTCAGAAGAAAAGAAATTTGGATTTTTTTAAATAGATTCTACCTAGATCCCCTATGTCCTGGGGCTCATAGAGATGTTACAGATTAAGTCAAATATGACAGGCAGAGCACAGCTCTGGTCAACAGTGTTATAGCTTGGACTGTCCTCATCTTCCCCACAATCCCTTGATGTGCAGTTGCAATTCGACAGGACATTCTGCAGCACCATCACCAAGCAGGCTTTCTTCTGCTTCTGAACCCTCTCTGTCCCCCATTTAAAGTTAAAAATTGGCTTCTTCTAAACCACAAATCTGGTTCACGTTTCATACACATCATTTCTCTTTCGGTGTACGTAGGTGCCTGTGATGAGTATGTAGATGCCCACATCAGTAATTTATGCAGCTCCTCATAAGTATGTATGAGTGCCTTGCCACTTGCCACTCATTGGCCACAACCAGAAAAGGCACGTTAGTGCGTCGGTTTTTGTTGTGTTAACAGGTGATTATGTAGCATGTTAACAAGACCAAAATCTGCGTGTTAACAAGCCTTTAAATGTAATATAAACAAGACATCTCTTAGGCGTTATTTGTGCAAATGGCATTCCATATTATTCTACCTGCTCAGCAACAAACAGCAGACTGACAAAGGAGCTGGAGAACATAGTGCAGCATTTAGCAGCTGAAGAGCCAGATATTTACCTCATGAGTTGGTGGAGACCAAATAGAGTAAGTGGTGGACTTACATTCACGAGGTTGTTTGCTAATATTTTAGCCATAACAACTTTCTAAGATGATGATATATCAGGGTTGTGTTTATGGCTCGTTCCACAGCCCCAAGTGGACAAAAAAAAACAACAAAACAAAGGTAATGAATGCAGTTTTAATCTATCTTTAAAGAGTAAATGGCAGCCTGCTTTTTCCAAATGATGTACAAGAGTCTCAAGTCTCCAGTCTCCAGTCCCCATTCTGACCTTCGAAGTTTCTTCATCTCTGAGCAGATGTACGGTTTGATCTGGCTGACTGACCTGAGGAGTAAGATGGACAGCATCGACCTGCTGATCATGCTGACCTCTGCAGTCTGCCACGACCTCGACCACACAGGATACAACAATGCCTATCAGGTAGGAAATTCCCTTTGTCAAGGGCGTAACTTTGGTTTGAGGATTGAGGGAGACACAACAAAACAGGGTGGGTAGGGGTCCTCCCATGCATCCCGCTTCCTGCATTTCTACATACATTTAGGAAAAAAACACACAGAGACACATGAGGTGAGTATTACAAAATAAAACAGGAAATAACTCAACTAAAGCATCAAGCCATGACAGCCGCTTACTCATTCAATGAGCCGTTCTTTGAGTGCGTGGAACACGTCCGCATCCACAGCTGGTCCACAAATGCCAAAATGTACTATAGAACCGCGGCGGCAGGCTGTCTGTGTCCGTGGCAAGTTTTTTAGAGTATATCAGAGCGAAATCAGCATCTCAGTCTGATGGCTGGCCAAACAGTAGCATATTGAGCACAATTTTTGCGGTTAAACAACAAATAAAAAAAAAAAGAAGAAGAAGAAGAAGAATTTGATTTTGGAAGTTTGGGGGGGGACACAAATGGGATTTTGAAAAGAGGGAGCTGGGGCATTCCCAACCGTGCACAACACAAAGCGGGAATTTGGCACTAAAAAAAAAGACACACACATGATTTGCCTAACTCAGACTGCTGAAGCCTCATATTAACTTCAGCTGAATTTGCTGTAAGAAGGGATTTTTTTTCACAGTTGGTACGGACAGGAGGAACAATTACAGCGACCAGTAACACTTTCATTCTATATATGAGAATGTCAGTATTGTATTAAGTTAGACGTTAAAGTGAACCCACGCTTTAAGTTTGGTTACGAACGATCTGATTCTTTTCAACGGCTCAGCACACTTCATGCCGAGGGTAAATTCAAAGTTGTAAATTCACTGTCAAAGCAGAGGGATATGGCGTCACCTTGTGTAATGTTTACAATGCCGATCATTGACATTAGGACTGGCAATAGGAGTCATTTAGTGCTGCTAAACCTAGTCCACACATGCGAAATTATATTATATTGGTGGGATGTCTAAGTGATCCAAATGTTACCCTATCATTATCCTAGTGATAATTTTTTGCAGAAAAACATAGTAACCCCCGCCCCCTAAAAAAACCCCCCAACAAAATCAGAACAATGAGCCGGCTCTCAGAGAGGAACAGAGCCATAAGATCCGGCTCCCTCCGAAGAGCCGTGATTCCCACCACTGCGCTAAACTAACGTCTGACCATCTTTCAGATAAATGCTCGGACTGAACTTGCCCTGCGCTACAATGACATCTCCCCACTGGAGAACCACCACTGTGCTGTAGCTTTCGCCTTACTGGAGAAGGTAAGGATGACCACCTGCTGGTGGCTCAAAACCTCCCGAACACTTTAGTTTAGGGATTGGAACTAAACCTGGGCAAGAACAGGGACCCTCAACGTGAGATGGAGCCTGGCAACGCAGTCAGCGGACAGTGAACAGATGATTTTCTGTTTTGTAGCCAGAGAGCAACATCTTCCGAAATGTGTCCGTGGATCAATACAAACGGATAAGGGAAGGGATCATCAAGTGAGATTCATCTTTCTAATTCTCTTAGCGTGTGCGCATTTGTCGTTATTTAATCACGAAAGCATGGCAGCATACACTATATATTTTTTTTGCAGATGCATCCTGGCCACTGACATGACGAGGCACAATGAGATTCTCAACAAGTTCAAGTCCATCCTCCCGACCTTTGACTTCACCAACAAGGACCACAGAGATGTGGTAAGAGGAATGAAAATGTAAAAACAATGGAACAGGACACTGTCGCGGTATGATGCATTAAGAAAACCATGCAACTGCATGCGTGGCGAGTATTATTTTCTAGCTTTATGTGAACTTCTTTTTAATTCGTCCTGTTATTATAAGTTGTTGAATCCTATGGTAGAACTATATTTCCAAAGCAACGTCAAGAATACAGTTTAGGGATGAAATGGTCACTACTGGTAATCTGCATGTTTGTAACCTATGAAAGCTGCCTTTTTTTTTTAGATGACAGAGGACTTTGAATTTCAGCAGTGTATTCCTCCCATTATTAGTTCGTAGCTGTCTACCATCTGATTGTTTTTCCCGTTGTGTGTGCAGCTGATGATGATTCTGATCAAAGTGAGCGACATATCCAATGAGGCGCGGCCCATGGAAGTGGCTGAGCCCTGGTTGGACTGTCTCCTGCTGGAATTCTACAACCAGGTAACTGAGTCTGATTGTATGTAAAGACATTTGATACCGTAGCGACACCCAAATATTAGTTCCAGGGCTACAGAGCTTCCTGGTACTGTAATGAAAACAAAAAGGAAACGTGTGTGTTGCTCTACTAATTCAGATCCTTGTAAGGCACGAACTGACGCATTCTGATTCAGGGGCGACGAAGTTAATTAAAATGAAACACGAAATCAAACTTTACACAAGACACGTAGAACCATTAATTCCAGCTGTGTCGTTTGTCTGCACTCAGAGTGACATGGAGAAGTTAGAGGGTCTTCCAGTCACCCCTTTCATGGATCGGGACAAAGTAACCAAGCCCTCATCTCAAACAGGCTTCATCAGATTTGTCCTTTTGCCTCTCTTCATCGAGCTGGCCAACCTCTTCCCCTGCTTGGAGGTAATTGACTTCAAAAGTTTCACACATATCCCGCAGGTGCACTAACCCGGAGCAATAAGCCCTAGGGTTTTTGGCGAGTTACTCTGGGAAATGGAGGGGATCACTTACTAAAATAAAAGTGGACACGGTCCAGGGTAAGTCTGCTCACTTGGGGTGGAGTTTTCTTAATTCTTCGCTCATCCTGCAGCAACACATTATCGACCCAGTACGGAAGGCTCTTGACTACTACACAGAGATGGAGAAAGCGCTGGAGAGGGAGAAACAGAACCGGGCCCAGTGTGAGAATGCAGCCAAGAGTAAGGAGACAGCGGCGGGCACACAGAGCTCGGCTGTCGGCCGGACAGATGCAGGGCCCGAAGCCTCGAAACCAGACGAGTGAACCAGACGCACAGTGAACTCCGGGCACGTGGGAGAGTGGTGCCTTCAGGGCTTTCTGGCAGAAAGCCTTGCTACTTGGTTGGGTTCTTTTTTCTTAAACCTAACAAAGTAGTTTTGGTGCCTAAACTTAACCGAGTAGAAAGGCTCTCTGGCAGAAGGCAAACCTCCCCCATGTGCGAACTATGGTGGACGGCACGTTTCAGAACTGAACGGCGCCTATCGTAAGCGTCTTATCTAAAGATTGTAAAACTTTATATGAATTTAAATGCATTGACCCTTGTACTTTTATTTGTTTATTTACTGGGCTAAGCACAAGTACTGTACGCCGTTCTTTACCATTTTTGCTGTAGTTTTGGTGTACTGTATGGAACTTCACTTTTTAATTTATCATTCTCTTGGAGAGTTCAATACAAATTATCAACACTAATATATTTTAAAAGAGTATTTCCAAAGTACAGTACAACAAATTCGATTTTGCCTGAATTGTATTTTATGGCAGAAACACTTATGATGTCACAAAAGGAACCCGTGACAAAGGACTTCTGGATTATAGGTATGCGTACATGTCACCAATGTTAGGTTACACACCTAAAGTATTTCATTATTACCCTGTTGCAGAGGTAGTCCAGGCAAAATTGCGTTCCTTATGAAATCTCTCATGTTGTTTGTTTTTGACATAAACTGTATATACTGTGAGCTGGTTCGGTTGCATTGCATCAGTAGCAAATGTGCAGGTAATAAAACACACAGCAGTTTCCCTTATACCAAGCATCTAAGGTGAAGTAGCACCAGTGGCAACAGCTCCAGTACTGTATGATCTTGTCATACTTGTATTTGTTTTGTTTTTGGAGTGTGATTAAAAAAAAAATAGATGTGTCAAGTGGAACTTGATCAAAGTACTGTTCATTTCTGACATTTCTGTCATGCTGCTGACAGAGGCAGGATGTCTGCCCAGTCCGCTGTAGAGACTATCGGTAACCAGCGTTCCTATTTTAGTGGGCGCACCTCTTCTAGCCTTTACGGTAGCTTACTGGTTCATGGTTGCTTTCTCAGTTTCTGGAGGGAAGTACTGACTGACCTGTCAGTAGGCCTTTTTCACAGTAGACATTTTGACTTTGTCATATAGGGGAAAGCACAGGTGTCAATAACCTGAACGATGGCTCTGTTATATATTCAAGTTCCCCAGTAAGCCGTGACAGTGCGACAGTGAATCAACGTGCACAATACCTGGACCCTGAAGCTGAAGCAGCTAAGTGGAATTCAGCCATCTTTAGCCACAGTGACGTGTCAAAATGTCTCGTTCCATTCTGTCCTAGAGAATGACAGAGGCAAAGTCTCAAAATGGTTAACAATGTCTCTATAGTTGGACAATCTACTCTGAAATAGAATATTAGTTAAACATTTACAGGTTAGTTTGAATCAGTGACACTTTACCCACTGTCCCTGAGCTTTACTTTCGGGCACGCTGCAGTGAACGTCCCACACGGCACTGCCAGCCAGTTTGGACTGCAGACCTGAGGTCTTAGCTCGAGAGTCATACATACATTACCCCTTTTTTTGCATGTACTGTAAGTCCTACACTTAAACTTTACTTTAGAGGTACTGAAGTTTGCAAAAGACATTTTATTTAAAAGCAGAGCATATTGCTGGGCCCGGGGACATCCTCCAGCGGGAATGACAGAAGATGAGAAATAAGGAGAGCATGTCATTTGGAAAGAAGCATTTATTAGGTATATACCAACAATAAATGAAGGGGACAGTAACTTCTCAGTGTTGGAGAACCGTCCTATGAATGCGGCTGGTGGTATCATAAATTCGAGTCTCCATGCCCCCCCCCCGTTTCCAGCTTTAAGGAGAGAGCAGTCTGTCCAAATGTCCAACCTTATCACGCTACAAGCTCTGCGTTAGGGCGGATTGTTCTGAATGCCCTGCTACCTCGGCGTTCTAAGCCTCTTGAGAGCGTGCCCCCCACGCCTGATTGGACAGAGCGCGGCCGACGCCTTCCCGACCAGCAGCCAATCGGTTACGTGAGCGGTGGCCGGTTCCGCTAGTTAACTCCGACTCGACCCTGCGCGGGGCTGCCCTTCAACGACAACCACAAACAAGTTGATAAAATAAAACTGCTCGTGGCGGGGATCCCAGTCGGCTTGGAAGCCGGCAGTGTTCGACGCCTGGTGTCGAGTGGTTTAACGGCCGCGAGAGGAGGGATGGACCCGCTGGTTGCCGCGATTGACCAGGGCACGAGCTCGACGAGGTTTCTGGTGAGTGACGCGCCGCGGTGGAGCCGGCCGAAAGCGCGTGAGCGGTCCCGCATTGGTTCCAGCCGCTGCGCGTTGCTTCCGCCTGCTCACTTCGGCACATACCGATGACACACGAGGACCTGCTTCGACGGGAAAGAACCCCCCCCCCCCCCAAAACAAACCCACCCAAACAAACAAAAACAAACCAACCCCTTTCAAAAAACAACCATCGCACCAACAC
>CM022488.1:25680657-25692645 GCA_011952105.1 Coreoperca whiteheadi | reverse complement strand
ATTAAAAAGATGATAATTCAACCGGTCCGATTGTTGAAATGTCAGTCAAACCCCTTTTGGGTTACGCACAAAGAAATATTGGATAGGTAGGTAGTTTCATGTTTAAACCTTTTTGAGGTGTTCTACCCATTAAATCATTTTCTTGCGTTATAATTTGACAGGTTCCCCTCCTTTTTTTTTTTTTTTCTTTTTAGTATGAAAATAAAGGTAATCATTACTTAAAAACATGAAATGAATAGTCACAATAACATGACTGATAAATAAGAGTTCCATTTTGAGTATATGATTGATTCATTATGTATATTTTAGGCATGTTACAAGTACACTGGGACGGTTGTAACGGTGGAGAGACCGTATTAAAATAGATTTTTGCAACCTGTGCATACTTAATAAAACCACTTAACTACATTGGTTCAGCAGTTGATAGATTCAAGTTTATAATATAGCAAATTGGCTATTCCAGTATAAATGGGCTTTTGATGTGTTAACTGTCCACTTGTCTCCCCTATGTATTTATTGTTTTGGAGGGAAAAAAAATTGGAGGGTTGCAAAAGTTCATGACCCCTTTTAAAGGGAACTAACTCACTAATCCTGTTGTTTTGTTTTTGTTTTTAATGAAAAAGCCCCGTCTGTTTAGTTTAGTGCGTGCTGTTAACCAAAGCAGAGAAGGCTGCCCGTGGGCGTACTGCGGACACTCACTTTGAAAGTTGTCCTCGTGCCTCGTGCAAACCCACCGGCTCTCTCCAGGCCTTTACTTTTGTTTTCGCCGCAGAACCAAATGAACCCAGTTTAGCGGATGCAATTAGTGCCTCCTCAAGTAGGTCAGCTGGAAGATTCAGGCTTTCCGAAGGCCCTTTCGAGGCCCTTTCACGTGTTTAGTGAAATCTGACCGCTTTGCTTTTGTCGTTTGGTTGCCTGAGACCACGGCCTGGCCGGTGTCCGATCCGGAACACCAGATTGGGACCCGCTTTTACTTGACGCGGTCCGAAAATGACGGACGCCCACAGCAGACAGGCGCCGCAACCTCGCTCCGGGTGTTTCCTCGAAATTCCTGACCAGTTCTTCCCGAAGGGCCTTGGACCCTGTCTGTCCCCGGCTGCATGCTGAGCCGATGACACTCACAGGGCCCAGCGCAGGAACGGTCCAGAAGTTAAACTTTAACCTGGAACGTTGTTTGTTTTTTTTTCTTTTTTTGAGGTTTCATCGCAAGTCCCGTGTGCTGATAAGCGAACCCGTCTCTGGTCGTAGATGTTGATGATTAAGCCCTTTGCAATGTTTGCAATAAACCCTCAGCATAACCGAGCCCGTTGACTCCTGCATCCTCCGAGCCTTTTCTATTTTTTGCAGCAGCAGCACATTCAAATTCAGTGACCTCCCCTGGCTTTTCATAAACATATTTAATAGCGTCCTAAAGGCGGTCTTGATTTTTGGTTTTAGCCAAAGACTGTCACTGTCAGACAATACGTAGATTATTCAAGTTGATTCACATACAAATCACCATGATCCAACCCCTAGGAACACCACACACTACACAAAAATCTGTGCGTTTGGATATCCCCCCCCCCACACACACACACACACACATCTGTCATTTCGGGAAACTACCACAGAAAATGCACACCAAGCTTTTTTAACCTTTATTTATATATATATATATATATATAAGTGCATTAGATGGCTCCACCAGCAAATTACAGACATGAAAACACAAACTTTGCCCATAGAGGTGAATCCAGGACTGGCATCTGTCCCAGTCTCCACAAAGACAAAAAGAGCATCGAGTTTAGAGGTTGTATTTGTTTCAGAGTGGATGTGTTGCCTTGCATTATACTGTACATGTGGAGTTTATGGTTTATCGGGACGATTCTTCTTATTGTATTGACGTAGCTGTCTTGCATTTTGAAAGTTTAGTGGGCAATCCTGTGCGGCGACGTCGGTGAGCTGCGGG
The DNA here is from genome assembly GCA_011952105.1 of Coreoperca whiteheadi. Lineage (NCBI taxonomy): Eukaryota > Metazoa > Chordata > Actinopteri > Centrarchiformes > Sinipercidae > Coreoperca > Coreoperca whiteheadi. Next base: position 25,690,697 of record CM022488.1, on the reverse strand, counting down.
CTCCTGTGGTTCTGATTTGTCGCTGTCCGAGACAGCTGGCCTAAAAATCCAACACACAACTAGCTGTGTTTGTTTTTATTTCTTTTTGCCTCCCCTCTGCGCGCTCTTTCTAGTCCGATAGCTTCGGAGTCCGTCGCTGAGGGTTCGGAGATTATCCGCCTTCTCTGCCAAAATGGGCAGATGGTTGGTCAGTGAAACTGGTCCGAATGAGCTCTGTGGCTTATCCGTGTCGTTGCATCTGGAAAGGGATGTTGCACTTCCTGGGGACGTTTTCTAACTTGAGATGCGCGACGGAGGGAAATGTGGTTATTTGAACTTGCTGGCGTAAGTGTACCGTGGACGCGAGGTTTGCCCGACTTGTACACTTTGAATGTTTGTGGGGCACTATTTGCACTCCGAGTGGCATCGGAGGGCCTACGTTGACGGGCCCAGTCATATGGCCTGTCCTTTAGTGACGGGCTGAGGACGTTCCTGTTTGCTGCCCAGCTGTGTGACTTCGGCTGAGTGTTGCCTCCGTCCCCTTTTAGTGTCCCTGGGGTCAGCTTGTAGCCTGCGCGCGTCTTGTTCGTCTGCCCAGTCTTTGTAGCCGCGAGAGAGGGCCCGTGAAGTTTTTAAAGAGTTCAAGGTTGCAACGTGGCTGGAAACTGCCTGTGGGTCATATGTTCCTCACGGTTAATGTTTCCCAGCTTTTCCTATCGCGGTGTACTGCTGTGTTGAACTCCTACAACGTAGCAATTTGAGTATTGTCTGTAGCCGAGCCGCAGGCCTGTACTGGCTGTGTTCGCAGGTAATCCTGTTACCTCATTAGAAGAAATGCTGACTTCTGTCGGACTCTGTAGCTTACGGCTAACAGGCTGCCTCATGTTAAATCTTCCCCCCTCTCTAAGAGGCTCTTTATTGGGGCCACGCCCATGCCAGTTGCTGTGCTGCTATGTGGCAGGATGAAATCCAGCCAATGACAGTCACCCCCTCGCACTCTGCCTTGTCATTGTCACGATGTAGATGGCTGGAATAACCCAACCCCCCGTCACCACTCCAGTCCTGTGTCGTGCCGAGATAACTTTAACCCTTCTTTTTTTGTTGCCCTTTTCACAAGCACCTCCCCCGTATCCTTTGCTTTATTTCCGTTCTCATGAATTCAATTCCTCCACAGGTCTTCAATGCAAAAACAGCCGAAGTGATGGGTCACCACCAAGTAGAGGTCAGCCAGAGCTTCCCCAAGGAGGGGTGAGTTCGCTGAACACTAGAACAGGCGCTGCCACAAACTCATTATTTTCATTAGAAACGAGTCCGGCCAGTTGCTTCTCAGTTAATCGATTACTTGTTGCAAATGCCAGAAAACCGTGTAAAGGCCTGTTATCGTTTCCCGCAGGCCACGGTGACCTCTTCAGATGCCTCGCTTTGGTCCGACTTACAGTCCAAAACCCAAGACATTCAGTTTCGGCGTGACAAAGTAAAGCATTAGGGCCTCACATTTCAAATATGTTTTGCATTTTCGCTGAAATGACTGAAACCTAATCACTCGATTTATCAAATGAGTTGCCGATTCCTTTTCTGTCAATTGATTAATCGACTAATAATAGCAGCTCCACTTCATAATAAGACAGTATTCTCAGATGCAGGGCTGTTAGGGAACTCTTTAAAACCAACGTGGATGTGGATGGATGCTTACTTGCTTATTTTGAGGTTAATTTGGCCGAAACTAAAACACTTTATTTACAAAGAAATATTCAGAGTTGTAGTTTTAAATCCACGCTGAAAAATGAAATGAGTTGCAGATTGTAACAACGATGCCTTCCTCTTTCCGTTTGAATGTTTTCTGGGTCACTGAGGTTACAATTTAACTGCGTTTTGGATCAATCTCCTGCTTCGTTTGACGCGTGTCACATAATCGAGTCTAAAGTCCAGCTCTTTTTGTTTTATTTCTTTATTGTACGCACAAAGGCTGGCTTGGTTGATCCATATTCAGATGTTGCTGTCTACCCTGCTACTAAAATCCGGTCGATGAACACACTTTACAAAGTACCAGAGGCCGTGTATTTGGCTCGAGCTGCCGTAGCCAGAAACACTGTAGGCTGCGTAAGCAATCGCTGATAAAGTTAGGGTTTGCGTTGTGTTCACGTGCCTGCGTTTGTGTTTCACTCAGCTGGGTGGAGGAGGACCCCAAGGAGATCATGCAGTCTGTCCTCGAGTGCGTGCAGAGGACCTGTGAGAAACTCTGCCTGCTCAACATCGACATCGCCAGCATAAAAGGTGGGGCGCTGTCGGCGTGCGCCCTTCTTGCTACCTCGGGCTCGGTTGCCGACCGTGCCTTAACTGTGGGCGGGGGATGTGTTAACCACAGAGGGGAGTGGGTTCGAGTGACTGACATTCACGTTGTTGCTGTTTTCTCAGCGGTGGGGGTGACCAACCAGAGAGAGACGACCCTGGTTTGGGACAAAGAGACCGGAGAGCCACTCTACAATGCCATTGGTGGGTGCATGATACTGTGTATCGGAATGAACAAGTAGCCTATCACTATAAGTATTCTTATTTACATACAGTATATTACAGACGCACTCTGTAAGAAAGGTACTTCACATGCTTAATTTTATATCAGTAGGGAAACCTACTATATATCAGTCAATTTCGAAACCTGGGCCAGACAAACATCACACGACCTCCCTGGGTGGAGTCCGCATGTCCTCCCCGTGTTACCGTGGGTTCTCTCCGGGTTCTCCGGCTTCCTCCCACCGTCCAAAGACATGCATGTTTAGGTTAATTGGTCACCCCAAATTGTCCCTAGTGGATGAACGTGAGCGTGAATGGTTGTCTGTCTCTGTGTCAGCCCTGCGACGGGTTGGCCACTGTCCAGGGTGTACCCCGCCTAGGGCCCAAAGTCACTGGGATAGGCTCCAGTCACCCGCGACCCCCAACGGGAACAAGCGGTAGGAAATGACTGACTGACTGCATCAGTAGGGGTGTAAAATAAAAATAAATTACATTAACTGTATTATTTAGACACCCTCCCTCAATCCACCCAGCGATTTCCAAGTGTTTTTGTAAAGATTCCCCCTTCGCTACAACTTCTTTGGTTACACACTTGTGAAGTGTGAGACTTAACACTCCTTACGTCTTAGCTGTAACATCTTTTTAATTGCGCAAATAAGGAGATCATGTCATGTGGAAAGCAGCACAGCGCATGACTGGGTTGCGTCAGATGGCGGTGTCCTACAGTCACGTCTGTCCCCGCCCCACCACCCACCACCCACCATCCCATGTGGTAATGATTCATTTGCAGGAGCTGAGCACACGCAGTCGCCGCCCACTTAAGGCTTGTGTGTGTGTGAATATTACTAGCAGAGAGAAGCTTTCATTCTTGCCCTCCTCGGTGTGTGCGTGTTGCTGCCAACAATTCGTTCTCCGTGTCTCCGTAGCTGGAGTGTGTCGTTGCTGTCAGGCCAAAATGTCACCGCTTCACATAAACTGGCGCTGCTGGTTCCCTCGAAGCTTTCTAGCCGCTGGCTATAGTTTCTGTTTGATGCTGAGGTGCGGCACCTTTTCAGATTACTGCTAATGATGGGTTATTTTCATTTGCTTCAGGTCTCAAAGAATGGAAGTGGGTAAAACGCCGTTGTTAAGTTATCTGAGCAAGAATTTTAAGTTTGATCTCGATACTGAATCTGCTAGGTCAGAAAATAAAAATAAAAAATAAAAAATTCCAAGACGAAAATGAAGAAATCTGAGGGGTCAGAGGATGTTTTAATGTGACCGAAAATAAGAGGGAAAACAGTTGATGCACAAATATGGGTTTATTTTTGACTAATTTTTCACTAATCGCTTTTGTGAAATCCCCCCCCCCCCTTTACACATTTAAACGTTGTACAAATGAAACATTCTGAGGAGATAAATATCCCTTTTTGACTGAATTACATGCAGCCTGCGACGAGAGGTTGCAGCTCGAGGTTGCTTTGTTTTCATGGGGTCATATAGGTCGGGAGGCAACGCTGAAATGGCGTTGAGGGTGGCAGAAGAAAGCCTTGACTGTCCGCATTATAGTGTAAACATTTGTGTCTAATCCAGATGTTTGAGGTTCCCACGTGTAAGCTGCCCTCTGCTTTGTCTGTAGTTTGGCTGGACCTGCGCACGCAGTCAACAGTGGAGCGGCTCATCGACAAAGCTCCGGGACAAAACAAGAACCACCTCAAGGTGAGCGGGACGGACAAGAGAACCTTCATTTCTTCTAGCTTTTAGAGTTTAGATTCAGCGTTCATCCCCTAAGGAAAGCGCTACGTCTTATACCAAACAAGCCCTCTCTGATCAGTTTCCACTGTTCCCTCGCTCCAGCACAAGACAGGCCTTCCCATCAGTACCTACTTCAGTGCGGTGAAGCTGCGTTGGCTGCTGGACAACGTGGACGAAGTGCGACAGGCGGTGCTGAGTGAGCGCGCCATGTTTGGCACGGTGGACTCCTGGATCATCTGGGTAAGCCTGCAACCGTGCACCAGCCCTGGGTCAGACGGAGCCGCGACTAAAACTAAAGAAAACAAGTCCCTCTTCACAGACTTGTCTCCTTCACCTGCTTAGCTGCACTGAACGGCGTCGACTTAACAACCTGGAAACGTTGACGGTTTCCTGCTTTGCTTGGCACGACCGATATTAAAATCAAGTGTCCATTTGCGAACGCCCCCCCCCCCCCCTTTTATTCACAACATCTGATGCACACACTTAGTCCAGTGTGGTTTTTCCTCAGTGTCTGACGGGGGGCAGGAACGGAGGGGTCCACTGTACGGACGTCTCGAATGCCAGTCGCACCATGCTCTTCAACATTCACACCATGGACTGGGACCCTGAACTCTGCAGGTAAACAAACACATGCAAGCGCGAGCACACACACACACACACACACAGTGGGCCAGTTGATGAACATGCGAACAACTGCTTTTAACATGCAGAGGGGCGTACCACGAAGCAAGTTCCACATAGCCAGGCTTCCTTTGCGTGAGTTGCAGGGCCTGAACATTAACACCCGACCACGCGCCGAATGCGGCTGAATTTCGCAATTGGCGGGTAACACTGTCCATCTACCTGCCACGTTGGTGGGTAGCAAGTGAGAATTGAGGGATTTGTTTTAGTTTGGTTTTTTTTGTTTTTTTTTAAACAAACATTTCAACGAAGTCCCGCTGTTTCGTTGGATTTCCGCGTGTACAGATGTGTGTGGGTGTGCATTGGGAGCTAGGAACCGGCGAGAAAATGCCCGGCAACTTTACGATTAGTAGTAATAATATTTTAGTTCGGCTTTACGGTTCCTGCTGTAACTAACAGCCGCCAGGACCTGTCTACGTGACTAAAACGGAGTCGGCACGTTTCACAAGTCCGCGCTGTAAAAGAACTGCACTCGTAGAGCGCCTTCCGAACCTTAAATAAGACGGCGCGCTTTACAATTGGCCTCTCGTTCGTCACACGCTCCACGCGACCATCGGGATGCAACTCAGGGTTCAGGGTCTTGCCCAGGGACGCTTCACCACGTGCAGGGGAGGAGCCGGGGGATCGAGGCCGCCGACCCAGAGATTAGCCACATCCGCTCCAAATACAGACTTGACTGTACATCTCCTTTCCATCAAAACACGCCGCCTTTCCCCCGTCTGTTCCCCGTCTTGTACAGCTGCTAATTCTTGCACACATGTACACAGCGGAATCGTGTTTGGCACATTATAAACCTGCTGATTGTCGCTGTGCTGCCTCTAGGTACTTTGATGTCCCAATAGAAATCCTCCCCAAAGTCCGAAGCTCCTCTGAAATATACGGCTGGATGGTAAGCTCAGTTAACCTTCAGACCTCTCTCTCTCTCTCTCTCTGTCTGTCTGTCTGTCTGTCTGTGTGTCTGTGTGTGGAGATAGACGTCACATGTGACCCGACCGATGTATTTTTCAACCTATTCCAGAACTCCCGAGCTCTAAATCTATGTAAGTGAAGGCCAGCTACAATCGTCCAACATTCTGGTGAACGGTGCCACGGCATGTTTTAATCACTGTAATGGCCGTATAACTTGATAAGATAGAAGAGGTGTGCAATTTCATCAGACTGGCAGATAATGTATGACCGTGTCGTATGAAAGGATTTCCAGCTCAAATATGATTGTCCTTTGGAATTTACTTTTGAATTTCTGACGGACAGAATACGTATTTCAAATGAAAGTCGGTCTCATTAACAGGATTTAAAAAATAAAAAATAAATAAAAAAATCAGATCCGTGAAGAATGATATAAAGAAGTCCAATTGATGAGCTGATATGCCATAAGGCAATGTGTACAAATGGCAAATGTCTTCTTTTAAAAAAACAAAACAAGGTTAATGCTTGGTTTTCCGCAGCTTTACGCACTAGCAAGCTTCACGCGTACGTCAAGCTGGCTCGTGTAAGGTTTTACTCGTAAAGAAGGGACTCGATTTGTATATTTCATCACATGCTTCCAGAAATATTTGCTGGCTACTATTGTTTCCCACGCTACAAAGAGTGTATGTGCGTGCATTTTTTATCAAGCGCGCATTTCACTGCTTGTTGATTCTGGGTTCATTCCTTCGTTCCGAGTCAAACGAGTCGAAATCGCATTCCTCATCGTGGTCTCACGCTGCTAAATGGCCTGATAAGATCCCGTGTTGTTTTGTCACGCCGGCAGATGGTTTATGCAGATTACTCTGAATAGACCCTGACGCTGTATTTATCCCAGCTAGTTGAATTACAAAACATATAAGTGATATAAAACCGTGATGATGGTCTGTCCTGTTTTATGTGCGCGTGTGCTGGGGATACTTGCCTCAGAAATACACTGGTTCTGGTATCGTCAGTCTATGCTCACATCTACAACACGGTCTTACGTGATCCATCAGGCCCTGCAGTCCAGAGGTCAGCAATGTGGCAGCTTTGTTTTGTTTTCCTCATTTTTATGGGCCAGATTTTTTTCTTTTCTTTTGTCATTATTTATTTATTTTATTTATTTTAAATTTGACCTCAGATCTGGTTGTTGTTTACTGCTGGGAAGCCCCCAACCCACATCCTCCCAAACCTACCTTTTTTTTTTTTTTTTTCCTCTCACACACGGCAGCAACCTTTTTTTCTTAAAATCAATGAATAAATAATACTAGAAGAGATGTCCTCGTAAGAAAGGGGACAGGCTCGTTGGCTGTTACTGCGCTGATGCGTGCGTATGACAGCGTGTTTTAGCGGAAAGGTCTCCGACCTCGTGGGGAAATCGTCAAGCTCCGTCAGCTAGAGACACGCGCGCTTGGTGTTCAACCGGCTACGGGCAAAGGTTGCTGCAGCTGTTAAGATAAGGCGATAACTTCAATAATAATCAATTCCCTATTATGTAATAAAAATGCTCCGCCCTGACTATGATGACTCTTTTTTCCTGTTAATGCAATAAGTCCCCGTGGTGTAATACATACTGCGTAAAGCTGGAAATCTGCACTGATGACATACTGAATCATTTCCTTTTGGTTGCAATTACAACAGTGACAATAGGTTGTTTGTAAATGTAGACACACTTACTGTCATATTTACTCTTGCTGTGTGTTTTGTATGAGCAGCTGTACAACAGTCAGCACTGATCTTGCAGTCATTTATCCAAACTCTAAACACGTGTGTGTGTGTGTGTGTGTTTGTTTCTCTCTTCTAACCAGAAATCCGGCTCTCTTGCAGGAGTTCCAATCTCTGGGGTAAGGACTGTGGCATGTTGTGTAACTTTGTCGAGATGGTGACATCGGTCTCTGCTTAGCGGTGAGGTTGTCGGTGTGTGTGTGTGTGTGTGTGTTCCGTGTGCGGCTTCCCTCCAGACATTTGAGCGGGGCCGATCTTCCGCGAGCGCCCCGCGACACTTTGCCCAGGCCAATATTAGCCTATCCCAGATATATTGGGTCAGTGCCTGAAAGTAGCAAGAAACCGATTTTAGGCATTTGTACCCTGCAACGGTCAAATTGACTTAATGCTCACCACAGACTTACTTTATTTTAACTAGTTTAGTGTAGCTTAAAATAGTTCACATTTTTAAAAAGTTTTATTGGCTGTATTTGTATATATTTGAATCCTAATTTGTGTAATATAACTTCCAGTGACGTTTACAGTTCAAAATCTATCAATATAAAATTGACACAATTCTTTAATAAGCTCATTTAAGGCATTATCAAAGAAAGTAATTTCAGCTGGTATATTTGTTGCTGTGTTTTTACAAGGGGGGGGGGGGTTGTACTCACTTCTATCAATGTGTGTATAATTGCACGCATGTCTCCATCAGTGTCTTGGCGACCAGTCGGCCGCCCTGGTTGGTCAGATGTGCTTCAAGGAAGGCCAGGCCAAAAACACGTGAGCCACCCGCCTCCATTCTTCGTTTGACCTCTTCGCTGCAATAGTGTTGGAACGGTCCCGTGTTCACGTCACCCTTCAGCGTTCGGCAGTTGTGTAGTTGAAACAAGATGCCAGCCGAGGCGGCGACATTACGCGACATGACAGGACAGCGCGGTGCATGTAAAGCAAAGCGTCTTTAAACTAAACTGGTGTCAGTGGAAAGTGGCTAAAGCATGTTTCAGGGGTCGCCAGATTACATCACGGGCTAATCTGCATGCACGCCATAAGGCTACTATTTACATCAATACATGATTTCCATGAAAAGAAGCCATACTATCATTATTTTAAAGCTGCTATCATCTCATAAATGTGTCCAAATCGACCTCTTATTGCAAACTCTTCTTATGAAGGCTGTTGTACAGTTCAAGTTTTATTTATTTGTCACATACAGAATTATATAGAGTTTATATAACCAGCAGTGAAATGTGAGTCGGGTCCGCTCCATGGACAGTGCAATAATAAAGAATACAACACAGATGAAAATACACACAGATGACAATATACATAAATATAGCTATGAAAGAATGAAATAAAATTAAACAATAAAATGATAAGAATAGAATCTAAAAAAGATGTATACTGGAGAATTAAATACAGAATGGAAAATAATTTGCATGAAAGTAAACTGTGAGAAACATGATTACGTCCCCAGTGTACGTTTTGTGGAATAAAGATGGCTAAAAGTTATTATCATCGTGGAAAATTGGAAAGTAAGGAGTAAAATAGTTCCCCCTACTTATTCCCTTCATTACCTTTTTAAAGCAAGTAGAACTGGGAGTATCTCCCTCATTCAGACATAGATATAAGGGAGTGATGTTGTTTTTTTGTTTTTTCTTCCTAGTCTTGAAGAATGTCATCAATGATTCAGTCTCTAATCTGTCGTGCTCTTTTTCCATTCGTGTTATGTGAAGGTATGGGACTGGTTGCTTCCTGCTCAGAAATACAGGGACCAAGGTCAGACATGGTGCCCAAGACAATATTTTGAGGGGATTAGCAATCTGAATAACATTCGTGATCTCCTCCTCACGCTGCGTACCGCTTTCCCTCCCTGTTAGCCTGTGATGTCGGACCACGGCCTGCTGACCACAGTTGCCTACAAACTGGGAAAAGACGAGGCCGCCTGCTATGCACTCGAGGTGCGTGGGCGCTTTCATCAAGCCTTCATTTCGAGCTAGCGTTTCTGCCTAAGTTGCTTCCACGTGTCATTCTCGCCCTGCCGGTTGCTCTGACGCGATGTTGGGGGTCCGATGCCTTGTCTTTCCTCCTCCCCAGGGTTCGGTGGCCATCGCCGGGGCAGTGGTACGGTGGCTGAAGGACAACATGGGCATTGTGCGCTCTTCCTCGGAGATCGGTACTCGCCCCCCCCCGCCGTTGCATGGTGCCTGTTTCCTACGCGAGGATCATGGCCTATTCACAAACGTTCCTTCAAACCCGTCTGTAGCGGCTTGATTGCTTTTTTTTTTGGATCATATAATGCAGAAAAACGGGACACGTTCGTTTGAGTAACCACCCTCCCTCCTGTGTTTTCTCGCCGTGTCGTTTCAGAGGAGCTTGCCGCTGCGGCGGGCTCGTCCTACGGCTGTTACTTTGTGCCGGCTTTCTCCGGGCTCTATGCCCCCTACTGGGAGCCCAGCGCAAGAGGGTGAGACGGTCCGCTGTCA
>CM022488.1:25580083-25677971 GCA_011952105.1 Coreoperca whiteheadi | reverse complement strand
CGCTCTGTACCCCCCCCCCGCCCCCCCTGACCCGTGTCTCTCACAAACAGAGAGTGAGTTCCGCTTCGCTCGGTGGAAGAAAGCCGTCCAGAGAGCCATGAACTGGGAGACCACAGAGGCTTGCTGCAGTGCCAACGGTACGCATTAGTCTCCTTGTACAAAGGGGTAACTAGTTATTCCAGCAGTTAAATCGGTGACATACAGGAATGGTTTTGAACGTGGTTTTTGTGGCATGGTTTTTTGTTTTCCTGACCCCCCTCGAGTGGGGTAACAAGTGCCCCGGAGTCTGATCCGCCTCGGATGCTCTCTTTCTTATTCACTGACAACAGGTTTAGGAAAGAAGATGAACGGCGCCCCCTGGGGGGGGGGTCCCTCCAACCCCTGCCCCCTCCAGAGCAGACCCCTAAGGTCTGACGTTTACTGCCGCCGCTGCTGCTGCATGGCCACGTGTGACAGTTCTGACACGAACCTCCCGTGTTCGTTCTGTTGTGACGGGCTTGAAGAATGTGGCATTACTGACAAGTGTGTTGAACGGTTTGACCGACACAGGTTATTTGTATCCGATAGAGCTCTTTTTTTTTTTTTTTTTTTTTTAAAGCCTTTGAAAACGTAGTCTCGGCCATCGTTGGACAGTTTCCATTGATGAATGTGTTTTTATTTACCAGCGTTTTAAGGAAGAGTGATCCACCCCACGTGCTGAATGGGGAATAATTATGTGTTTTTAAAGAACCAATTTACTGAGGGAAGGTAAAAGAAAAACATATCCGCCCAAGATTTTGAGTTGACCTCTACCTAAAGAGGGGCCTCCATCAAACCAGTGGTGGATGACTTTATTTTCAAATCAGTCAACTCTGTATCGGTCCAGTCCTAGTGTTTATGTGGTATGGGTGTGCATGCTGTTGTATTTATTGCTTTTTTTCCCCTGCTGACACTAAGGCTCTGTTGCTCGGTCATTAGCTTAGCTGCGGTTTGCAGGTTTAAGACGGGCGTAAACCTGTGTTCACTGTCTGGATCGCACGGTGTCCTTAAACCCCGTCCTCCCAGAAGCTGTCCTGTACCAATCACTTCCACGCCACTGCAGGTCATCGTATCCGAGGCTTCACTTAAACGTACTGCAGAGGTGAAACAAAGGACGGTCTGCCTGTATCACTCTGATGTTTCAGCGTGTCAGATGATGGTGTTACACAAAGCAGCGACGAGCGGGAGTCAGATTTATTAAATACATCCAAAATGCATGTTAAGCTGAAAATGATCCAAGCCAACCAATTTGGACAATCTTTAATTTCGAGTTGTCAAACGGAAATCATTTGAGAAATGGCCTGAATTAAAGAAAACTGATGCACGTGGAGCTTTTAACAGTACTGTGGTTATCAGAGCTTTGGGGCCTCTGTGCAGCAGACTCAGATGTTAAAAGATCACAAATTATAACCGAGCCAAACTTTGGAGCGCTTGAAGAGTCGTAAAGTGAACTCGACAGTGGAGCCGGTGTAATGCGGCCAAGGGCTGGAGGGATCTGGTCTCTGCCTTCAGTGTTTGTCAGGCGCCGTGCTGCTGTAGACCGTGAGCAGGTAAGTAATGAATTGCAGCAATCAAGGCAAGAGGAGGTGAAGGCACGGCCTCTAATAGGATGTAACTTCTGTTCTGAATCTGCGCTGTCATTGAAATGTTTGGTGATTTAACAGACCGCTCAGTGAAGCATGGAAATAAGGCTATTTTTTTTTTTTTAAACTACCGCTGACTGAAGTCAAGTCCATTACACGGACCGTTATGATGATGCGGGCTCTCGAACCCCTGCGTCGTGGGGCGGATCTCATGGTAACTTTGCCACGCATCCGGTTTAGCTGCAGTTCAGCTGGATCCTGTGCTTGTTTTACCTGAGCAACCAGGTCCAGGTCCTGTTCAGCCGGCCCGGCGCATTTCGAAGCCGCAGCTGAGACAGTCCCGATGCTAAGTGACAGAGCAACAGCCCCAGATTTCCTGGAACTAACTGCTCGGCCTGTAGGCTCTGTATTCAAAAAAAAAAAAAAAACTTTGTCTCTGAGAAAAACCTTTTTATTCACCTCTCAGAACACCAGCAGTAACTGTGGTCCAAGACCTCTAAATGGGGAGCATGGAAGCCTACTATTGGAGCAAGACCGGAAGAGGAAATGTGCTCACGGTGAAGGAAGGAAGGAAGGACTTTTCCATGGCTGCGACATGACTGGAGACAGCTGATCATCAACCTCAAGTGCCAGCTGGGACAATGTGGTGTCCCTCAATGAAGAGGGACACCTGTCAACTTGATGGCATTTCTTTTGTCTTCCCTTTCTGAAAAAGAGAAAGTTCTTAAGCCACCCTTTAAAACCTACTTGTAGAGTAAAGCATAGGGAAAATCAAGTGTTGCTAGTCTGAATTAATGAGTTCTATTGTCCCTCATCACTGTAACAAAACTGGATGCTGTACTGTTTGTTTGTTTTTTTTTTTACCGTTTTTACTGTTTGTACCTTCTAAACTTTGAACTGAAGAGATGTTACACATGCTGTGTGACTAGTTCAGTTCTTGGTTACTGCTCAGCTTACGTCCTGTTAATGTGGGGTTTGTTCTTGGACCAACTTCAGGGACAGTTCGCCCTAAAACCGAGACTACATATCCCATATTTCTCCTCTTAACCTGTTAACCATCTCGACTGTTTTGGAGCGGGTTGCTGAGTTTGAGATGTCTGCCTTCTCTCAAATATAATGGGGCATACGGCTCAAAATCTCCACAGCCGATGTCTCCAAAACTCGGCAACTCGCATCAAAACAATCTAGATGGATCAATAGCACTACAGGTAAGCACTACACAACATGTAGTTTTGATATTGAGGTGAACTGTCCCTTTAAAAGGAGAACGAGACATTTTGTCCCCGCAGTCAACGGTTTCATGAGACATTTGGCTAAACACTAACTCTCTCAACAGCACTTTATAATTTATCCCCGTGTATGGAGAAGTGATTGTGAATGCAATGGAGGTTAGGGTTTGTTTTTTTTTAGCCAATTGTTTTAGGAAGGGATTTTAAGGTCATCATTACTTGGGTCAGTGCTGAGGGAAACCCCTCATCACACAATCCACTGAGATAAGACAAAGCCACATAGTACATTTGATTCTAGTCATAAACATATTGTGAGAGTTCAACATTTTTATTAATATTTTTCATCGTTTAAAAAGGGAACCTTTGGTTACTGTATTCATTCTGATGACTGAACTTACTGATTGTGATTTACTTCAAAAGGGTGTGTTCTACCTTGTACCCAATTACCCCAGATCCCATTTGCATGCCTGCCAGTTGCTTCTTACCGTTAATTTGTTGGACAAGATGTGTAGCACAGTCCTTCAGCTATGCAGGAATGTATAGGTGATGTAATAAATAATCAAACCCTGACTTGTATAATAAAATCAGCACCTCACGTGGGTTTATATCAAGTGACTTCATTGTAATTAGCATTAGTAACGCCTACGTTATGTGAATGAAGCAAAGTTAATATATTCAATAGAGGTTTAATATTCCAGTCAGGTGTAAAGAAGAAATGATAGAAAAGTGAGCATTTTACTTGACCAGGACGTCCACGGTGACGCGAGGACTGCAGCGGCCTCCTCGACAAACAACATCCACAATCAAGTTTTTTTCTTTTACATTTACAAAATACTTCTACACATCTCATGGGAGAAAAACTGGGCCCGTCACACTACATAGCACCCTGTTCAGAGCGGGACGTTCATGTAAGAAAAAGGGCAGTTCTTCAAGAACACAGAAGAGGAATCCGTTCAGGAGATTTAGTTCACTTGAAGCGGTTCAGCGGGAGAACTGCCGCTTGTCGCCCTTTCCTTTGTTGACGTGCTTAAAGATTCTGGATTTCTGCACTTTGTTGGACTTCTGGTATCCGAAACCGCCTCCACCGCCTCGCTTCTGCAACTTTGCACCTTTACTGCTGTGGACGTCTGGAGAGAAGGGTTGCGGTTAAGGAAAACGTACATTTCTAGATTCTTCTATATGGAACGAAAAATACAAAATCATGCCAAAAACAACTGCGCGCTTTTAAACGTGACCGTTTGCAGAATCGCAGCAAAGGATACTCAGGTCAACGTATGGAGGAACTTTGAAGCCAAAAGACAGCGCCACCATGGGGAGGTTGAGGGTGTTGACGCTGTAGATCTGCTTGAGCGAGTGGGAGTCGTAAGCCCTCACGTAGGACTTGTAGGCCTCTTGGGCTGACTTGTGAAGATAGTAGTTCTTCTCAATCAGCTTCTCAAGCTAAAAAAAACAAGACGCAGTTTGAAATTAGACCAATTGGTCTATGAATGTCTTTTTTTTTTTTTTATAACTATAGATAACTAACAATTCAAAGATATGTTGAAAGCTGCTGAGACATCTTCATCACATCAATCTACTAAAGTGAAGAAGTCGATTTCTTACCTGGGACTGGATATCAGAGATTTTGCTCCAAGAAAATTCAAACTCGCTCAATGGAACCTGGACAACATAGGACCCATTTAAATACACGGTACAGTGGTAGTAGTAGTAGTAGTGCAGACGTTAAGTAAAAGAAGCAATCAACTGTGTATCTAAAGTAAAAACAGCAGAGTTTGAGATGGGTACCTTGGCCTGTTTCAGGAAGCGGAGGAAGCCCAGCTCCTCTGGTCGGAGGATCAGGAGCGCGTGGCCTCTGCCGTTGATGCCTCTGGCTGTTCTGCCCACCCTGTGGATGTACTCCTGTGGACGGAGAGTAAAGCTTCAAAAGGAGTCCTAATCTGTGACTTGACGAACTCAAAAAGTGAGCGACACCAATATTCAAGTCTTCATGAGCCGTGTCATTCAGAACTTAGTGAAAATCTAGTTTTTCCCCCCTTCCGTCAGATTTTCACCAGATAATAGACAGACATAAAAGAGCAGCTTGGTTAACACGGATTCTACCATTGTTTTTTTTTTGTATTATGATTACTACGTATTAGGCCGTAGCAGTTTCAATACCTTGGGGTCATCTGGGGGGTCGTACTGGACGATCCAGTCCACCTCAGGGATGTCCAGCCCTCGAGCTGCCACGTCAGTACACAGCAGGATGCCTGAGTCAGCGTTGCAGAACTGGAAGAAGGTGGTGGTACGTTTGGTCTGCTTCTGCTTGCCCTGGGAAATGGCGCGATAAGAAGGAACCGCGTTTACAACAGCTGGCTTTGTAGATATGGCTGTGGCATCTGAATACTAATTTAATGACGTTAGCGGGGATGTGACACGCCTTACATGGATGGCCATGACCGGCAGGTCGATGTAGTTGAGTAGCTCATAGTGGAATTTCACAGACATACAGGAAGAGAAGAAGACCATCAGCTTCTTCTTGCGGTTCTTCTTCAGGAAGGTGAAGAGCAGCAGGAAGCGCTTCTCTGATGGACACACCACATAACCCTGAAACACAGGAGAGATCACTTTATAACACTTCAGTGTCCTGAGGACCTTCAACGCCAATCCACCTTCAGTATAACAGTGATTCTTCAGAAATGCAGCAGACAGTACCTGCTCCAGGCCATCAACAGTGGCATTGTCTTTGTTGTCATCCACGCCGACATAGAGGGGCTCTTTCTTCAGGGAGATGCGGGCCAAGTCCTCCACCTTGCGGGTCTGAGTGGCTGAAAACAGCATGGTCTGTCTCTTCTCTGAAGAAAAACACAGGCCGAAACATTGAAAAGGGATTTTGGGAGAGCAGCAACTCAGACTGACCGTGACGAGTACAACGCAGCCTGTGAAAACATTTGTTCAGTGCTTCTTCACATCTGACAAAGTACCGCTGATGAGGTCATCAGAGTTGTCTTTGCTTGGGTTTGGAGACAGCATTCTTTTAACAAGCGCGCCTGTGTTAGAAACAGGCAGCGTGGACGTTGACATGAGGGCATCTAGCAAGCAGGGACGGTTTAATAAAAGACGTGATCAAGTTGAATTATGGGAAGGATCCAGGGTTTTTGGAGCATATTATGGACTAAAAGGGCAACAGCTCTCTGCCTTTGCTGCATTGATTTTGACCATTATTTTAAAAAATCTCCCTCTCTTCCAATCCCAAAACCTTATGGACGTGCAATACTAAATTGAGTATAACAAAAACAATCCAATCACAGCGGAACAAGAACTTGGCGAAAACAGATACGTACTCGGCAGCAGTTTGATGATTTGCTTCAGTTCCTCCTCGAAGCCCACCTCTAAGATGCGGTCGGCCTCATCAATAATCAGACACTGGAGGTTCTTGAACATGAACCCCGGCGTGTTCTGAAGGCACGAGACGAGATGTTTTAAATATGCTTATCCAAATATTAAAAACAAAGAATTTATAGTTGGAACACATGAATAAAACAACGATCTTGTCTTTGATGAGTGTCAATACCACCAACTCTACAAAGCTTAATGGCTACTAATATAATATGAATGGATAATGAACTGTTTCACACACTAATTACATCTGAATTCATTGCTTCGTCATATGCTGATACGTTTCTCAGCACATGGAAACGTTGGTACTGTAGTAATGTTTCGGTGTAATCCACCCCCCCCCTCACCTGGAGGTGGTCCAGCAGACGGCCGGGTGTGGCCACCAGGATGTTGACGCCGTTGGCCAGTCTTTGGGCCTCAGCTGAGCGGTTGCTGCCGCCCATGATCAGACCATAGGTGTGAACGTGGTGTGCCATCAGCTCCTTCAGCACACCATAAGTCTGCATCGCCAACTCACGTGTGGGTGAAAGGATCACGACACCAGTGCCTGGTAGGAGGAGGAGGACATTAGTTAAAGAATTCCACTCAACGTAAAGAACACCAGTTTGATACATTAGGTAAAAGAGACAGGTTGTCTCTCCGTCAGCAGCTCAGAAAGTGCTAAAGCCAGAAAACACTGAGGAGACAGGATACATTAACAGGAGTATTACCGTTCCTGGGCATGAACTTGAGTTTGTAGATGAGCTCTATAGATGGGATGAGGAAGGCCAAGGTTTTACCACTACCTGTCTTGGCAGCAGCCAGAACATCCCTAGAGAGAAGCAAAGCAAACAGAAACACTGTCTCAGTATCTACAAAGTCATAATATGATTCTGGTCTAAACTTAATAATATTGCTTCTTTTCACCGTCTCAAAATATGGGATTATCTTAAAGGAAATGAGGAGATCTCTAAAGCGTTGCAGCTATTACCAAGAGACACGAAACCCAGCCGGACATTGAGCTAAATCAGATACAAAGTTACAGCCAACTCAGGAGAATCGTAGACTTACCGGCCCTCCAGCAGGGGGCGAATACTTTTGTGCTGGATCTCAGTCATGTGTTCAAAGCTCATCTCCTTCACCGCTTTCAGCGTGCTCTCACTCACCAGCCCAGCAAGCGAGGCAAAGGATGTGTCCTCAAATGCTCCTGAAACATCAGTTAACAGTTAATGATCAAGAAAGGCCGTGAGAAAACAGCACGGAAAGAAAGGGGGGAAAGTGGATTTTCCTGGAGAAGGCAACGGGAAACCAATCAAATCCAACGTGTCCGTGCAGTTACTCCTGTCAGGAGAATCGCTGGGGACTCGTCCCAAAGACAACCACAAGAGTCTCTGTATGCCTTAGTTGACACCCGTTTCGTGATGGAAACACTGAAAGGGCAACACATAAAGGCAACACGGCTGAATTTTGTTCTTAACCTAAAGTGAACGTGTGTGTGTGTAGATCGGACAGTTAAGAGTTTTAACATTAGATGAAAGAAATTAAAAACAACCATTTCTGGTTAGTGACTGCAGCAGCAGGACACCAAAGCACACAGAGTACTGCTGTAACCTGGTTATGGTCTGATTTCTGATCTAACCTGGTATTTTAAAATGTCATCCAAATGAGAAACTCGGTTAACTCAAACACAGTCGACACAGCTGGATTTCTGCTGAAGAGTTCCTTGTCATGTATATATGTAGTTAGTGTGTGTGTGTGTGTGCGTACATGTGTGTGAATGTGAGACAGACGAGGCAAATGTACCACTCTGACAACAGTGCGGCAATTTAAAAGGAGAGCTCCGTACTCGTAGCGATGTGTCCTTGTATCTAAAAGAACTCAACCGAAAGGGTAAACATGTTCCGACACTGAATATGTAGCATGCTGCTTTCTTTTATCTGTTAAACGTCATTTGCATTTTTACATTGGGGCGGCAGTGGCTTGGTGGCAGAACGGTCGCCTGCCAATCGGAAGATCAGCAGTTCGATCCCCCAGCCATGCGTCGAAGCATCCTTGAGCAAGATACTGAACCCCAAAATGCTCCCGAAGCTGCGCCTTCGGTTTGTGAATGTTCTCATATGTAAGTCGCTTTGGATAAAAGCGTCTGCTAAATGACTAAATGTAAATGTAAATGTACATTCAAAACACCTTTACCGGGGTTCAACGTTAAGGTTTTTTTCCCCTCACTCGCCCAGTCGGTCAAATTGCTCAGAAATCTACTTGCCCAAAATCAGTTTTCATTTGCCCCAATACAAATTGTTTGAAAGGGACATCAGAGCAAATTCTAAATAAATATGTCTAAGACACCTTTTTTCCTTTTTAAACCAACTGTACTTTTTACAGTGGACTTGTAGTCAAATTCAGCCACATTAAGGCAAACTTCAGATGCTCCACAGCTCTTATTTATTATTATTATTATTATTATTATTCAATTATCCTCCGGACATCCTCTCAAGTAGGCTAATAAAATCTATTTCTTCAATACCTGTTAAGCCAGATGGTAATTCCGGTTGATCGTCCTCTTCATCGTCTCCCTCTCCGGGTTCGCCCTCCTCTGCCTCTTCATCTTCCTCCGGTTTGTCAGAAACCAGTTTTCCATTTTCATCTGCTAATGATGCTCCCTCCTGCTGCTCCTCCTCCTCTTCATCCTCATCATCAGATTCTGTCCCTGTTTTGGTCTTCTTCTCAGCTGGAATGAGGATTATGACATGGTCGTTAGCCGCAACGAAAAGCTGTAGTTAGTCCGCCAAGTATAGAGAGCATATACAGAGAGAGAGTGCTGAATGAAGCCAACATTATTGTGCTTTATAAGAGGCATCCCTTACATCATGCGTCTGAACGAGGGATGCACCGAATCCAGGATTCGGATTTGGGCCGAATATTGGACTTTTTGACGGGGTTCGGTTTCTGCCGAACCTTAGATCCCCCCCCCGCCCCCCAACCAAACCTACGCTTGCACTAAGCGCTACGCTGGTCAACGTAACGACGCTGCCGTTGATTACGGGGAGGTGTTTGTTCACAAGGTGGAGCGTCCGCATGAATGCAGGAGGAGTGAAAAAAAATGGAACCTGTGAGCGGAAAGAGTGTCGTCTGGCAGTACTTTCAGTTAAAAGGTGGCGATTCAAGGCGAGCTACATGTCCATGTTTGTTTCGTGGTGGCAAGGGCCCCAAAACGGTGCACAACACTGCCGCTGTTAAAACATCTGTGCACAAAACATCCTAAAGAATACGAGTTGTGCACGAAGGAAGCCAGTAGCCAAAATGCAGCAACTTCAGGTACGGCAAAGGAAGGACAGTCACAGCTAAAAACTTGCGTTGACCATACGACCATTACCAGCTCTGCCAGCCCTCCACTGAACAAACGGTGGGCTTCAGATCTCACACGAGCCAAAGCCATTTGTGCGGCAATTGGGAAAACGATAGGATGCAGATTCGGTATTCGGATTGGGCAGAATCTTAACCAGTGGATTCGGTATTCGGCCGATCACCCAAAATCTGGATTCGGTGCATCCCTAGTTTGAACTTCTGCCATCTGGACGACAGTATTGTGTTCCCAGGTGCATGAAAGACAGCTCCAAACTATCTTCTATCCCCCAAGCAGTTAGATAAACCATCCTGTAGTGTTGACTGATGGCCAGCTGGTCTGGTCCTCTTAAATTAGCTTTATATGTTTGAAATGATGTCTGTATATGCCAATTGTGAAACTTTGAATGTCTGTATGAGGATGCTGCACCTGCATACATAACAACTAACAAATACAGGCTCCTCCGGACTCGGTTACCTGGGGACTCAGCAGCCTCCGCGAGCTTTCTTCTCTTCTTCGCCTTCTTCTTCTTCTTCGCCGGAGTTCCCTCTGTTGTGGTCCCATCCGATGGCACCTCAATCTGCTTCTTCTGCTTCCTCCCGGGCTCGTTGTCCGTCCTGCAAGCTGCTCCTGCTGCTGGTTCCTCACAACACGTCTCTTTCAGCGCGTCCGAGTTTACTGCCACAGCACACGGCAACAAAACACGTTTTAACCTGAGCAGCGAAATGACAACAGGCCTGCACTTCACGACTAGGCTTCCCGGGAATTCAAGGTGCTACATCACGTTCGTGTAAGTTACTATAAAGCTAAAACCTTTTGGATTTCTACTGTTAAGCAACATCTTAAAGGAGAACGTTGGAAACCTAAACGTGTTGCAGTGCTAGCATGCTAAACGTATGCTAAGCGACCTTCTATATGACAGTAATATGTGACACACGACGGTGACATACAACAAACAGTGGTCTAATGGCATTCATTAAGGTCAGCTAATGTAATTGCTTTCAGTTAAACGTTAAAACCAGTGTGACGAGCGCTTCACGTTACGTAAAGGAGCTAGCGTAGCTAGCTTAGCAGATGAAGTTCGTCACCGCTTCAGAGACACTCCAAACCAGCCACAAGGACCGAATGCGTTTCATTTAAGGGCCGTACCGGTCCCGTCGTCTTCCGTCCGTCGCTTGCGCTGCTTGCGCTCTTTGTTCTTTTCATTTCTTTTCTGGATTTTCTGCCGGAGAAGCTTCATCTGCAGGTCCGCCATGGCAACGGCGCGGAGCACACGTGTGTGTGTGTGTGTGTTACGTGCGGCGTTCAGGACCCTTCGTGGTACGACTCCACGCTGCCTGCGTGAAAACGCGAAGGACCTCGCACGCCGCGCCTGCTAATGCCTCAACGAAAGACTATCGGGGAAAGGTTTAACATAGAGATAAATGGAATAGAAACGACGGCATTGCGTTCACTAAACCACCTGACAACTCAGACACCTATTTTTCAAACGTTGGGTTTGGAACATGCAAACCCTGTAGCTACAGCCAGAGTATGAACAGCATTAGAGAGCCCATGACATGTTTCTAATAAACAAAATAAAACCCTAATAATGACAAGGGATGTACATGACACTGACTAATAGTAGACTTCGTCACAATGTCATACAAGACTTAAACTATATTGCGGAGCGTGTCACCTCTTCTCTCAGCTCTCTTTGTTTTAATTAATGTTGAGTCTGGTCTCCCACATACATGCCAAAGTCAGTTTATCCTTTGTTCATGTGAGCTCTCTTAGACCTTGATCAGATCGATTATCTTGCGTTCACAAATTATCCAGAACTATAGTGGCTCCTCCGCTGAGGCAGCTTCTATTCTCGCACAGGCCTAACCTGTAAATAATAGGCGATTTTAACAGAATTTGCTGCTACAAATGAAAATATGAATGTACTGACACGGACAGTATACATGGAGTAATGTCAGCTCTATGGGAGATGGGGATGTGACAGAACACATACGTAACAGTACTTCTAACAAGCATTCACTACTCAGTCCTGTGAATTCAGACCAGCTGAGCTTTTAACTTTTCATTGTTGAAAGGTGACTTTTAAGGCATTTAAAAAGTGTTGTTTCTAGAAATATAAGTATGCACAGCCTGAAATCAAAACTGAAATATGAACAGCAATCCAAACAAGCCACATCAGTGCAACGGAAGCTCCGACCGGGAGAATAAAAGTCACACCACCACCTGCTGGTCAATGCAGTGCAGTCCACGTAAATGGCTCGTAGCACAGTTCCTGCACCGGTTACAGACACCATTAAAAGAGGAAAACACAAGTACTCACCTTGGATGAGCACCCACCCACCCACACACACACACCGGGAACACAGAGGCCAACAAGAGTGAAAACAGGTATTTCTTTAATAGGAGAACATCAAAACATCCATTAAGCGTCATCATTTGGAGTCAGGTCCCACGGCGTCCACTGTCTTGTGCCTACAGCTCAGAGTTATCCATGCCTTTGAAAGATACCCAAAAGTTACTTCCAATTGACACGACCGATCCTTGTTAGTCTCTCTTTTCTACTGTTATTATTTACTCTTAAACCTACACTTGCTGTCTGAGGTGATGGTAATCGGGGGGGAAGTAGTGGCCTCTCTGTATCTAAACTTTCAAGCCAATGGTGTGTGTCTCCTCCTCAATCTTAACTGTGTGCGGCTCCGTCTCTCTTTTGATGTCCGACGCCTGAATGAGTCCCTGAGAGCTGTTTTCACTCGTCCTCTCCGGTGCCTGGCTTTGCTGGACGGGCTGCGATAGCTGACCCCTGGGCCTCTCCTCCCATCTCTGCATCCTCCTTCCGTTCTCGCACCCTTTGTTCTTCCTCTTCAAGAACCTCTGCCTCCAAAAGTGGTTGGCCTGTTGGGGCCTGGAGCAGCCGTCCCCCTGGGCGGGTGCGGGCGCGGGCGGCCCGCGGACGCATCGCCCCTTCACGTCCTCCTCCACCGCTTTGAACACCAGGTCTGTGATATCTCGCCGAAGTCTCATGAGCACCATAGGGTCTTTGATCTGACGCATATCTGCCAACATAACCTCTGCAAACTGGTTCAGTATGTCGTGTCGGGACGCGTTCGGTGCAGCGGTTTGGTCAGGCTGATCGGTAGAACCCTCGTCATTGTAGGGGTGTGGGCAGCTCAAAGACATGACCTCCGCAACTTGAGGCTGCGGGTTCGGACAGTGCAGGGCGGCCAGGTTCGGGGTGGAGGTGACAGACTGGGGTTCATCGTACGGGTCTTGTCCCGTCACATCAGCGTCCAGCGGGCTCCCAAAGGAGCTTCCCATCTCCTGGTCGATGCTCCCTTCAGTCTCCAACTCCTCATCGTCGTCTTCCTCCTGGTCGTCAAACTTTTCCCCCTGCAATAAGAGGGAGCAGAGCTTTAAAAAGCAATCTGCAATCAAAGATCTGCTGGGGAAGCATCTGCAGGCTTTTCCGCGTTCGTTTTAAAACTTACCTGACACGAATCACCCCGGCGGCGAACTATGTAAGGCCTCAAGAAATCCAGTTTCTCCCTAAGCATCTTCTGCTGGGAGGTGCTGACCTTCTCGGGATGATACAGCACCCTCCCGTACTGGGTCCGGAGCGATCGTGATCTCCTCTCAACATCAGACACTTGCAAGGAAAAGGTCACAGTATGCAAAATTGTGATTGAACTGCGGTAACTTAGTAACAAACGTGAGGTAAGGATAAGAAGTAAGGATAAGCCCGTAACCCTACGTGTTGCAAGTGAATGTATCTTTGTATATCTTGCACAGTGTAGCAAGGGTGCAAATGTAATTTAACAACCTGTCAGCCAATTCCCTTTCCACCAATACAAACTTGAAAAGAGCTTGAGTTCACCTCGGGTCATACCTCTAGGCTACCCCCCACCCCCCACTCCCGTGCATGCATATTGCCTCGGGTTTTTTTTTCTTTTTTCTTATGCGACACAAACTGAACGCAGCACCCACAATGCAACTGTTCTTGGACTTCACCATTCATCTACCAGGTTTACCAGGCTTTCCGATGGACAGCGCGAACTCGCGCCACAGCGTGGTCTTTAAATCCTTGTCGTAGTAAGAATCCACGGAGGAATTAAAAAGGCAGTCATGTTTGCGCCAGAAATCTATCAGCATGTTGTCCATTGTAGGACCCCAGTGCGGCCCCCGGATCTGACCTCGAAAGTGTGCCATAGTCTGCGGACGAAGACCCCGTTACCTACAATAAAAGGCAGCGTCTGCCCTACACCGGCTTGGCCCCTCTCACGGATTATGTCTCGCTTCTTCTTTAGTTTTGCTTCACCCCGGATGTGTTAAAAATGTACAGGGCGATTACTGCCACCAATTGATCTGGAGTAAGGACTCGCGATTTTATATTAGGATTCATTTTATTTCTATTTATTTAGTCCTTTTTTTGTGCCCAGATTATTCAATACATTCTGTCTGACATGTATTTCTTTATATTAATATAGGCCTAAACATTATTAATATTTCTATACTTTTTTTTGCTGATGCTTATATATTATTATACTGCTTTTGTTTTCAGGTGGCAATATAACCAAGCCAAGTATTAGATATTTGATATAACATTTAATAACTATATTATATATGTGTTATAAGAGAAATTACTACATAGTAGGCTAATACATAAATCATTATTGTTATTGTTAACAACTTGGTTTTTTTGTGTCCATTTGAATTAAGTTTATGGAGTGGAAGTTAATGTAAATATACGGTACTTCCATGAAATATTGCAAATTATTATTGTTATTTTATCGTCGCTCTTTATTCAAGATTAGTTTACAAAATATTACGGTATATTTTCCATGTTAGAAAAGGACGATAACATCCTATTAATAAATACTGGAATGTAATTATACAGTGTATAGCCTATATATATATATATATATAAGTATGTACAGTATATATATGTAGAGAGAGAAACTGGAATTAAAGTAAAATACAAATAACTTCAAAATAAAACCAAACAAACTGTAATACTACATCCTCGTTACGTTCACGTAAACTGACGCCGTCCTCTCCGGATGATTGACAGCCGCACGGCTCGACCCGGCCTCCGCCATCTTGCCTCTCCCTGCCTGCCAGAAGCCGAGTGCGGAAGTGGAAACTGCACTGTGCGGGCTCAGGGTTCCGCCTGTGGACGGCTTGCCATTTCCTCCAGCCGACACAGCCCGCTATCCCCCAAGTTTCTCCGTTTCTCGACAGCAGAGGCCCGAGGAGAGATGGCTGGACGGTTGCCGGCGTGTGTTGTCGACTGCGGCACGGGGTGAGCTGTTCAAACCGGACCGCGGTGCACACGGTGGGGGGCTCGGGGGCCATCGAGAGGCCGAGTACGGCTAGGGACTGTCAGTGTCAGCGGCAGCAGCGGCGGGGTGTGTGTGTGAAGACGGCTAGCCAGCGAGCTAACTATGCTAACGAACAGCTAACTGTGACATGTTATTTCTCCCTCCCGGCTGGCTTCCCGAGATAAGCCCAGTCAGGTCGTTTTGAGCGGTTCCGAAGAGCTCAGCCCCCCCCCCTTGTCCGCGTTCCTGCTCGTTAGCGAGGTTTCATCACTAGAGTGTGTTTTCTTCCTGCCGAAGTGACTTCGCTGCAAGAACCCAGCTAATGTATGTAACGTTATGCTGTTGCGAGACCGAAACCTGACCGAGGACGCCCCCCCCCCCCAGCTGGTTTCATTCATTTGCAACTGGCAGGGCCGTTATTGCCAGTGGAGGCCAGTGTGATGTTCTCTGTTAATCAACCAGATTTCACACAGTACGTCTCCCGCGAACACAACCGTGACTTTAGCCAGTGCAAGCCTTTTGCTGGTTAGTCTGGATGTGAGCAGGCGCGCTGCTACTTCCTATTTAGCCTGCTTCCTCATTCACGCTTTTTAGTCCATATATGGTCGTTTCTCGGCATCCAAGCATGCTGTTTTGATTAACTTCTCCGATTTCTCTTCTCTGCCAGGCTGCCGATTATGCTCCAAACCAAATTGTCCCCCGTTGCATTTACCCAACAGTAAGCTGCTTTAGCAGCACATGTTTTAAAGGACAGACAAAAGATTAATACAAATCATACGGGGCAAGATCTTCTCTTAGCTCCACCCGCAGCAGTGTTTGTATTGATCGGTGTGCATACCTCCCTTCCTGCTTTTGGTATTAGGTAGATTGCATCTAGGCTTTTCTATGAAGGGTTCTCACTGTGAGGATGATTGTTGTCTTTTACCAATGCGGACATGCATGTTTGCCCAAATAACAGCACTACATGGGTAGATACAGATAGGTATGCTCGGTTAGTTTTGGGGGCTAGAAGTGCTTTGCATTGCTTGCATGTAGAGGCTTGAACTCTTCACTCCTCACATTGCATTGCCCCCCCCCCCCCCCTCCTCTTCTCCCTTCAGGCTGTTAACCAGTCTGTTGCTTCTGATCTGCACTGGGACAGCAAAAGAAAGTGCAGCTGAGAATGAGGTTAACCTGCGCGAGTTTCTGCTCATTCGGCCGATGGCGTCTGACTTTCTGGACAAGCCCTACGGTCATAACACATATGTTCCTTTATCAGTGACCACAGGACTTTTTGTGATCAGCAGAAATAGCGCTTGGTCAGTAAGTCACAGTTTGGGTTGAGATTTGGTTCACGATTAGTCGTCTTAAGCGGGGAAACTTTGACATGCTATGGCTCTGCAGCTCAGCAAGAGAGCCGGCAGATGTTGTAAAGTGCCGAGGGAGTTCAGCAGCTGTCTCTGAGTCACGCTCGGGATGTCCAAACAGTGACAACTCCACTTCCTTTTACACATCGACCTTCTAAGCAGCCCGGCCGCTATTGTTAGATTAGCCTCCTTGACCACACAATGAAAGAGCCACAGTCACACATCCAGATTTGGGTATGGCTTTGATTGGGCTTTGTGCAAAAGTAGCACTGCACTAAGAAATCTCAGGTGTTGCAGCTTGGTGCAGATGCAGGGTTGGGTGGAGTCATTCTCCATCTGTTTTAAGCAAACAGTTGAAATTCCATAAGATAAGGCCACGGTCACTAACGAGCCTCCGTCAGCGTGGGGATGAATCACCTTTATAAGGTGAAGTAGACGCACGTTATAAACGACAGGCTTTCTGCTTCATTGAGCTAAACATAACAAGATTTAAAAAACAAAAAAAGTTACTAATGTATAGGCCTAATAATTTGCCAAATGATGGTTTCCTCCAGTGATTCAGCTGGTTCTTGGGCTCCACTCCAGCAGTCCTGTGCGATGATGTCCACCGTCAGACGCGGTGTGTTTCGGGCTTGTCAAGGCAGGTTGAGGTAGACAAGCTGGGACTGTTCTGTGGTATGAAGGCGTACAGAGCACTGCTGCTACATTGTGCTGCTGTCAGTCCTCGTTGTTGGTACTGTTATGAAGCAGCTGTTGTTATCTCTGACCGCCAATGCATGCTTTTATTTTTTTGGATTAAAGTGACAGCGTGTTGACAGTAAGAAAACATCTTAAAGAGGCCATATTATCCTCATTTTCACGTTCATACTTTTATTTGGGGGTCCTACTAGAATCGGTTTACATGCTTTATTGTTCAAAAGCACATTCCTTTTCTGATACTATACATTGCTGCAGTACCTCCACTCACCCTCTGTCTGAAACGCTCCGTTTTAGCTCCCTAAAAAAACCCCCAGTCTGCTCCGATTGGTCATTTGGCCCAGTCTGCTGTCAGTTGCAAGGCGGTTCCTAGGCAGGCATTATGCGAATGTGCAGGAATGTTGAAATGCAAACGAGGCGTTTCAGCCAGTTCAGGAGCAGCGCTTCCTATGGGAGACAGTCACTCCCTAAGGCGTGGACTCGTCTATGGACCGGGAAGATCCGTAGGTAGAAAAATTAGTTATTATGGAGGCCATGAAATGCTATTGCGAACGCAAGAGATACAGTTTGTTCCCACGTTTTAATTACTTTGTGGCCAAGAGATACTACTTCGTTCCCACATTTTAATGAACTCATGGCCACGAGATAAGTATGCTGTATATAAAAAGAGCCAGCACAACGGACCAGCTTTTCTCCCCAAAGCATAGAGAGAAGCTATCTGCCAAAACCATTTTATGGCTAATTCTGAGGCCTTAATGAGGATGAGGAGGATGAAATAGTAGATTTTTTTGGATTTTTTTAGCACTGACTTTTTAGCATGAAGTCACAACAACCCAAAATATGAATACAAACTTTTTCTTTGAACCAAAAGAGATGTGATGGGGCACAGGGTGTGAGTCAGGAGAATTGGCTATTCTTTTGGCAGCCCGCCCGCTGCCCGCTGAAACATGACCGCATCACAAAAGGTTACGTGACTGAGAGAAAAAGTCGAATCGATCCATCAGTTGAATTTATACAGCCCAAAATCACAATTTGCCTCGGGGCTTTACAATCTATCCAGCATCCTACCCGCTGTCCGTAGACCCTCGATTCGGATAGAGTTGAGGCCCAATTCCCTCAAATCGAATGACCCAACACAATATAGTTTGTGACACGGAGCAAAACCATTAAAGTTTGATAATACTATTTGTTTAAAGCTGCACTGATTGATTTTGGGCCTGTTGGGAGCAGTAAAACAAGCTTTAATTCATTGTTTGTATATACATCTTGACTGCCGCAGCTTTAAGTTTTCAAACATTAATTCTAATGCTCACAGAGATGCAGTATGTTGACCGCATAATGTCTTTAACTATTTGGGCTTTTATCTGACCACCCTTGTCTGGAATGACATGGACTGTTCAGTCCCAGCTGAAGGTTCACCTTCGGTGTGTTGTGTGTCGTTGCGCCAAATTTAAAAAAATTACAAACCCATCAGCACATTGCATTATGTGTTTAAAGTATCACAAAACTTCATTTCTTTTGTGGTGATGACATTAAGAGGTTGGTGCAAACCGTATGTCAAATACTCGTATTTCATCAATGAGCAAAGGAGCCCAGAGACATGACATGTCAGAAGAAGATGCAGTAAGTCACTAGTGGGATGATTTTCCAGTATTACAAGGCAGGTATAAACGTAGAACTTGAAAAGAAAGTGAAAGAACACACGCCTTTGGAGGAAAGTGTTTTTCTCTTAAACGTCTGTGCTCAGGGGATTGTAAGGGTCAGCCTGTATTTGTGTGATAATGCAATCGTTAAACACTTAAAGAAACCATAGAAGGGGACATTTGCCCAAGTTGGGTGCTCTTAAAAGACGCCATGTGAGACTTGGTGAACAGAAGTTGTTGCTTTGGTGTTTTGTGCTAAAGTGGAAGCGGTTCGCCATACTGCAAATATTAAAGACACTCAATGTAGAGGGCTGTTTCTTAATCTTTCTGCTCCCTTTCTGTATTTCTGTGAATGTCTGTTCTTGCCCACATAAAAATGAAGTCCACCATTTCCTGTGCAATAGGCGGGATTATCCGGGACAAAGACTCCTTCAGGACAGGAATGTAAAAGCTTTCATGAACTTGTTACAGTTTGAATCTAAAACAGTTGTAGACTGGTTCTTATGCAGATGAACAAACCAGAGACACAGTGACGACAGCTGTTAATTGTTTTAGCTCATAACATTCCCAGGTAATTTCTTTAAAAGACTGCTGATGTTGGCCCTTCCTGCTTCTTCATTTTATTTTGATAGTTCCAAATTCCAAGGAGCCACTATTATGACCAGGATGTGGTCTGTTATGCCCACAGTGCTTTGGCACACCTCGGCAGTGTCCTCTATCAGTCCCTTGGGCCCTGTGTGCAGGAAGAATGGGAGTCCCGTCTGGGCCTGCCCCAGTCAGGACCACATCTGGTTAGCATGTGCCCTGCAAAACACCACTTGTTCAGGGCAGAGACACGGAGAAGGATGTAAAGTCTCAAGTATTTGATGCGGCGGCTGAAGGTGTGTTAATCCGATATTCCATGAGCATGGAGGTGGAAATGTTGCGTACACATCCCAGTCATAGTGATTTTTTAGAAACATCTTACATAAATGTTTTATTTATACGACTTCCCTCTTGGGTTTGGGTTTTGCTTGTTTTTTTTATAGCCTAGAGAAGCAGGCCATAAAGGATGCAGCCGTGTTGAGGTCGCAGCTAGTTTTTATGAAGGATGGTCAGTTTATGCAGAAGTGATCTCTTTTTCTTTTTTTTCCCTATTCCTCTCCCCTAGACAAATATGAATAGTCTTCGGTTTCGAAATGCGACATGAATGGCTCTTTTAATGGCCTCCCATTAGCAAACTCCGGAGCTGCTGCTGCTTTTGGCACCCAGTCAACCCGCCAAAGGACAGCGACGGCATTGATCAAAACGATGGCGTAGGAGACAGCAGCCAAAAATAATCTTTACTGAAGTGAACTTTCATGCATACAAATGTGCAGCCAGCAGTCTAGCAGGTGGTTGGTTTTGTCCAGAACACGCAGCCTCTATATAATGAGATGTGATGCTTGTCTCTTGCAGTTACACCAAACTGGGGTATGCAGGGAACACAGAGCCACAGTTCATCGTTCCATCATGTGAGTATTTCACTGCGCAGTGAATGTCCCTCACACCAGCCGAGCACGCCAGTGACCATGGCAACAATGACCATGATGCATCTTTGATAAGAGGAAACTGTTGTCCCTGTTTTGACACCCTCAGTCATTCGTCATAATTTTTTCATATCGGTTCCAACAAGGTTTCTGCCTCTTTCCTATTACCCGAGCTTGTCCCCGTAACACCTGTCATGGTTCAGAACCTTAAGGCTCTCTTTCCCAACCAGTTTTAGTCTTTATATGATGTGCTGAACAAACATAAAACGTTTAAGAAATCTTGATCATTTGAACTTATTTAACAATAAAATGCACACAACTTTGTAAGAGAGTTTATCCTCTCTGTTGAATGCTCTATGTTGTTGTCAGGTATCGCCATCAAGGAGTCAGCCAAGGTCGGAGACCAGGCCCAGCGGCGGATGATGAAGGGGGTGGATGACTTGGATTTCTACATCGGAGATGAAGCAATAGACAAGCCCACATATTCCACCAAGGTACATGACCCTGCGGGGCAAAGCAATTGACGTGTTTTATATGTTTCAGTTTCTTTAGAGCACCGATATTTTCATCGTACATGTAATGCTTTTAGCGGTTTGTAAACAAGAAGCAGGTTAAAGGAGAGACTTTACCAGGGTCACAGTGTGGGAATCTACTCTGTACACTCATTTACCTTTAAATATTTCAAACATTTGCGCTATACATTTAATGTGGAATGACCAACGACAACCTGTATTTCTCCAACGACATGGCCCACAATAAGGATGCTGATTAGCATCTATGTGTTAGTGGTTCAGAGGTCTGCTGGCGCTCATTTATTTAATTTGTAGGAACTACTGTGTGAGTTGGACTCGCTGCATAGACAACTAAATGGAATAACAGAGAGATAAGATGACGATAAGACTTTACGTATAAGATTATTATATGTCCTGTGACTTTGCTGACATAGTCTGATTTTATCAGATGCAATTATTCCTGGTTATCTGGGACTCCAGGCATAAAAAAAGGTGTAAAAAGTACGACGGCAGCACACACATAGTTGTTCAAATGTCCTCTTTGGTACAGACCGGTCTTGACGGTAATGTTGTGCCATCACAAATGTAGAAGAAGAAAAAAAGAATTTAAAATCTGGCTGCCGCTCATGTACAGTAACATATCGCAGACGACATTTTTGCAGTTATATAAGCATGAATAAACCTATATGTTGGACTGTAGTACAGTTATTTAGCTCCAGTGGTTTAGAGGTCAGCTGTGCAGTGATCTCACAAAAGCATATGTGGCTAGAGAAACCATAGAGACAGGACGTTTAATCCAAAAGGCAAACTAAATATAGTGGAGGACAGGAATACAGTTTTTTCAAACCGGTGTTGGAAGCAGTTTGTCAATAGAGAAACCACGATTTACAGTATGTGTTCTGTTTTCACATCTTATGTTTACGCCATCGTATCTCGCATGCGGTCTTCTAATTAACTGAGCCCTTGCGCCAACAGTGGCCAATCCGTCATGGGATTGTGGAGGACTGGGACTTAATGGAGCGCTTCATGGAGCAGATCATCTTCAAGTACCTGAGGGCTGAGCCCGAGGACCACTACTTCCTCCTGGTAAGAGGCTTAAAAAAACTGCGGTCAGTCCAGATTCCTGCTGCGTGATTCCTGGACTTTTTCGTTCAAAGTCTGCTATTCGTCTCTCAGTGTGAATCCTAAAAAACTCAACCCATGGGCCGGGGGCCAGTAAACTACAAAATGTTGGACCAATTACCGTTAGCAGCAAAATTTTTGTCTTTGGTGGTCTCACGTAAGCTCCTTGACACCACATGACAGAGACATTATTCTTACTTACTTACTAACTTAGTTCCACCCAGGCTTTCGTGGTTCCTTTATACATATTGTAGTTGTAATGGTGAATGAAAACCGGTTTTAGACCACACTTTGTCGCTATTTATTTTCCGTTTGCAGACAGAGCCTCCCCTGAACACACCAGAAAACCGCGAGTACACGGCCGAGATCATGTTCGAGTCCTTCAATGTACCGGGGCTGTACATCGCTGTGCAGGTGAGATACGCTGGGTCATCTAGTTTATGACAAAGAAATACACTTCATATCTTCAGATATTTCGCTCGTCTGATTTGTAATTCGGTTATCCTGATACGTGCCCAAAGCTCACTTTTAAATCCATCATCTTATCACATTTCAGGCATGTGTGCTGCTTCCTAATGTGTCACACAATAACTCTAGCCTATTGACATGTGAACACACCGTCAAGATATTATCAGTGTGACATTTCTGTGTGTGTGTGTGCGCCAGGCTGTGCTTGCTCTAGCAGCCTCCTGGACGTCCAGGCAGGTGGGCGAGAGGACGCTGACAGGCACCGTCATCGACAGCGGAGACGGCGTCACCCACGTCATCCCTGTGGTGAGTTTCCAGATCGACGGGCACACACTCCGTTGTTTTCGCTCCGTCACACACATACACACTTCCTAGTTCTTGAAGAGTCAACATTTACGTGTTTATGTTCTCCTGGACGTTCAGGAGTTGGGCTAAAGAGTTAGCAGGTGCTCGACATTAAGGTTCATCCGCTTGTCCGGGACTAGTGGATTTTGTTGGTAGGGCGTGGAAGGGGAAATTTACTTGCCCCACCGGACAAGTTAAAGATCATAAACAAACCAAAAATTACAGTGTGTCCACACGTCATGTGCCACTCATTACTTGGCTATTCAGTTAAATGAATACCGATTTTATAACGAATCAATTTTTCCCCCACAATACGTCCAACTCAGAATGCCGTGATTGACCAATCAGGGGTTGATCCAAGTATACTGCAGGTGATGTTCCAAGTGCCAGGGAAAGCACCGAGAAGAACCGTACCGTTAGCTAGGCACCAACCCAGAGAACTGTGACCTGCTCTCACTGAATCAGTCGCATTGACCCCCAAAATACATTTTGCGATGAGCTAAGCTACAAACAGTAAACGGGCCACTGTTGGAGGTTAACTGAGGGTGCCTCATTTAGTCCGGTTGAATCGTCCTAGAGTTCCTTTTCCCCTTTGGTGCGGTTCGTTTGGTCAGGTGTGAAAGCAGCAGTCGCACCAAAAAGGAGGTCTCGGTACGCTTTCAACCGAACTCTGGAGCGGTCCGTTTGTGCTGAGAATGTGATCCGACCTCGAACCGACCCAGCTGCAAAAAATACTGCTCATGTTTGGACTAAACCAGCTGCCGTAGTATATTTCGTAATGTTTTCGGAAAAGATGAGCATGTCAGAGTTAAGAAGAATGAACGCGCGCCTCCGCTTGAAGTGACGAGCGATGCGCACTCGCCGTTTGCGTTAGAACGTTGTTTTCAAGCCGCATCCGCGCTTCATTATAGAAATGTATATGAAAATGTTACCTATAGCCACTTAAAAATTCATGAATGGAATCATTTATATGTTGACATTGTTTGAATGTTTGTTTGTCTGAATTCTGCATTCGCAAAAATTTTTAAAATATTTTTCCCCGGACAAGTGAAAGGTAAATTTAGACAAAAAGTCGAACCCTGGTTAGGGTCTTTTAAACTTTAAGTAAAGTAATTGTGTGTTCATTCCATTCATTTTTGACCGTTAATAAACACTGACAACTCGCATTTGACCCTGATTAGGGGCAGCAGTGTGTAAGAAGAGTGTGTGAAGAAGTGTTATATCAATGTTTTATACACTACGTGGACAAGAATGAAGAATTTCTCCCCTTTAAAGAAGCATAATTCCCCTCTGTCTACTCCCTCAGTAACAGGATAGTGTTTATGTTTAAAAGTAGGCCACAGCGTTTCAGAGGCTGGAAGAAATTACTCAGTTTTAGGAAATGTGCTTGCAGAATATATTTAGAGGCTGGGTGACTGAATCAGCATGTCCGTAGCCACTGCTGAACACGCGCAAGAAACGAGCCAAACACAACACCATGGGGATGTGGAGAAGGCCTTGCAGTGTGCAGATCTGATGGAAAAGCATAAGCTATAACAACTATTATGTGACGTAACCTCTGTTTCCTTCTCCTCCTGTCTGTCTCTGTGTTGGTCCTTCGTCCCTCTCAGGCTGAAGGGTATGTAATTGGCAGCTGCATAAAGCACATTCCCATCGCAGGACGAGACATCACCTACTTCACCCAGCAGCTCCTGAGGGAGAGGGAGGTGGGCATCCCACCGGAGCAGTCGCTGGAGACGGCCAAGGCAGTCAAGGTAGGTCCTCAGCTGTAATTCCCATCAGCCACTCTTCCACTGCTTAGAAGCCACTGATGCCCCCCACTGGTGCTGACCACAGTCCCACAAGTTATTCCATGGAATATCAGATTGAAACAACACACAGGCCTCTAGTTTCACGGCAGTTCAACTGGTCTTAACGGCAGCGCCATTGTGTGTACTCTCTGGCACACAACGCCTTGCTGGCCATGGCTATTCTGATGTGTGCATGTTTGGAATATTCTGCGTACACTGTGGTGTGACAGGCAAATGGGCAAACGAATCTCTTTAATTATCTGGAGAGCCTCGGGATAGGCTGCACAGACTGACGTCCCTATAATAATATACTGATGATCGTAAACTGTTCTACAACAGAACATAGGTTAGAATATGTTACGATAAATTAAAACTAAAGGTGGATAAAGTAATGAAATACAACTTCGATAACAGGGAAATAGCATACGTTAATATAGGAATATTTTCAGAATATTATATTGAGGTTAGAAATCGCATAAAAGAATGTAAAGTATGTTTAACTCACCTTAATATAAGTCCTGACATGGATATCATAGGAATATTATAGTGTGTTAGTTATGTTATTTATTGTGTCCTACATACTGTATAAGTCCCACATGGACTTACAAGTTACCGAAATCTAGTAATTAGTTACAGTAACTAGTCACTTCTCT
This sequence comes from Coreoperca whiteheadi, assembly GCA_011952105.1. NCBI lineage: Eukaryota > Metazoa > Chordata > Actinopteri > Centrarchiformes > Sinipercidae > Coreoperca > Coreoperca whiteheadi. Next base: position 25,653,040 of record CM022488.1, on the reverse strand, counting down.
TAGAAGTAATTGAATTACTTAACCAACTACTGCATTTAAAAGGGAAAGTAACGTTTGCGTTACTTTTAAATGTCAGCTTCAGTTCTCTTATTAACGCACACAGTTGAAACAGACTTTTATTCAGGTGACGCTAGATCATAATCGGGCAATAGGCTGCGTTCGTATGCTGCCCTCTGCTGTTTTCAGGTAAGACAACATTAACGAGTCCATTTACATTTCAGTAACTCTGTTATTTAATTTCAAATTAAGAGTGTTCACTTCAACATGTTACCCCTTCAATTGTTTTAAAATGCCTGCAATCCATAAATAAATCATATCATATTGCTTATACAGGGCCTGAAATAAATGGGAAGTGGATTAGTGCCTCGTCTTAGTGTAATACAGCACACCTCCTGCTGTATTGACGAAATATATTTGGCTTAATCATTAACAAATTTGAACTTGCCTTTGAAGCCTGTTATTTGTTTACACACAGAATCAGAGGTGATTAAATAAGCAATTGGATGGCATAGGAGACACATTTCCTTGCATTTTAAGATGATGGAGAGAGTGTCAGATTTCTGTGATTGTGTGGCTTCATATTTGTTGGTCTGGAGGCTGAGGATCGCAAGTTCTGTGTAACTGAGATGAGGTTCATGGTATCTGTAGCTGACATGCTGGTCGGGGGACGACCAACATAGCTCAGCATTTTGAGTGACCGTGTAGCTTTTCAGCCTTGTTTCTAGCAGCTTTGCGCATCGTGCCGCCGGTCTGTCCGTCAGCACGTGTGGCCGTTACAAACTGCCGTGAAACTAAAAGCCATGACGTGAAATTTGAATAATGAGATAGGTGTTTCTGGAAGTCTGTCATTGGGGTAAGAGCACGTCTGGCAAATAGGTAAGTCAGACAGTATCCATAGGGCTGCTTTTTTCTTTCGAACTCCAGCTCCATTCGCCACAGTGACAGTGATGGCCTCTATTCTTCAGTCTGAAAACTAAAATGGGAAACTGGAAGCTCATTGTTTTTCTTCACGAGGACACCAGGTGGCACTATTGGTCTGCCTGTAACACGCAGCCAGTGTCCTTCAAAACCCCACTGCTTTTGTTTTGCTTTGTTTGTTTAGTTTCTCATAATTAACACTGTTACCCAAAGTGAGATCAAGCCAAGCTACAGATGCACAGAACACAAGCAGCAGCACAGACTTCCACAAGACATATAGACTTACAGTAGTAACTTTAAGTTTTTTTTGTTGTTGCAGTTTTTAAGCTTTGTGTCTCCAAACCTGCACACCACCAAAATAATTTGAAATGTTTTCGCCAAGTTTCCCTTTTTCCAGGTCACAAATAGATATGCCTTTTTGTTAATGTCATTTGCCTTCCCTTATTGTTGCTCCTTCCGTCAGTCACCACATTTTATTGATTCACCCCAATTCTCCACACTTCCTCCATGTTTATTAAATAGCTTGTTATCCAGGACTATGTTCTCGATGTCAAGGACCAATCTTCATTACCCTGAGACAGACAAACAAGAATGTGGATTCAAATAATTAGCATTGGCATCGAGGGATTGCATGTCTGGAAATGTTAATTCCACTGCTGTCTGGCTTGCAGTGTGGACCGCATTCCCTGCAAATCAAACTAATGGCATGTAGTCTGAATACAGTTTACTGTTATGTTCTGCTCATTCATAGAAGCAATTCGGCTCCAAACTCGTGTTGGTTTTCAAATTGAATGATTTTTTTTATTTTTTTTATAACTTTCCAAATAGCGGTACAATACACCAGTAAGGTAAACGAAAAACAGCCCCTGTTCTCATTGTCCCTCTTGCATTACAACACAATGACATTACATTTATTAGCGGACTCTTATTTTTTTTTTTTTTTTCTTTTTTTTTTTTGTTTTATCCAAAGCAGCTTCCAATAAGTGCATTCAACCTTGTGCAATACAACCCCAAAAATTGCAAGAATCATGCAACATTCCTCCCTTTCTAGGAGCGGTTCAGCTACGTGTGCCCAGATCTAGTCAAAGAGTTCAGCAAGTACGACACGGACAGCTCCAAGTGGATCAAGCAGTACACCGGCATCAATTCCATCAGCAAGAAGGAGTTCACCATTGATGTGGGCTACGAGCGCTTCCTGGGGCCTGAGATCTTCTTCCACCCTGAGGTTGGTCAGTGTGAATCAAAGCACGGAGCCCCATTAAAGTTTATTGAAGGCTGCAAAGACTAGACAGCCCATACATAACGAGCACAGTCTTGAAGGTCTGAAAGGAGCCCGCGTTGAATGAAGGAGGGGGTAAATATAGAGGACAACAGATCGAACCTCCAAGCATCCCACGAGAACACAGAATCTTTTGCATGTAACTGTAGGAGAACACAATCTGATATCCATCAAATCCAGTTTGCCCTGCCTTGCTTTGCAGAAATCAGGGCTTCTGTTCGCTCGCTGTTGTCGGCCAGTTTCGGTTCAAGTCATAAAAATCAAATGTGTTTTAAAATCACCTTAATGAGGGTGAAAGAAGGCAGTGACTGGATCAGAGGACCAAGCATAAGACTCCTGAAACACTTCACAAAATATGATTTTACTTCCCGGCTGAGGTGAACACTCATAATGTGTGTCCCCACCTTTACTTAGCTAACCTGCTTTTTCGCTGCCGCGTGCTTTTCTAGCTGCTGTTCTTAGACACATACAGTAGGTGAGAGATCCTGGATATGTTATTGCACATTCTGGTGAGTGATAACCACTTTCGCAGCTTTGGTACACTCTGCACAGTATAACAGGCCTTCTCCGTTTACTTACGATCCCAGTTTGCCAACCCCGACTTCACCCAGCCTATCTCTGAAGTTGTGGACGAGGTCATTCAGAACTGCCCTATTGACGTCAGGCGTCCTCTCTACAAGGTAAGCTGCCGCTCACCCAGATTACCGGATGCTTGTTTGTGATGAGCCAGTGTGAACGATCGTTGATCGTTTTTTTTTTTGTTTTTTTTTCTGAAATACTTTGCACCATTCAGCAGGACCTGCTTTGACTATACCTGCAGTTATTACACGGTGTGTTGCCCCACATTCAGACCTGTCAGTGAATCCATTCCAAGCTCTGTCACTTGTGACTTGATTATTTTTGACATGCAGTGAAGAGCTTCAGTGGGGTTTTTGTTAATTATTTTCAGTTTGTATTCAAATTAATTTGTTTAAAGTGATGAAGTGCTTTGTAGGGTGGGGGCTTTGGGTTGAGTCTTGACGGATACCAATGAAACCTATTTTTTGATGATGCCCAGCTTGCTGTACATTTTTCCTCACTGAGTAGAGACTGACCTGATGAAAAGGAGTGAGTGAGATTGATACGTCACTGTTGTGCCCATCGCACTTCCCACACACTCTAGTGGACTGATCTAAGACTGGCTGGCCAGTAGCAGTTCTCAAGTGTTAAGTGCTTCAGCTTTGTAATCCCCATCACCCTTTCGTCCGCAGAACATTGTTCTGTCAGGAGGCTCCACCATGTTCAGGGACTTTGGGCGGCGTCTGCAGAGAGACTTAAAGAGAACGGTTGATGCCCGCCTGAAGATGAGTGAGGAGCTGAGTGGAGGCAAGCTCAAGGTGAGAGTGCACATTAATTTATGTGCAGCAAAGATCGATACTGCTCGGCGAAACACAATTACTGAGTGAGGCGTGAAACTGAGATAAAATGGCTTTAAAGTTTGTCCTTTGCTACTAGAACTATTGTTGGTACAAATGTCTATTGAATGTAGATTAGTTGATTTCAATAGCAAATGTGTGAAGTATAAACCCAATGGGGGTCTTAATCTACAACTGAAGTGTTTCGCCATCAGAGAAGAGGTTAGTCTGTCCTGCCTCCTCCTCCGTTGGTCAAACTGTGAAGGCAACTGCTGCGTTTCAGCTTGATAACATGTTAAATGTCAACCAGCCTGAGGCCGAGCTGACTGGCATCTGTCAGTCCACCTCAGGCACGAAGCAGAAGCAGATGACGAATGGGGCTAATCCCAGTCCAGAAAATAAATAGAAAAGGTGCCGAGTTTCACAAGTAATTAAAGACGGTTTCGTCGGTGGACATCGATGGAAACACATTTCAGGGTTTTAGGCATGTGTATGTAAACCATAGATGTACATTTTATGTACTTACATCAACTAATATTCAACTAACAGATGTCCAAGTGGTTCCAGTAGACATTTGCTGTGATATTTTTTTGTTAAAGTGACACATGTACTTGCATTACATCTTCAGAGTGGAAGACTTATGTATGTATTGATTTTAACGGACAGATTTTGCTCTGCGGTAGACAACATCATGTTGACAATATCTGTGAAACATGAACAGTTTTAAAATTCCAATATCGTTACAAGCCCCTTCCATTTAATGCACTTCATTCTGTCTCATGTCGCCCCATTACTACATCCATCCCATGCTGTAGCCCCCGAGGTGGTTGAGCTTAACCGATCCCCAATTTTTCTCTCTGTCCTCCCTCCTCAGCCCAAACCAATCGATGTGCAAGTCATCACTCATCATATGCAGAGATACGCGGTGTGGTTCGGTGGATCAATGTTAGCATCAACTGTAAGTATTTCAAACACGCACACCCCCACTACTTTATCAGCATGTGCTGGTTATACATTATGACACGAGGGTGTCTACTTTTAGATTCACCAACATTATGGCCTTCATCTTGTGTGATATTGAAGGGCATGCAGTACTTTTGTTCAATGCTTATTTGTTCCAGTTTATTTCAGTCCTTCTGAGTGGAAGGGAATGCTGTGGGTGGTGACGTTTCTTTATTCGTTTTTTTCCCTCTCCCTTGATGAGTTATTTGTGTGAGCGAAGCTGATAATTTTACCAGCAGGAAATATGACTGTGAGCAAAGGTCTCTGACAGTTGATTCACAAAAGGCTAATTGATGTTCAAATTTAACAGAAATGTTCCCCCGATAAGACTCTTTCCTGGGGGGGGGTTATGCTTCAGGTTTTTAAGTTAAACTCTATAATGCTCTATAGTTTGTAGGTAAGTCCACCAAAATTGTCAAACGTGTTAGTCAATAAAGAACCAAGAAGTTATTGTTCATGACATTTTCGTTCAAATCAACATGCGTACATTATTTGCAGCTCTGTTTTGCCGCTTGTTACAACACAGCCAACAAGTCCAACACCCTGGACAGCGGCCAACTCGTCGCCGGGCTTAAAGTCCAGCTTAAATCATTAAATCACAATTAGTGATTTTGTAATCAACAATCGTTTCAAAGTGATATTTAGATTTTTAGCCAAAAAGGCATCAGAAATGCGGCCCTCCTCTGAGAGGGCGGGCCTGTGTGCATGTTTGACAGCTGAGCAGGCAGCAGCATCGAGACACCATGTAAACAAACTTGACTGTAGCCTACAAGACAAAGACAAGGGGGCTTGTGTTGTGCCAATGTCAGCAATATGCAAACAGTGAAAAATGAAATGATTAGATTTTTCTATGTACAAGATATTCCCTCTCTCCGCGTAGACAGTGAAACCTCATTCTCACTGGTTAACGCACAGACAGCGGGGGCGCTTTCATGAAACAGAAAACAGAGCTGTGAAGCGGGAGGAGCTATTTTCGGGAGCCTCCGGTTCTGGAAGTAAAAGTCCCATTAATTGTTCCTGCGGACGACGTTACGTGACTCACAGTCTTCAAGTCTTGGCTCGGCATGAAACGCTCCCGGCTCCATCATCAGGCCACAAGATTAGAGAATATCGGGTTCTTTTGATGAACATTTGAAGGCACCACCCTGCGTACCTAAAAACTTCGAGGTAGACGTTAACTACGACTCCCAAGGTGCGTTTCGGGAAGACCATTTCGTTCATGGACCTTTAAAATTCTCTCGCGTGTGCAACAGTTACGGTGTTGAGAAAACCGAGCACACAACGTGAGGCCAGTTGTATGTTTTGGGTCAATTTTGGATGAATTCAGCAACTATGGCACCGCGTTTTGTTCACAACTGCACCGACAGAGCATTTTGAATTCACTGCTGCCATGCATCACGCCTCTGCGCCTGCCATTTACAGAGCAGACCTGTGTGTTGTAGTAGAAGAAACCACCATTCAAATTTCAGTTGCTAGGCTTTTACATTTGCTTTGCAAAAATATGGAAAAGAAGGGTCTTCTGGTGCAAAGACAGTGCTACTTTTTCCAGCCGCAGCAACAGCAGTTCATTTCAAATAATTAAAATAACCACCATGCCTGAACAAGGGAAACAAGAATAGATATGCAAATATATGCGATTTAAAAAAAAAAAAAGTTTTTTTAACGCTGATGTTTTCTGGGGTTTTTTCTTATGTAGGCCTATGTTCGTACTCACCTCCATCTTCATTTGTGCTTCCACAGCCTGAGTTCTACCAGGTTTGCCACACCAAAAAGGACTACGAAGAGATCGGGCCGAGCATCTGTCGCCACAACCCCGTGTTTGGAGTCATGTCTTAACTCTGGACCTCCAAAGTCTAACAGTGGCCAGTGGGCGCTGCACTGGGGGGGCGGAGACGTTGGGCTGTGTAAAGGACAGGCTCAGGAGATGGAGGACGCTGGCGCTTCTGTGCTTTTTGATTACTTGTTCAGCTACGGATGTGTGGGACGAGAAGGCGATCCAGAATATAAAAAAAAATTAAAAATTAGGCCAGACCAAACACAGACCAGCTGGAAAATGTATTGTCAACGTTCCTTGTTTTTCCTTTTCTTTCTTTCTGTGTTTCTTTTCTTTCCAAAATAAGGAAAAATGGTTTGTAAACCAAAAACAATATTAAGAACATTTCTGGATCTGTTGAGCGTGACATGCAGTGAGCGATGATGAGAAAGAGGATGGTGATTATAAAGACGGGGTTGGTGGAGGCCTAGGATGATGACATTGATACGTTTAGAACATATTATTGTCTACTTTTTTCTTCTGCATTTATTTTCCCGCTTCAAATGTGTGTATCACGGTAAGAGCTTGTTTATATTTCATACAAAAAAGTTTTTTATATGTAAAACTTGGGAAATCAGGGGTGAAAAAAAACCGAAAGAATGGATACCAGTATGAGCAAGAGACTGTTTTAACCCACGACGCAGCTTTGATACGCAGTATTTTCTTGAGTTTGTTCTCCTGTTATTCCCCACGTGTCGTCGCTGTCCGCCCTTTGATTCTTCATACAGTACATTTACGTCCCATCTGCTTTTACGTCAGACAATGTCAGGATTCCACCTCTGTGATGCAGTGAAAGGAAAGAGAGAGGACCTAATGAGGTTATAAAGATGCAACCGAATAAGAACGACTGTCAGACCAGTATTGTTAGACTAGAAGTTTTTTTATTATTAAATACCAAATTATTAAAATAATGGGATTTGTGTATTTAATGCCTTGCAACATTCCAATAAAGGCTCAAATTTGTTTCTAAGTACTGGGGTCTTCTTTCTTAATTTGTGCTCAATTTGTGAGGGTTTGCATTAGGGCTGCATCCAGTGATGATTTTCACTGAAATCCATCAGTTGTGAATGTGTAGAATTCATGCAAGTGATAGAAAAAATACAAAGGAATTTACTTGAATTAAGAACAAAAAGAAAATTCTTGAAGTTGCACCCAGAGAATGTTTGGGGTTTTTTTTTGTTGTTTTTTATCGTGATAAATTGTTCTAAAGTAACTCCCACTATCCGCGCGCAGGATTTTATCAACCCTGAGGTCACGGGTGGGTCCCCAATCCTCCATTGCAAACCCCAAGAGATTTTTTTTTTTTAAACTTTATTCATTAATTTTACCGTTCAAATATATTTCCTGTAAATTTGATGTCTTTACTTGAAGATCTAAATTATGGGTGTCCAAACGACAGCACATTGTGACTGCGAGGGTCATGGGCAAATTTTAATATTTTGCAGCACTGACAAAAAAAAAAACCCCAACCCATTTAGCCCATGCTTGTGCCTGAAAATGTAGCCCTCAGGCAAGGATGCACAAGAAACCGTTTTACTGGACGAGACTCAGGGTTTCCGGAGTCTTCCCTCTGGGTGGTCTGGACAGTAGCATCGTGGTGAAGGCCAAGGTCTTGCATCCCTGAACCTCTGTCCACTGGGCAGGAGTGGCCTCTTGCATCGCGGAGGCGTGAAAGTAGGCCGAGTGCTCCAAGAGAATGCTGCAGCTTGTCTGCACACGAGATGGCGAGGGCGAGGATGGAAAGACTTGCTGAAGAGCTCTTTCCGCGGGGGGGGGGCTCGGGGGATTTTGACCCCAGCTGCCTCGTTTCTGCCGGGACTGGAGCTCAGACAGGTGGGACTTGATGGAAGGAGTGTATCTCAAGAGCAGCTACCCTAAAGCTACAAGGTTCCTACAAGCCTGCAAGCTTTAATAAACCCACTTTAACGCTACCTGCCCAGCGCCAAAACGGCAGACTTTATAGGGCCAAAACACGTCAAGCGTGACTGGTGTTTAGCTTGCTGTGGAGTTCCGCCCCAAGGTGGCCACACATTACACATTCAAGTGTAAAAACGAGTCTTAATAAACACTCCATAATAAGTTACAAGCACACCTTGAACACACAAGTACACATCTCTTACTTAACCATACTTACAACCCCGCATGGAGTTCAGTCCGGAGTGGCTGACCGAACAGAATGGCAGCATGTGAAGAAGCAAAGGACAAACGATTCAAGTAGAGGCAGCACAATATCTCAATAGTTTACGAACATGACATAGTGGTAATCAGTGCAGGGAAACAGCACAGGGGTGCAGTGGCGAGAACCCCACAGCAAGAAGGTCTGCAAACCGTGCTGTTTGTTTGTTTGTGTTGCTTCCTCCAGGTGCTCCGGTGTCCTCCCACTGTTCAAAGACATGTGGTATAGTGGATTGGACGATCTAACCAGCTGCCTGTAGATGTGCTGTGTAGCGTAGGTGTCTATGTTTGTCGGCCCTCTCGTAGACTGATGACCTGTCCAGGGTGCGCCCCCCCCCCCAGAGGGATCGGGCCGCGGCTGAACGACGCCGTCGTCGGGCCGCTGAGCCCTCTACTATCTTAACATTGTGATTTGGGAGAAAACCAAAATGCATTTTAAAAGCTAAAATACCTTTAGGAATCTCCGCTTAACTCCAAATCGCTGACAAATGCAAAGCCACTTCGGTGCAGCGTTGAGAAGACGTGTTGTTCACGAGACGCCGTGTCCCTGGCGTGCGTGTAGAATTTCAAATGGGAAGTTTTCCTTCTGAGACAGTTGGGGGGGGCAAACACGCCAACAGAAAGCCAGACCAAAACCATACCCAATGAGGAGAAAAGGAGGGGAAAGATACACTGCAAGGTGTTGCAATACTCAACAGCAACAGCTGTCGGAATTGATACACCGTAAAACTGCAATTTGGTTTCAAACAACACTACAGAGAGCCACAAAATACTAAAAATCAGCCAGGTCCTCGAATCCTGTGGAAAGCCGAACCCGAAAAATGGAGGCTGCTATAGCAGCAGATGCTGTAAATGCCCATGGATTTAGAATGAAATATTCCTCAATCACTGTGGGTGTAATGTTCAGGTGTCCGTACGCTCTCGGTGATGTAGTGCGGTTGTAAATGTGTCCTCTTCAGATGTCAGAGGAACGCGAGAGATCTGTAACACGACGGTCCCCATTACATCGCCAAAACGGCTTAACAGTTTAGCTTGGCTGTCAGTTTGGTCCTTGGAGACCTGTTATTAAAGTCTTGTTTGCAACATTCTGATCTCTCCGGTGTGACTGACAAATGAACTTGAAGGCAACAGCCTCACCTAAATGGAGGCGGAGTGCTGCCCATGTGCAGGTAATCACTTCTCACTGAAAGTCAAACAATGCCACACGACAGCAGTTGGAAATCTGCATTTAAATAGTGTTATCCTCCTGACAGGATGTCAATTTGGGAGAGAAAAAAAACAGCTTGGCACATGGGCAATTTTGTTTTTATGTGACATTGTTTTCAGAAGGCAAGGGCGAATCAAGCGCCTGACATCTACATTTAACTTGACAGAATTTTTGTTCACAACTTGATCTTGTAAGTGGTTGGAAATGGATTTGGGCGTGCGGAAATACAGTATATTTACTCTGTTTGGGGATGGGAAAAACGTATTTGCAGATGTTTAACTCTTCTGTGAAAGTGTCCCTCTTTAGTGAGCGTCCTATCACACCAGTTTCAGTTTTGGCAAACCACCGTCGTTGCTTTTAACAACTGTCATTATTTCCCATGATTCTTTTCAGCCTCTGATGCCTGTATGTTTTGGTTCGGTCTGTTGTGTTTTGACATGGTTTTCTTTTTGTGATGTAATCTCTCCACGTTTGTACCTTTATATAAAATCTTGTTATTTTTAATGTTGCTGTCCATCTTGAGCAGGACTCCCTGGCAGAAGAGATATATTCTATCTCAATGGGACCTTATCATAGTGCTGATGTTTTCCACAGTGTAATATGTATTTCTATATGTGTTTCCCATGTATTTCTGTTCTTATCAGTCATGCATGAAGTTCTTCGTTTGTCCAACAGATGTCACCCTCTCTGCATCGCTGCATTTTTCTTTCCCTTATCAACAGTTTAGGCCTTTGCAAGAACGAGCAACCCAATGGAAAGCAATTCATTTGGGTCTATAAGCTACATGGTACGCAGCAAGATGCACACACAGCTCGGTTTTTTTTGCAGCAGCAGCAGCAGCAGTGTAGGTGAAAGGTCTCAGGAGTGGGAGGAATTAATGTCCAGACCAGCACAGTGTGCAAAATGATGTGCAGCCACCATCCAAAGACTGCAGGAAGGTTAAATACTGATATGTCACAGCAGGCAGATCGATTTGACAAGGCATTTCCTTCAGGAGCCTAAATTGCCGTCACTTTCACTCCACACAGCCAATGCCCTGACTCATTTGAGGGCTAATGACACATATACCGCGGTGATTGCTGGTCCTTGTGCTCCATAGAAGAAGGTAATATGTTTTTATCTTCAATAACAGGCCAGAAATCAGATGCCGGCTCACTTGAGTGAGTGCCAATCCCAGGATGAAGGCTTACGCCCTTTGTGAACGCTGGCTGCTGTAATATCAAGCCACGTCAAGCTAAAGACTGCTGGTTGTTCCTGCTTTTTGTCTGATGCAGACTCCGGAAACAGAAGATGTGCCATGCATCTTGCAACGGATGTGTTGCGTATTTTGTATCTTCTGTATGATAGAAACGAGGCTGTCCACTTGTATAGCTTCCGACTACTCAAAGCACTTCACACGCTAACGTATCGCATTCACCCCATTCGTACACTGATGGCAGGAGCTAACTGCCCATCGGTACATAGCTCTACTGCATCATTTGCATACGGGCTTATCGTCCCCGTTGTGTGGTGTAAAACAAGAGCAGCCAAGGTGTGACTGTGAGTGACACACAGGAAAGGCCAAATTGTTTCGAAGAAAGGGTACAACGACAAGGTGCTTGCACGGCTTCAGCGTCGCATATGTCTTCCAATTCCTAAATAGGAACGACGCCCTGCTAATGATTTGGAACAAGGGTTTCTTTTTTTCACCACGTTCGCTAATTTTCTGTACATTTTCAATATCAAAGTCCCGAACTCTTTAGCAAAATCCAGTAATTTTTGCCTCTTTGGAACAAGTTTCAGTGGCTTCTACCGTGGCTCATGATATGCTCACTCTTTATCGATGCATGTGCGTAGACAAGCAGCTGCAATATGAGTGCCATTGTTTCCACATTTGCCTGCATACTTTGTGTGTACCTGGAGGATTAAACAGTATAATAATATCAATTTGTGGCAGATAATGGCAGTCATTGGAATGTCTTGCTTGAGAACTTCTGATTATGCACAACAATATTGATAACCCATACCTAGGTCACTAGGTATTGAATACTGGGTAATACTTAACTTTACAAGTCTGTGATTTCTTCATACATTTCCTAATGTGCAACTCTCACTACACTACACTACACTATTTGGTACTTATGGAGAAAACAGACAATGTTCTTAGACTGTTATTATGAAGAGCTTACCAGTTGTTGACCTCCAGAGGAAAAGTAAAAAAAATTCCAACCACAAATAAATCCCCCCCCCCCCACTAAATAAATATACACACACATACATATATGTATATTAAAAACGTATATTAAATAAAACGTATTTCTCTGTCACTAATGTGCTGCTAGTTTACAATGACCCCTCTTTGTCCTACATCCTGCCTCAACATTTCCTTTTTAAATTATGCCGAATAATTGAGCAAGATTATCACAAAATGCCATTTCCTTGTGACATAAATGTCAAGAGTTACTAAAATGTCACATCAGTCAATCAAAAAAAACCAACAACTGTAATCTGCTGATTAACAATGTGCCCTGTCATGTGTGATCATGCAATTGCTGATCTGACACTTAGAACTCTCCCTGCATTAAAAATCAGTCACTTCTGGCCATGTGGTAGGCTGCGTACAATGGGCTCTATTTCAGGAGAGATTCAACCTTGATGTGCTCAAATGGACTTTAGCACATTGAAAAGTTTTATTTTTCTGCTAGACCTCTCCTCTAAACTACCTATCCTAAAATGCAGGAAAGTAGAAGGATTGAAGAGGAATTGGAGTCTTTCTGTCCAGGAGACTGAACAGATGTAATGTTTCCAGGGAGCTGTTGCCAATGGTTCTCGCTGTTCTCAGTATTCAGCACTCAAACTGGTTTTTAAAGAAGTCCTAGCACTGAACAGGCCGAATGTGACAATACTTTGGTTGTGTTCATCATTACTGTCCTTTGAGTACTTCATGGTTGCGTTGTGAACCAAAAAGCCTTTTCGAACTAATGCTGTGGTGTTTACTTGGACATTTTGGGAAAATCGCGTATTCGCTTCTGGTGGAGAGTAACATGAGGAGATCGATACCGGTCTCATACTTGTCCGCTAATGCTAACCAGCTATTGGCTGTCGCCGTTAAAATCGAACGATAATGTTACGCACCAAAGTAAGCGCTGAGATCTGGGGAAGAACATTGCTACCACCAAGTCTGACCGGGCAAAAAAAAAAAAACTCGAGCGGCCAGACGATCGGACAGGTTGAAAACAAACCAACAAGAAGATGACCTAAACCCCTTTATTTGGAAGTGAACCCGAAAACTGAGCACCGCCAAAATGCTGCCAAAAATTCCTTATTCGACAGGAACAATAATAACATTACAAAAAAGGAAGTTGGTCTGTAAACTCAGCTATGTCCCCGCGTTTCGAGATCCCTGCAGTGAACTCCATGAGTACGATATTATCATATTGTCGAAAATGAGACCCAACTTGTAATCAATCTGAGTAATCCTTTAATATGGTCACATAGTAGGGTCTATGCCCTGTTTAAACACCAGTGTGGGCTCCCTCCTTGTAAAACGTACCTACATCTTCATAAAGTCTCAATTTAGAGGTTGTTGTTGTTGTTGTTGTTGTTGTTGAACCTTAGCAGTGGCGTGTGCCTCTCAAGGGCCCGTGACCTGAAATCTTCAAAGCACCCGTGAAAAAACTAACAAAACACTGCATCAATAATTGCATGTTTTATTTTGCTAATTCTGGGCTACGGTTTGCAGTCTTGATCGATGGGATAAAGACAATTTTCACAGATTGGTTAAGAGCAGAATGCTTGAAGCAAATCATTTGCACTCTTAATATTTTGCTCCTTTATTGACTGTGACTGCAGAAATCACAATTACCCACTGAATTTACATTAACTAGCCTTTTTAGATTTAAAGGGCTTCACAGGAGCGCCGTCAAAATGAAAGTTGTCAACCCACAAAGGCCTTGCTTCTGTTTGATCTTACTTTTTGTCGATTTTCCCTCAGGAAACTACAAAGAGCATGGTCAAGCTGAAGAGTGGAAGGAGGACATCAAGGTTGTTGGAATTTCTTTTTCTTCTTTTTCTTTTTTTATCAATTGGGGGCTGAACTTGGAGGAGTCAGGAAAGATAGTCAGGGGAGAAGAGTGGAGATAAAAGCAGCTGAAGTCTGAGGGTTGTATAGAAGTGGATAAGATAGAGTCCAGGAGGACGTATCAAGGAGACAGGCAGAGATGTGGAGGGTGATAGGACTTTGAAGGAGGGATGGATCGTCTCCTCTTGCGGCTGAGAGCAATCACGAAATGGGCAGAAAAGAGACAACTCAGAGCATATCTGGCATATTCTCTTCGTCATTGCCTCTTTCATCTTTGTCAAGATTATCTCCTTTTAAAAAAATCGCAGATGATGCTGATGTGGGCGCTGTAGAAACAAGATAAGCACAGATTCAACATAGCACATGAATCTTAATGTGACCCCTAATGTGGCCACTGCTAACCAACCCAAAGCTGCACGGAAGTAATACTGTAAATACAAACCTAATGGTAGATCTTACATGTAATGAGACCATAGCTGTTCATGTTTTGCACTATTATTTCTAACAGAATGTTTAATTATTCCCCACAACCTGTGCAGAATCGCCAAGGTAATATCCTTGGCACAGAGAACCTATTTGCATAAGGATGTTATGTTAATATGTCTGGCTAGCGATCGTAGATAGGGCGGAGGCGGCTTTTGAATATCTCCAGGTGGTACTGTCAGCCATGCTCCGTTGGCAAATGTACACATTTAGGACATAGAGGAGCAGATGGTCAAGCTGACCTTGGCAGGCAATTCCAAAAAGCTATAGCTGTGTTTTCCAAACAAATGGCATTGTGGGATGCCACATTTCAACGGCACCCATGCCACATTGGATTATTTCTCACAAAAATACTCATCTGACAGGCAAAAGCAGTAAAGGATGGAGCTGATGTTATTCAATGCGTTTCTTATTGTCAACAAATCTCAGTATAAGAGCAAAATAAGCGACGCGTTTGCCCGTTGACTAGCGCTCCCTACCCTGTCTGTGGCACACAGCCCCGAGCCCACTGGCTCCTACTGGATATAGAAATTAGAACTGCATGAATCCATATTTTTGTATCAACAACGATCTAATGGCCACATATAATGGGAAACTGGTTCCTTGTAGTGACGAAACCCACGCAGAATTATCCCTCCCCTCTGCAGTTCCAAGTCATTTCAACCACAGTGAGGTAGTTTTTAGCAAAAGTTACACTTGTTTTACAGAAACAACATGCACTAAAAGTGTTATGTATAGCACTAGGTGCATAACCGAGACCTCAGTTTCAGTGTTTTTGTTTCCCCCTTACTTGCGCCATACCACATGCAAGAATAGATGGCTATACCGCATTAATCCGTAATCTCCTTCACTGGTCTTCCATCATGTTGATAAGTGCCGTCTTGAAGGTAGTCACAGCAATGTAACCACATCATGGAAAAACTCTTAAAAGCCCAAAGTAACACACTGCTCCAAGAGTGGGTCATGAGCGTTTGAATGTGAATTGGCAGCGTTTTTCAGCGAGAGGTCTGGCAATCAGCACTCTGATATGCAGGGTTTTCAAGTAACATCAGACAGCTAACACACCTCCAATTCGGCCGAATCATCTGTCCAAATTGCATGTTAATAGGCCAAAAAAAGAAAGAAAAGAGAACCGTCTCAAAAGCCATGGTGACCTTTTCTAGACTGAAACTATCTAGAATATGTATTGTTTTTTTGTTTTTTTTTTGCTAGTTGGCATGTGGCCTACCGTGACTCCCCCTTGTAGCAGTGTTTGCAGTGGCGATGTATTGCCTTTCCCTATTTCACAAGGTCTCAACATTATTGTATCGCCCACATGTGTTTGTACAAAAAAACGGTTACCGAGTAGCCTAGTGAAACAAGGCCGTGCCCGGCAAAAGCATGTTTGCTGCTCCATAGTCGCATCGGGGCAGATCGAAGGTGTCGCAACGGCAGCAAAAGCCTTTGAGCCGGGTGACAGGTATGGTAAATAACCCTGTCTGTGACATCCCGGGGGTTCCTTTCAGGATGCTGCTTACAGTTAATAAGGGGTGAGGCGAGCGGCAGTGCTGCTGTCAGGGCAGCAGGAAGAGCAACGTCAGGTTTCGCATTTGGAGGGGGATTTTAAAGCCTGTGTGTGTCTCGCGCAGACTGGTCTGAGGTTGTGATACAAGTGTCAGTGGTTCAAAGGCTTGAACTGTGACCAGAGAGATGAGAGCAAGACTGCAGGCCTGATGAGCAATCTTCTCTGAGGAGCCTTCTTGTGGGATTGTAAGCTGTTGATGTGTGCTTGTAAAAATAACAGGGTGAGGAGCTGCGCAGCTCAACCTGTGTGTTAAAATGAGTTGTGTTTTACTACTGAAATGATTGGTCAAATAACCATTAGTTGATTAAGTGAAAATGTTGATAATAGATTAACTAAATATCTCTTCTTTCAAGGATAAATATCAACCATTAGCCGGATAAGCTTTTCAGATGTGAATAATTGCTGCGCTTCTCTGTTTGATATAACTGTGAATTAAATTGCCTTGGGACTTTCGGTTGATCAAAAACCACAATCTTTGCCTGACCTTAACCAAAGTGCATTCATGGCCTAAACCTAAACGCACACAAGACGCAGGACCTCAGTCTCTGCGTCAAAGTCCTGTGCTTTGTACGGCCACCATGCACCCCATGTGTGGTACAAGCACATACTGTAGTACGTTGTGAACTGGAAAAAAAAACATTGCTAGTTAAAATAATCCTTCCAGCAATTATGCTTCCCCAAAATTGTATTTGGCCAAAGCATTTAGAAGTATCAGAGACGGTTTAGAACAGAGACGGTTCACTTGAGAGCCACTTACGGTATCTCTGTCACGTGGGTTTCATCACGGCCCCGCCCCTTCAGGAGACTAGCAGCGGGTCCTGAGTCTATTCACTCCTATGGGGGAAGTGAACGTGAGCACAGATTATTTTGCCCCATGCTCACAGAAGTCAATATTGGACCCATTTTTCGCAAGCCGCATATCTTTTCCGAGCATTCCGACGCTAAAGTGGAGAAGATCGGGAGAAAATGAACTTCGCTGGAGACCTGTCTCTGTCTCAGCAACACACTCTCGCGAGATCTGGCAACACATCTATCTCTCTGTTGGCGAGTTATACGGAAGTTGTAAGTTGTATTAAAGTTTGTTATTTGCCAATAACGTCATGCACGCACAGCCCAATGTGCTGTCATCCATCCACTTCCGAACGAGGTGGGGTGAGAGGCAACTACGCCTACTTATGAGACAGGAAGGGTGTACTCTTTCATACAATTTGCGCAGCTTGTAATGCGTTATCTTCTGTTATAGAGCACCTTTGGTAGTATGTCATTTGTAGGCGACAGAGTTGTATGGGGCATAGGTGTGTTGACGTGTCACTATTTCACTTTTGAGCTTATTGTGTTTTCATACAAAAACTTTCTATTCCAAGAGAACAATGTCACTCACTGTAAATGAAAAACACTGGCCTGAAACAAATCAATATGGGGATTTGTATAGCGCCGTCAAGCTTTTTGCTTATCAGCACTCAAAGAGTCATTTAAGCTGAGTGTTTGAGAAATAGCATTGGCTCTGTCCCTTTGTCACAATCAGATAACTTTTAACATTGAGAGCTCGATGCATTTTATCTGATTGCTTCTTCAATTTGAGGCAATTTATAGAAACGTTGTTGGACAGGTTGCGTCCACTGGACCACTGCCTATAGATGTGGGTAGACACTGTAACATGTGAGCGCGCCGATGTGATGTTAGACATGCAGTGATGGGGATGGAGGCAAAAATCGCAAATGGGCCTGGAGAGAGTTAGGCTCTAATACAGAAGCTGATGTCCGTGGTTATTGGCTACTTAAAATGTTTCTATACCGACGTTACCCAACTATGAATCTATTCTCAGCCTGCGAGAGGGACCGCATGTGAGCTTCCTGATAGAAAGAGCAAATGTGTTTACACACACAGTGGGACTTTTCCAGTCAGTTTAATCAAAGAAAGCCAATGTAGAGGAACTTGTGCAAATGCTTACGCACATTCATACGTACTCTAGTTGCACATGTGTGCCCGCTGGCAACCATGCGCACACACACACACACACACACACACACACACGCACACGCATGACATTAATGGAACATGAAGAGTGTGATTGATGTAAGTGTTAAATGTTTTCCCTGCTAAAACCCATATCTTTGAAAGGCATGGGAAATTGAACACTGTTCGCCGACCTTGTTCCATCCGAAGAGGTCAGGCTAGACTGCCCTTTTCCCATTCAGGTCTAATCTCGACTTGCCTCCATGTGTATCACCTCGTACGGCTTGTGGTAGATGAGAACACTGAACAAGGTTTGAACAAAAATGAGTAGTGTTCAGATAAAAAGAGATTGGTCACAGTTTGAAGGATTGCTTTTAGCTGGAGGTGATGGGATTTCAATGCCCAAATTTTAAGGTGCTGACAGATGCTATACTACATTCGAAGACATCTGTCACATTATTTTCGACTTCCTGCGGCTGTTCCCATTATTTGTGCGACATTAAGTATCATTAATAAACCCATACGTCTTATACTTACTGCAATCATTAGCAGGTAGCAGTTTTTGACAGTTTGTCTTAGATATGTCAACCCACAAAATTGCTTAATAGCAAAGAATTGGTTTGATCCTATTGATGCGGTACAATTGATAAAGTATGCAAATAAAAACAGCAGGAGTCAATGAAAGTACATTTGCAAATATGGCAAGCGTGCAGTGAGACTATTATTGCCTGTGTGAAACTGTTATTGCTGTGAAAATGAAGCTTTTCCTCATTTCTCAGTATTATCTTGGCATTTGGTAACTTGCGGGAAAATCAAATGGGAGCAATAGAAATATCAAGGGAGCAATGAAACCATTATTTATTACGGGAGGGCCAATAGGGGAGAAAGTGAAGACACAGTATATTTAATCTATGATCACAACAAATGGGACAGCTTAATTGAAATATTGCATATTAAGACTGTGTAGATTTGAAGTATTTGTTCATTGTATGTACAGTATGCACTTCCAGGTTCAGAACTCAGTGACTAGAATCAAGTTGTTGACATGACAAGCATACTCATAGTGCTGCCGCCTAAAAACTGTGTTTATTAGACCGGGATGTAACTCCCGAATGTCTGCAACAGGGCACGGTAGAAACATGGAAGATACATACATTGCAACACTTAAAGGCTGGCCATTTTAATTTCATCACTTATGCATATAGATAGAGTGACGTCCGTTCCAAGTGCAGCAGAGCTGTTAGCTGCTCTTGCATTAGAAAAGAAAAGAAGGCTAATTTCAAACAAAAACGTACTTTCATACGCACATTTTCACGCACACATGAAGCCAGACATGAAACACACGAGAGCAAGGGATTCCCATGGAGTCACTGGAGCTGGAAGAAGTGTAACACAGAGCATAAAATACATATATTTTGCCTCCTTTAAAAATGTCACAAACAAAATCACTTTCTCTGTTTGTTTTCCCCCCACACTATTCTCCAAAATGTAGTGTGTGAACTACAGTAGATGCAAAATATAATAACCAATATTTAAAGAATATTGGTTATTATATTAAAAAAATACAACAGTCAGTCACTTGGTCGTCTTTTAACTCTAAATCCATAACACAATTAAGGAAGGACCTCCATATATTCTATATATTCTTACATATTAAAGGCTTCTAATGGCTTGATAACTTCCGGCTTATCCATTGAGTAGTGCTTGGTCTGTGAATCTTTTTCCACAACAGTGCAATACATTGTCTGTAAATGCTCGTTAATTTTGACTATAATTGTGTTTCTCTGGATATAAGCCCAACAAAAAAAGCTTCAAAAGGTCCAGTAGCGTTTGTTTAGAAATAATCTTCTCGATGCTAATGCTTACCTCAGAACCTTTTAATCTTTCTGCACTGCCAAATACAGTGAAACAGTGAATGTTCCTATTGTTTCTGTACATTTTGTTCACATGTCTGGTATATTTTTCCACTGGTGACACATATGTCCGCATTAACCGTGTATGCCGTATTAGTTTAAGGCGTGTATTAATAAACTTAGCGTAGAGTCCCATCATTTAAATGTTGCGTCTGCTAGAGTAACATTTCCTTAGAGTAATGTCGGTGGTATATTCATTTTTAAAATATTAATTATAGATACCGGCAGTGACATCCACATATCAATCGACTTATTCATTTCTATCATTAAAGGTTCGTAATTAGAATTAAAATCTTTACTGCCTAAAATTTTAACTGTTGTAAAAGAGAATTACCTCACACATTCAGTGTTGCGGGGATGACGTTTTATTGTAGGTCAACCCGGAATTGAGCATTGCTCTGGTTCCATTGGGATTTTTCCATTGGATTTTGGATGATTGCAGAAAATAAGCTCTGTGCCGAACAAAGGTTTATGACACTCACAGGTCTTGTCCACCAAGATAACCCTCACAAATGAACACCACTTTTACGATTTTTGAAGCGTAAATGCGATCGTCAGTAGAAAAAAGCTAACAGTAGGCAATAAACGCACTGCGCCGTGGCCGCATGACTTCAACGTCACCACCACTAAGCTTCCAACCTGCTCAGGGTGGTAACCTTAAACACCACAAATGCAGTCACGCTGCGTCGCTTTTAAATTTTTTTCAGACCCAGAGAAATATGAGTTGGGGGGGGGGGGGGGCAGATTAATGAACTCAGTACATTTTACATTTACATTTATTCATTTAGCAGACTTACATATGAGGAAGACAATGGAAGCAATATAACAACACAAGGAGCACAAGTGCATCAAAAAACGAGTCTGATTAAAGCCCAGCACAGTATACAAAGCTAAGGATAGGAAGGGGTTTTTTTTTTTTTTTGACCAGAGGTAGAAAGGAAGAAGTCAGTGATTGTCAGTTAGGTGTTGACGGAAGAGATGCGTTTTCAGGTGCTTTTTAAAGGTGGCTACAGAATCTGCTGCTCTTGTAGGAGCGGGCAGATCATTCCACCAGTGTGGAACGGATCCAGAGAAGGTGCGCGAGAAGGATTTTATTCCTTTTTGGCATGGTACCACCAGGCGTCGTTCGTTTGCAGAGCGCAGGGACCTGGCAGGAGCATAGGTCTGTATGAACAAGCAAAGATATGTTGGTGCAGAACCAGTGGTGGTCTTGTAAGCCAAGAGAATCGCTTTGTACTTGATGCGGGCGACAACAGGGAGCCAGTGTAACCTAATGAAGAGAGGGGTTACGTGCGCTCTCTTCGGTTCATTGAAGACCACTCTTGCTGCCGCGTTCTGGATCATCTGCAGAGGTTTGGTTGTGCAAGCAGGGAGTCCAGCCAGCAGCGCGTTGCAATAGTCCAGTTTGGACAAGACAAGAGCCTGGACTAGGACTTGTGTAGACTGCTCAGATGGGAATGGTCTGATTTTCCTGATGTTGTAGAGGATGAATCTGCAGGACCGGTGGTTGATCATCAATTACCACCCCCAAATTTCTGACCATGTTGGACGGAGTAACGGTCGTTGTGCCCAGTTGAATGGAGAGGTCGTGGTGAATCTTTGGGTTGGCCGGTATCACAAGTAGGCAATTTACCAAAGTATTGTCAATTGGAAACATGGAGTAGGTATTTCCCTTGAAAATCTTTATTTACCATATGCTTTGATAGTTCAATTTTATACTCAAATGTGCTGCATTTATAAAGTGCTTTACAATTTGTCTCTCATTTACGCACACACACACACACACACACACACACACACACACGCCGATAGCAGCGAGCTTCAATGCAAGGTTCAAGGATGCTTTGAGAAAACAAGCTAGCACCAACCTAGTTTTCACCATTTAAAATGATATGCACTAGATACAAACTAAAATGTCTTGTTTCCATTAGCCCCGGTGTTTGAAGATCACTGTATGGAGCCACTTCTTCTAAGCAGTGAAATGAGCCCCATACTCCCACTGACCAATATGAAGTCCTGCAAAAACATGAAACGCTGTGTTCCATTAACTCAGAAAGAGTTGCATCTCCTACATGTGCTTCTGCGGAGCTCTCACACCAATAAAGCGTTCAGTATCCATATCGCTCAGTTGGGGAGTCTCTTAGATCAGAGCTTGTCATCTGCTGCATTCCGTCTCTCATGCTGTATTGGAAAAATGATTTAAAGTATCACGGCCAAAGTACCGTAAACACCATGGAGCTCTATTCTTGAGCTATGAGCTACAAGGCCACAGTCCATTTGATGGGATTATATGGTTCTATATCTCATTATAAGGATGTTACTTCTTATTTAGGGATACAGGAGAGCAGAATGATGAAGTCTCTATCCAGAACATCTATTACCGAACCTCCTGACAGATGTTATTTTTGGCAGGTTTGAAGAAAGTTTTTAAAGGCACAGTCTGATAGTATGCATTGCTTTTCCAATTAGGCTGGTTTGGATGGGAGTTCATTTTGATCTTTGGTTGTGATGATTTCACTGTGAATGTACCTGTGAATCTATAATCTAGATGACAAATGCCGGAAAAATGTAGAAATATTTCCATATTATCAGATGCGGGTTCTAACCCTCACTCAGTCTAGCGTAACTGTATATGTGGAGGAGCTCTTACGGCAAACTACACGTATCAGTTTCCAATAATCACTGACATTTGTGATGTACGGTGGCCGAGCGCTCAAGGCACTGCAGCTCAAGGCAACACGTGCAAATAGACCGAGCCAAATGAAGAACTTTGACAACACGTATGCAGCACAAGGAAATGCTGCGCATATACAGAAACACAACAAGTTGTAGACAAAGAACTGAGCCACCATACGTCAGTTGACATGTCTGGATTTTGAGCACTAGATTAGGAGAACCAAAAAGCACCTTGTCTGCAAAGCCAGAACAGAAGAACCAGTTTTGGACACTCAAATAAATTCTGGATTCACCCTCGCTAAAGCAATGCGTTAGCCTGAAATCAAGGCTGTCAGTGGCTGTAGCGAGCCTTTTGAAGTTGAACTGTGAAAAGTTAAACAGAGCCCACATACTTGTGAAGATGGAAAATGCGGTGATTCTAAGAAATGATCTCTGCGCTGCCAGAGACGAGACCCTGATTTCAAAGTCCCATTTAGAGATTCAGCAGCTGATGGAAAATGACTTAAGGTGTGATGTTTCGGGCTCTTTGTGTGCAGTTTGGACAGTATCTGCAATCCACGGTCACTTGGCAGACATTTCACAAAAGGCAATTAATTCTGCACAAGGGGTGCAGTGGTATATTTCGACACATCCACAAACTGCCTGGAAGTCAGAATAATTTCCCTGATACTGTCTTTTATCTTTTTATACTGTCCAATTAACATAAAAACTGTACCGTGGGGATTCTCTGCTTTACAAGACAGCGTGCTGTGGACCTCAAAGATGAGCAGAAACGGAGCGGTACGCAGCAAAAGTTGTAAGTTCACACGTGACACTTATCACGTCTCCTGCACACATCCCAGAGCAGGGGGCACTGCCATCCAGTGTGATACCATTCTGAAGTTCACTATTCTTTCGCAGTTTATTTTCACTGCCTTTCTTCCTTCCTTTCTTAAATTAATTCCAACGAACTCTCATGTTCCCCTGGCTGTGTGCCAGTGTCTTTCTAACAATGGACCAACGTTGATTATCAACAACATCTCCAATCAGCTGCAGAAAAGTAGCTGGAATAGAAATCAATTTTGTGCCTGAATGCAACCACTTGAATCACAATAAGTATGAAAAGTATGAGAGCTGTTGCTGAATATATTGGAAATACATGGATGTGTGTGTGTATGTAGTAGCACGTGGGCCTAAACTCACTGGACTCTACTGGCCTTATAATGGTGATACAGATGCGCTGACATGCCTCAAGGACCCACTCCCTGAGGCGTATACTGTATCACTAGCTGCACATTTGTGACTCCGCCTGTACACGAAAAATACCTGTACAGCCACGTTCAAGTCATCCAGACAGTTGTATACGTCTGGACAGGCCGTTCTCTTCGATCTGTGTGCAAATTACACAGCTTAACACTTTCAAATTGCGTGCAGTGCATACGCCAATACCAGGCTGGACTTTTTATTGTGCAGAGATGGCGAGTCATAGAGAAAAAAATGTCAGGTGATGTGGTATAAAGAGGCTGCATAAGGATGGATGGGTCAAATAACCACAGGACTTTCACATGACTGGAGGGCCGCCGTTCGAGTCGTGTGTGAAGCCAAAAGTCAATGGTGACTTATTTTAACTTACGTTACACATACTTAACGTGATCTCTTCCTTAACCTAACCAAGTTTTTTTTTTTTGGCGCGTAAACCTAACCAAACTTAGCCTCGCTGGTGACTTCATGACCGTTCAAGGTGGTGCGTGGTATTTGGACGTATCTGCTCTCAACAGAAGTTAATGGGAATGCTTGGCCTGTCACCCACATGCAAAATTGGACTTGGACGAAATTTGAAAGTGTAAAATTGTGTTATTTGTACACGAATTGAAGAGACCGGGTTGGTCTGAAATACAGAGAATGGAAGTGCTCAGAGGAAAGAGTCCTTTTGAACTTTGGTGATTCATAAGCTTTGTTTAGGGGTGAGATTCTTGCTTCATTTGTTGCTCATAACGTGAAGACGAGAGAAAACACTTCTATGGCACATGTGAACCACATCAGCTACAGTATGTGACAGAGCCACAGCACTGCCAGAACTTGCTGTTTCCAATGGACAGGACACATTTTAGCCGTCATCCATCTCGTGCATCTTATATAACACATGTGCGTCAATTTTAATCTATGTGGCTGTCTACACCAGTCGCGGTTTCGGCTCAGATTTTACACACATTTCTGGGACCCAAAGCATCTTTTTAGGCTTAAAGTCTATTTTCTTTCAACTTAACTACATTGCTTTTCTAAGGCTGTGGCGAGACACTTCTGAGTGCACAGTAGTTCTGTGCATTACCACATCCAGTGTGACACTGACGGAGGACTGCAGCTGCTGCTGTTGAGCTGCTGACATGCTGCTACAGCTGTTGTAGACAAGCCGTTGGTTCAGCACCAGGCTGTCAAAACTAACTAAGAAAAAGCAAGGGGTTGCATGGAAGGGGTGTAGCGTTTCAGGTACTGGGAGAGGATAAAATATGATCTAGTAAGGCCAGTTTCTGTAATAGATCAATGAGTTAGAAGGATTATCACTGACAACACTGTGCAGTTTATAATACAATGAAACTGATGATACAACTATGGAAACGTTCACAGTGACAATGGTTTTATCTTTCATCCTAACAAGACCGACAAACAATAGACCATTCAGTAATCTCTTTGGTGATCTACCAGGAAACCTTTCTTCAAACTTTTTTTGTCAGAAACCTGATGCCAAAAAGTCCTCCAAATTAGAAAACAAAATACGTTGCTTGTCCACACCCTTTTTTCTAAAACTGTTAGACATCACTGGTGCAAAAATAAATCAGGTTTATGACGTGACAAGGCTATAGTTAAGATTTTGTTAGGTTTAGGCACAAAAACGACTTGGTTAGGTCTAGAGAAACGTCATGGTTTGGGTTAAAATGACCAAGTCGTTGGACCATCGTCGTCACGGTTACAATAACAGCCACGTGGTTGAGGTCACGGAACGAATGTGGTCATGCTAGAAAAAAAAAAAACCCCAGTTGAGCGCAAGGTGTGAAATAACTAGGGCTAATGTGAGTGGGAGAAAATGTTTTCAAATGAGGTGTATGAGTTGGTCGTACCGAAATCGTTGGACACGAGAAAAGAGAAGCAGTCTCCCGTGTTAAAGTCCGATGTTTGGTTGACCTAACCCCCTCCCAATACAGCAACATCACTGGACTTCCTCCTTTGCTCGCATCCTAATTACTGTGGCCGCTAGAGGTCTTTGTCACTCGACCATAAATGTGTCGTGCTTCTTGGGAGGCAGTCTTAATTTGTTTTAATCTTCCACGGACCCCTTGAAATACTAACACAGAGGAACAATGATGTACAGTATAAGACTGAGAACCTTGGACTATACTGATAGATGCTTCGCTCTCACCAACTTCATGTGGTTTTCCAGCAGTTGATGTAGTGCGCGCGAACGCAGCTGAAGTAATATTGGATATCAGTGTAACACATTTAATTTACCATATGAAGGGCTATTGGGCTGGAATAACTATGTATTTAATTTAACACAACACTGATTATTTGCAAGGCAATATTCCATGAGTAATGAATTTGAACGTTTGGACGTTTGAACAGTCAGTGTGTCAGTAAGAGCTGCTTTGTGGGCATGGCGTGCTGAACAAAAATGGATTTATAGGATTCATTACGTTTTTGACAAGGGCTGTTGGAAACTTGGGACGCCATATAAAGGAGCCGTGTAACACCCATACAGAGTATTTACAGTAGTATCATTCAGCAAACATTTGATGTGATGATCTTGTTTTCATTTTACAATACACTCCACACAAACGAGGCGCTCGTTTTACAGAATTCAATCTAGCTACCATTTTCACCCAAAAAGAAAAAAGGTTTTGTTCTCAGGACCCCACAGCAGCTCAAAACACCATAAAGAATGCTGATTACATAAGCTAAAACTGTTATTGCCTCAGTACTATTACCTCTAACTCCCATGGTGATTTCGTGTTAATGGAAAGGTGTGTAGCTCTCGGTGTGCTTTATGCACGTGTGTGCGTTTGTGTGGGCGACCATGTACTGCATACCTACGACAGTGTGTTTGTTTTTCATATATTTGGTATCATTATTTCCTGACCGCAGGTAACCCGCCAAAGAAACAATATCCATTTTGTACTGTGTTAATTATAAAAGCTAGATTATTTTCTGCTTTCGATAAGCATGAAGTCTAATGGGGTTTGGTGGATTTGTGTCATTGACATGCTTTGGAGAAATGAGCTCGGGTGTAATGACTTGACAGGTGAAAATGCCAATTTACTGTAGTGTATCAGAATTGACCTTATCAAGGTTCAGAATATCATAAATCCACAAGAAATAGCTGTTCATTATAAGTTTAATTTGACACTCCAGTGGTGTGTGTCCTGGTGAACTTCTCATTAAAGAATCATAATTAATCATAGTGTGTGTGCGCGCGCGTGTGTGTGTGTGTGTCCCTGTTATAATATTTCCCAAATAAGTAATCTTTTATTCAGTGCCACTGTATAAGTGGTTAGCTAAACAAAGGTATATAGGGGAGTCACATAACCGAGGACTTGGTTTTATGGATTCAGCTCAGTTCATTTGATTCAGGAGTCAGTCAGACGCGTTGACAGTGAACACTGTCATTCAGGCAGCAGCCTGAGGTGTAGTTGCAGGGGCAGAAGGTAACATGAATGTGCACAGCTGAGGGTCAAGTTGCTCATGAACTGCAGAATGATGACTGGATCCATGCTGTGCTCACTTACCCTGCTCGCATTTTCCAAGACTTCAAGCCAAGCAATTCGCTGGTGGCCCCTAACTATTTACAGTTGTGTCAGGCACGCTGCCAGTGTAATGGCCATTTACAAATACAGTGTGATGTTGGAGTTAGGTACTGCAACAAAAGTCATTTTACAGCTGTGACCATAAAAGAACAAGATCTTAAAGTGAAAATTCAAGATACATCTGTCCAGATCTAATGTTCGGTGTTTTTAATTAGTTACTTTATCTCTATAACCTTTCGTTATACAGGAGAAGCCCACAACAATCAAAATCCACCACCTTAGCTTTTTTTTGTTCAATATTAAATGTTTTTCCCCATAATTAAGACCTATTATCTCATAATTATGTGATTTTCTATAATTATGATAATTATGCTGTGGCTGAAAAGAATAGACTAGCCATGAAACACTCACCCAGGTCTGATCAGCGTGCGGTGGGCCTGCCTCGGCTGGGTGTCGAGGTACACAACTGAAGATTTGTCTTCATGGTAGCAACATCAATGGTAACATCAATCTGAGATTGTGTCTAATAATTATCCATTTCATTCATTCTACTTCATTTCATTGGGATGACGCACTCACTGTCAATACTTCTTTCCAGGGAGTCCTGGGTACATATATTAAAAACAAACAGTAATGGAACAATAAAAAAAATAGCAATCATGTGTACTAGCGTTTCGATTTCAGTTTACATCTGACAACCTGTAGACCCAGAGATTCTACATAGTGGCACCACAACACTGGAGACTGCTCTTACATTTCCAGGAGGTGCGGAACCACCTTTTAAAAACTTTTGTGGCTGACCCTGCGCAGCCATTAGAGGGTGGTGGTCGAGCTGAAGACTGTCAATACAGTTACTTTAATTCTGTCCCCAATGCGATCAATAGCCGCCGTTTGCAGAGATGTTTATATGGTCTTGCAGCGTGGCCTGTCATGGCATGTGCAGCTCTGTTGATCGGACACAGAATCTGGTCGAATCCTGATTTGTTCACACTGCAATAGTGTTAGGAGCCAAACTGTTCCAAAGTGATCCACAGTGAGTAAGGAGACACTGACCGTGGTGGTAATGCCTCTCCTTTGCTTATTGGGCCCAACCCTGCTACCATGTTTGATGATCTTATTTTTGGGCATTTTCCACTGTAGGAAAACATGTAAACAACAAGACCTTCTTCAGAGTCAGAATCAGCTTTATTGCCAAGTAGGTTTTACGCATGCAAGGAACTGTCAGGGAGTTTCCGGTGCGTCGGTGCCAAAAGAGGATTGATTTAGTTCTTTGAGGGTTTAGGGGTAGCTTATTACTGCTATTGCAAAGCCTGAAATCTGCACACATATGCTTCACGTTGTCAACTGTGTTGGACACGTCATGAGATACATATCGCTACAGATGTTTTTATATACACATAATTACCGTCAACAAACATGGCTGCTAATGTGATATTTGCGTTTTGCATCTGATAAGACATACAGTGAACAGTAGATATAATAGTCCAATGTAGATGTAGGCTCTCTGGCGGTAAATATGGGTACCCACAGTAATAGCAGAGGCTCTTTTGTTTTGTAATTATGAGTTAATAAGTCATCATTATGAATAAGTTTCCCATTATAGACCATTTTTCACAGCAGACAAGCACACGTGTTACAAATAACATTATGGCTGCATTCCATTAAGTGTCCAGGTCAGTGAGAACACCAGGACCCTGGGACTCGCTCACCTTAATGTCTGCCATGAAAAGGGTCTATTGCAAAGTCATAATTATGGGTTTGCATAATTATACGTTTGTGAGTGATAATGACTTATTCATTTTCTTAGTTTCTCAAAAGAGTAATGTTTTTTGTTTTGTTACTCATATTCCATTTGTGTTTCCTGCTCTAAAGCCCAGACTGGCAGGCAGGGAGGGCCATTTCTAGGCATTTTGGTGCCCTAGGCTGTACTGAGCTGCAGGTATTATTAGTATGCCTTTCACTTGTGAATGTACATGTTTTATGGTTCAATATTCATTTTAACTGTTCCATTTTTTTCCCTTCCCTTCATTATGCAACCTACCATGCACACTTGTATTGTAGGCCTGCATTCTTGCTGTGGATCATATTATGACGTTTTGCATTGTAACCCGGTTATTAATGCATGATTCTTATGCAGCGGTGCATGCAAATGAACCACCGGGTCGCAAAATCCGCCACAGCCAGTGCTCTCAGTAGACTCTTCTTAGCGTCAGGTGTTTACTGCAGGGTGAGCAAATCGTTGACTTTGGCCCCCCTCCATCTGGTGGCATCCTAGGTGACCACCCATGGCTATAAAGGGTCCTGCCTTGGCCTGGGTCGGTAAACATGAGTGTGTGCTCTGCAGTTCACGGATGTCATGTTAAAATGATTTCCTGGTTGTTGAACTCTGTGAAGCAGTGTGCTTTTGCTGCCGTACCTATTAGCTTCCAAGTGACAGCGTTACTTGGTGCAGCTCTAAGCTTATCTAAGCCACATGTGTTTGGGATGACAGTGTCTTGAAAGACAATAGTTGCAATAATTTAATACTTTTTAATTGCACTTTTTATTTTTCTCGTGGCTCCACAGGCTTGAAAGGGATGTATTCTGGCTTTTCAAATGTAAATGTTATTGTCACCTAGCACAGTAATGAAGTGGTAGCAATTGGGAGTATTACAGTAATGACAGTGGATCATGAAATCATTTAAAACCATTATAAAATAAAGAGCAGTCAAATGACTCACATCGTGTGCATTACAGAGATCATTAGACCAGCAGGGGACTCAGACTCCTCCTTGACATAAATGTCCTTGGACCTGACTATTATCCTCATTGTCTCTCTCCACATTTCCTCCTACCTCTCGCTCTCCTCCTCCTCCAGTTCCTCTTTCAGGTGTTTTCCTCTCCTCCTGCCTAATGATACATGCTAATTGTTTTTAAATGGGTTTTTTTGTGCCGGTGCACCTTCTCTCCCTTCAATTCTATTATGTCCACTGGACCATGAAAAACCGAAAATTCACACAGAGGCTGGTCAGACGTACGAATCAATACATCTAAATACAATTGCAGGGTTTCTCGAGGCGCTGTGGGCTTTCTTTTTCCAGCCTCCACATGAAATAGTAAGAACAAAGAAACGATTCTAATATTGGTGCCGCGATGGGCTCAGTTCACTGTTCAAAACCTTCGATGAACCTCCACGCAAAATACAAGGCTGACATCACATTACATGCCAATTAGAACAGAAGGCATGGTTGTCTGTTTCTTCCTTAGCCACAGCACGTCAAGTGGAAGACAATGAATGAATCTGAACATGAAACACAGTAACAGTTTGCTTTGTTATTCAGTTTATGATTACGATTTCTTCTACAGTACATCCCAGGTCCATATGGCACATTGCAACGTTTCCATATCCCTGCATAGTGTGTGACATTACCTTTTATTACTTGCCTTGTTGGCACAGACACCAGACAGGAGCAACACCAAGAAACAGTGCCTGGAAACAATGCGTGCAAGATGAAAGGAACACGTGGGAAAAGACTAAAAAAAGGAGTGTGTGAGAGAGATTTTTTTTTTTCCCGCAGCTGTCCACGGCTTTTTAATTTCATCTGAGATTACTGAGCGTGATGAGCTTAGTTGTGTTATGAATCCCTCCACGCGGGCTTCTCCAACGCACCCCCACGCTCTGATGGAGCTCCATGAATTCCCCTTATTGCTGTTTAATGGAGATGGGTACCCAAACAAATGAGCAGCCTTAGCCTGGCTCAGCACCGCGGGTTCTCATTAATCCGGATGCTGTGACGCTGATGGCACTAATTTTTCAGACTAAGCAGTGTCTGCGTCTCACCGCTTCCTTGGCACTCCCACAACAACAGAGAGTTTCAATCAGAGACACAGCCCAAAGGCAAAAGAGGTTGTAGTGTTCATGTCACACCTGGTCTGCTGAGCTCACTCCCTCACTGCTGGAAACCTCCACCTACAGTGCCCATCTGTGTCTGTGGGAAAGCACCAAATGATGCAGGCGTGACGAGAGTCTCTGCCTCAGTATTAAAGGGATGCTAAGGAGAGACATAAGTGCAAATTACATTTGAAACAAAATGTCTTCAAAATGCAGCCTTAATTTTCAGGGCAACATTTGTTTTAATTCAGGCTAAAAAAAACCCAACCCAACTGTAATATGGAGGGAATGATAATTAGACTGCTGGTAAACACAACAATGTTAACATTTGGCTCTTAGGCTGAACAAGGTTATTCAACCATACAGTATGGTGAATCTGTCCACTGCCAAACAGAAAGGAATACGGAGCTGCTTGAGACACTTCCCATAGGACACTGTGGTCTAATAAGTGTCTTGCAAACGAATGTCTCAGATCTTTGAGTGTAGCTGAGGGGTGCAGGGGGCATTTCCTTTGTATCACTATTTAGCATTTATACGCAAAGTATGGAATATATTATGTTTGGTTGAATCACTTTACCATATGCAAATAATGCTGAAATAATTGGGATTTTTCTTGATGAATTTCTGACTTATACGGTTGTAATAGGGTCCCTTGTTGACTCCGCTGTGAAAGCTCTAGGCCCAAACATTAACAAATTAAATGTATGCAGAGCCCGCTATTATCCATGCTAACAGCGTGGCTCTATGGATGGCGATGTCAATCTGTCACTTTGGTCCAGAACGAAATAACTCAACAAACTATTGGATGGATTGCTATGAAATTTTGCACAGACATTCAAGATCCCATGCGGATGAATTATATTAACGTTGGTGATCTTGGCACCTTTCATCTTGCGCCAAGATGAGGTCAAAATTTGAATTGTCGTCCAATACATTGGTTTATGACCTGTTAAACTAATGACATTCCCATCAGCCTCAGCTGTACTTTGTATTTCGGTCAAATAAGCAAATGTTAGCATTCTGACATGATAAACAAAGATGGTGAACATGGTGAACAATAAACCTGCTGAACGTCAACATGCCAACATTGTCATTGTGAACATGTTAGCACGCCGCTGTGCCTAAGTACAGCCTCATAGAGCGTCTAGCATGGCTGTAGAGTCTTGAGCTGCGTTCAGACCAACAGCAGAAGAAATGAAGCCTTCTCATGCATTTGAAAGCAGCCCACTCGACGGCACAGCGGGGGTGCCAATGCAGAGAGCTCCATCACAACCCCCCCCCCAAAAAAGGCACAAGTTTCTCCTGGTTTAACTTTTGCCACAACTCGATGTCATCCGATAAAGGCGTCGTGTTGGCCGGTGCTGTGATGTTGAATCCATTAAAAGCGAGCTTTTGAAGAAGAAACGTCGTTTAAAATATCTTGTTTTTTTTTTTGTTGCACAGGTGAAAGGTGCATTCTTCCACTAGAGGTCGGAGTGTGGAAACTATTCAGGAAGAAAGCAGAATGTGTGAGCTGCGTAACTTCGGAGAAGCGAAAAGTGAGTCCGATTGTCGTTAGTATTTTGCACACTGTGATGATGTAAGAATGGCATATGTCCATGAAATAGCTCAGCAAAGCCCTGAAATATGTTGGTGTACAGATGATCAAACATTGGAATGGTTGTTCAATTTTGATATGTTTAACTTTACCTCAAAAGAGGGCAAGATGAGCTATTAGTCTTTCTTCTGATTTCTCCAGTGCATTTTATGTCAGTGATTTATGAATTTTCTTGCAGACAGTGAAGGTCTGAAAATGTGATTGATTGCTTTATATTTTGGACATTTTGTGGTCTTATTTAAAAATGTATGTGCAGCATATCTGTCTCTGGCTTATACGAATTGCTGGTGTCTTGTAAGCCCACGTGGGCTCGGCATAGTTGTGTGCATCATTCATTCATTGAGACATGATCCGACTGCAATATGCCATGGTACAAAACAACTGTGAAGCTAATATGTCTTCTTCTAAAATGACCTCGCTTAAACAGCACTTCCTGATTACGACAACCTCCTTCCTCAGCCCTGGTCACTATGGTAATTAGGCGCGAGCCAGTATCCCTGTGGGAGGTCCTTAACCGCTTCACAGGCAATGAGCATGGGATTCGCCAGGGGACCTACCGACATTGTGTGGGTCAGCAGGACTGATGGCGCTTTTTGAGATTTATCATGAATTTGCATAGATTTCCATATGGGGTGGGCGCAGGGAGCGGGGGTTGAGCTAGTGCTTCCATTTGCAGCGGCGATATGGCCTACTTTAATAATTCAATATCTACAGTGTGGTTGAGGGTTGGCAGTATAGATGAAGGGAGGGTGATAATGAGACCTATGGCATGGTACTCAGGGGGTAATAACCTTCAGGAAATGTGTGATGGATGTAAACTTGCAGATGTTCTTCCAATGGATTCTCACTTGTGCTTGTCACCGCTCTGCTCTAACAGTGCACATACTGGCCACGGACTGTACTCTAACCTTAGTTTGTTAGTCAAACTCATTTGGATTGGTACATTTTGTACAGCTTTCTGATGGTTGTTCCACATCTGCTCATTTACACAAGATGATCTCTCAGCATGAGCCATCATGCTGTGTTACTTCACTGTCTGTTTCCTGCTTCCCTGACTCCCAAAGTGCTGCAGAACTTCTCCAACACCACGGATGATGAAGACTTTTCTGGTGAATATCTTTATTGGGCGGAAGTACCATCCCGGCAAAGATTTTCATATTGAGTTGAATTTTGCTGTATTATTCATGAATAGTGCATGCGTGATTAAAAGAAGGAAAAAAAAAAGAAAAAAGCTAGGCATTTTGATGTAGATGACAAAATATGTGGGAGATAAATGTTGGGAGTGCAGCGGATTCCTCAGTAATGACTGCTTTCAGTGATGACCCCGCACTTTGCGTTATGTGGTGTTGTAACACATTTTGACCACAATTAATAATTTCTCTGATGGCAAATCCTCTTTAAATATTTGTTACCGAAGATGAAATTCAGATGGAAAGCCTTGAGATTCCCCAGTGAGTTCATGCTGTGCTCAAAGGTTAGAAACTGCTCCAGAAAGGAATTTTGAGAATCTGCATCAATTTGCAGAACAGATAATGAGAAGGTAATAACAAGCAAGGAGCTCACAGGATGTCTGTGATTGCTTGAGAGTGCAATGCACAAGCAAACCATCCATCTATTCTCTATACGTCTGTTGTTCAGGGTTGCAAGGAAGGCAGCTGGAGACTTTCACAAAGCTACAGGTTGTCAAATCAGGTGGCTTTATTAAACAGCTGGACTCACTGGTTGCGTTTGGGTCTATAAAGCATAAAACTCTGACGAGGCTGACCTGTCCTGGCAGATTAAAATTCAATTTCTAAACTAATGCATTTCTTGACATACGCCGTCCCCGGAATGGTTTTCCTGAGACTCAACACCTGCAGAAAAGCCCCAAACATAGCAGCTACACATTTTATTTCTATCACTATTTCTATCAATAGAGTATACTGCATATACCTTAGCTTTTGACCTCTTATTAACATATCTTCAAATATAATTGCATTTTCTTCACCATTTTTCCTTTCAACATGGAATTGAAATATGGTTGAAATACGCAAACAGCAAACACATCCATTAGTTGTAGCATCATGAACACATTTTTCTCCCCAATTGAGTCTCTTTTTTTTCTTCTCTGTAGATATTTCTCTCCCACTTGCATTCATTTAATAGAAAATATACCCTTTGTA
Source organism: Coreoperca whiteheadi (assembly GCA_011952105.1). Taxonomy (NCBI): domain Eukaryota; kingdom Metazoa; phylum Chordata; class Actinopteri; order Centrarchiformes; family Sinipercidae; genus Coreoperca; species Coreoperca whiteheadi. The sequence goes on along the minus strand of CM022488.1, from coordinate 25,618,195 downwards.
TGATAAATTTGGACAACCAGCAGAGTTCCTAGTGATGAATAATTTGGGAGATCTCCGTTCCCAGACTCAGAGTAAGCTTATGTCATCCTTAGTTTTTCTCCAAATCAAGAAGTTGGTTCTCATTTCCATATCGACCTCAGATTGTTGCAGATTTTTACACAAATATGGAAAATAGAAATGCTGAAGAACTGAACTGAACAAACAGTTCTCAAAGGCAAATACTCGCCCCGATTAAACATCAATGGTCAAATATAGTTTTTCTCTCATGTTAAACCTCAGGTCATTAAAGTGCTTTTATCAACTTGTTGTCTTTGTCGTCACTTTTACCTGTATGCTGACATACGGGTAGCAACATATTTAACATATTTTAGAGAAGCTCCTGCGTAGTCCATCCAAAGGACTTTCACAATTTACCCATAAATCACAATTAAAATTGCACTATAGATTAAAACAAATCTAAGAGGCCATCATCGGGAGTCGCTTTGGATAAAAGCGGCTGCTAAATGACTAAATCTTAGTTTAGCATCTTAGCATGTTAACATTTTTAATTAGCAGTGAACACAAAGGACAGCTGAGGCTAATGGGAATGTCATTAGTTTTGCATGGTATTTGGTCATAAAGAATTGAAAAAGGAATCAACTTTGGGGTCACTAAAGTTATTACACTTCACCCTTTGGGAGACATGGATGTCTGCACCAAATTTTGTGGCAATCCATCCAATAGTTTTTGAGCGGTTGAAAATACCGCAACCGATGTATGAAAATACATCCAATCTCCAAAGTTAGTAGGCTACATCGTCTGAGAACCATTAATAATGCCTGTAAAAAATTTAGGTCCGATCCATCCAGTAGATGTTGGTTCTGGACTGACTGAGTCGCCAATCGACCGACATTGCGATTGCAATTTGCCAACACTCTTACACATGCTGTTCCAAACTCCTGTTTGGATAAGTGTAATATTATTCCATGTGACCATCCCTGGTGGGCTCGTTTTAGATTTCCGCTCCCAAGGTCATCCCCCCAAACACAACTGTGCAGCATACTGTATCATCGTACCGATGCTGTGTTATATTCAGTGGCTTCCCCCGACTTAATCAGATGTCACACACACAGACACACATACACGTTATACACACACATGCACCTAATGTTAAATGTGCTTAATGAAAAGAAAAGAGAAATAAAGACAGTAGTTCAGCACTTGACAAAGGTGGCGAACAACATTTATATCCAAAACATTCAGTTCAAACTACAAAAGACAACACATTATTTTAATTCCACACTGAAGCCCACTTTCTTTATCTGGTATTCAGTAGCCTTGAGGATTTAATTGCTTCCTCTGATAAATCTTGAAGTTCACTAGTTTACTGTGTAATAATAATAATAATAATGTTGACCAGCAATGCTATTTTAATTGGATTTAATTGTTATTGGATTAATGAATGAATGAATGAATGGTGCGGTATTGCAAACAGTTGCAGAACATGTGACAGCAGTAGCAACAATAAAAAGAGTACAACTAGTACCAATAAAAGTAATAATACTGATAGGGTAAGACGTAATAGCAGTAGTGGTAGTTGTAGTACAGGCTATGGTTTATTACAAGTTAGATTTACATTCATAGCTGTGGCCATCCATTTGTCGGCTATGAATACAATCTACTCACCAGATTATTTACTGAGTTTTGGGAACACGGTGACATTGTTAAATGTCGGACAGGTTTTAAACAAGCCCGGAGATTAGCTAGATTTATTTGGAAAGGAAAACGAAGGCAAACAGCAAAATTATTACCTAATCCGTCCTTTGTAAACATCCAAACTGTGCTAGCTAATCTGTCTAAACTGACAGCTCATGTTCCTTCCCCCGCTGGCCCTACTTTTAGTGATGCCGTTACTTTGGTGAGTACAATGTTACCATAACCAATAGAAACGATGGCCTGCACTTCGAAACTACCGGGTCCTCTTCCAGAAGCACAAAAAACCTCAAAAATCGGTTGGCCGCCATTTCCAATTTGCTGTCCACCAGTCAGTAGTGGGTTTATAGGGCTAACAAAATAAGAGTAAGAATGAGTGTCTACGGCGCAAGTTCGGACATCGCTGTAACAGTAGTAGGACAAAGAGGACTGAAAGTGTTGTTTTATGTAGCAGAGAGCGTTGGTGGATACTCCAGATATGGAAGACACTAAGTTCCGATGATGCACATTGCTGCGATATTTCATGGGGGCTGTACAATTTCAATCAAATTAATGGTTTGACTTCTCATCTTTGAATGCGTATTTATCTTCGAGATGAGAGATGAGAGAAATGTTCAATGGCAGACTAGATTGAGTCACTGCAGTAGTACTAGCAAAGTAGAAGTACTAGCAGGAACAGCTGTGTTCGCAGTAGAAGCGATGTGAGAAGTAGAAAACTTAAGAGTTAGATGTTCTTATACTATTGATCCAGTGGGGACAGGAGCACAGTGGCTTTACAATCATGCAGCTCCCTTGAGAAATCTCTGCACTGCTTTGCCCTGGCAGTTTGTTAGTGGAGAAGCATTGACACACTGACACACTGATAAATGTCTTGTCACCTGGGGACATACTTAATAAACATTTTATTAGCTCAAAGACATGCTTGTTTGATATTTGGATGCATTCGGCTGATTGGCAATTCATCACCTTGCTTCACACTCATGAAGGTTGCCCTTCCATTCATAATTTATCTGACTACTCATTAAATGCTTTCTAATTCAATAAATTATCAGGAAAATTGGTTTAGGAAAATCACAATGCCAGTAATCACTTGCTGGGCCTTGAAATCTGAATACATAAATATTAGGTTAAAGAAATTCAATTATGAATAATGCAATTTGCCAAGGCTCTGTTGTTCCAAGTCTACAACACCGTGAAGTGGATCTTTTGCTCCTTCACAGATAGTGAAAATAAACTGTGTGATGTGAAGTTAACTGATTTGAAAAATATAGAAAAACTGACCATTTGTGACCAGAGTATTCAACACTAAGGCTGAAAAAGTAATTTAGGGTGACTCATATTGATAATGTACCGCAGTAGTTCAGCTGTTTAAACAATGATAGCTTTCTGGTGCATACTCAGAATGACTTATTCAGGCTATAATGATGGGAATGTTAGGAATTAATCATAATTTGCTCTTGTAAGAGGGTCAACTACGGTAAATGCCAAAGCTGTGACAGTAAAATGGCATGGATTCCTTTCTTCTGTTCCTCACCCGGCCACTTCCTGTACGCTTTTGATTTCTATACACACTTATTTTTCTTAGCAGTGGTGAACTCTAAAGTCTAAACCGTTATTTGCCTTGACATTCAATGTAATTTTTTTTTTATTCACTGGAGTGGCAAGGCGATGAATTGTCAAAACTTACACCAGCTGGTCTTGACCAGTGCGTCCAATGTTCAGAACTCCTCAGCAGAAAATTGTTTCTTTTGTAACAGACAGACGCACATTGCTCAGAAATAGAAAGAAAGTGAGTGCGCTTTCTATTGCAGATTTGGGTACTTTTCCCTTGTTCAGACAGGTTTTGTGGAGTGAAATTTTACTGAGATTTCCATGGTCTTTGAATATGAATGAGGCCTCACACTTTCCACATCTTTGAATCTATTATAGCAACATTTTCTATAATGACCCCTCTGCTGTAATGCCATCACTCTCTGTCCAAGCCGCAATAGTGAGACTTGCTGTCATTGTCACATTAAAGGTTGATTATCGAACAGATGAACGTATGCCTAAAATTACAGTAGAAGATCACTTCCATTCTCATAGACGTGATTCTTGATAATGACTAAACATGAATTCAAGGACACGAACGTGAGGACACACTTTTTTATAGAAATCATTTACTGCATCATCAAATCTCACATTCTGCCAATGATTTTGTCCAATTAAACTGGGTTTGAGTCATTTCTTCCAATACATATAACCGCCCCACACTAATTGAAAGAATTGACGTTATTCACGTGTTTATTTTTAGGCTAAAACCACAGCTACTCATTGTGTCTAAATGATATTTTCAACAAAATCATCACACTTTTTTCCTACAGTTTAGTTCTGCAGAAATGAGAACTTGCAGACATTTCCTCAATTCAAATGATTTGCTGACCGTAGCTGGCTTTTTTTTTTTTTTCCCAGCTCTTAGCTGTGTCATTTGTAATTTGTATTGTAAGAGAAGGTTGTGTTTCAGTGAAAAAAACTTTCAATAACATTCTTTAAACTCAAATATAGACTAAAATCTCGAAGAAAGCAGAAGGCATTACCCATCGCACTAGGCAGAACCACTACATGAACAGTGGTCGACCCAGCCGCCTTCTTGCTCTTAAGTTAAGGATGCATGGTCACTTAGCCAACAGGACCAAAGAGGGGAATTTAACCTCTGCTCCCATAAAGATCAATTGCAGTTTTCAACTATTCTATCAAAAGTTGAATAAGTCAAAGGTTGTTTATGATGAAAGAAAGTCATTACATCTACCTAAGCTTGAGTAACTGGATCATGAGTTCTGGAAAGAGAAGTTGCTGTTGAGTTTTTCAAATATATTTATTTGGCGCTTTGAGCACCACAAGCCAAGTGCCATATAGTCCCAAGCTATTTACCAGTGGTACTGTCTGATAAATTAGAGCTACGATAAATACCAATGCATGCATTATTGGTGAGCCTAATTAATAAATAGGGCAAAACTCTGCACACATGAAACGTGTTTTTTCATTTTGGAGTGATGTGTGTGCACGCCTTTGTCAACTAGAGCCACACAAAAGGCTGTTCAGACTTCGTCCTGTGTGCAGAGTTAACATATATTATATTTTTTGATGAAGGAGTGGCAATGAGGCTTGCTCTCATTTGGCATGAGATTTGTGAGACAGATTTGAGGAAGATGAGAGCGTGTTGGCCACCCTGTATAATGTTAAGGAAAAAATGCACAGTCATACTATATTAGCTACTAGATTTCAGCACTGAGGTACAATTACATGAATGATTTTGCATAGGCTTACTAACCTAAAAACCTGGAATCTCTTGGCAAAGTTTCAGAGTGACAGAGACGTAGAGGTTCCCTGTAACCATAGTAACTCTCACTGTTGCCTGTGTGCACACCGACAGCCTGTTCTCATTCCCAGGGCATCATATGGCGCCGTTTTGTCACGCCCCTTAGCGTTGTATAGCGTTGTAGGAGACGCCATCAGAAAGCCCTTTTGCGTCTGTAGGAGACGCCTTCGGGGCACAGGGCTGCCAGAAAGGAAGTCAGGTGACGTAGTATATTGAGCGAGTAGTCCACGTAATGAGGTGGTTTGGGGTGGAGGTTCGTGTTCCGTGTGAGACCAAAAGTTAATGTTGAGTTATTTAAAGTTTTAAGTCACAAGTCACATAACATCACTTCCGTCACGTGCGTTCTGTCACGTATGTCACATGAGTTCTTACAACCTTTCTAAGTAGTTTTGTTGCCTAAACCTCACCAACACGTGCCTTCGAAGTCACGTGACTCAAGTAAGCAAAATTCCTTTATGTCGTTGATGGCTGCCTGTTAGCTAAACTGCTCTGCCCATAGGTTTTACCCGACTAATGAGATTATTTCTATCTCCAGAGCAGCTTTGCGGCGATGTATCCGGATCGGTGACTATGGCGACCTGCTGGGGCAGTGCTGCTGTGTCTACGGTGCAGGGGACGAGTGGCTCGGGTCCTGCTCGTTGGGCTCCACCTGGAGCTGCTCGGTTGTCCTTCTGGACCCATCATCTTCCCTTGTGTTTTACATTCCACTCTTTTCATCATAATTATATATATACTACAATTTTGCCATTGCCATCATAACTGTATATGTTATGATTTTTATGCTATGAATCCATTCTGTACTTACGACATCTATTGCATGTCTGTCCGTCCTGGGAGAGGGATCCCTCCTCTGTTGCTCTTCCTGAGGTTTCTATCATTTTTTCCCTGTTAAAAGGGTTTTTTTGGGTAGTTTTTCCTTAATCGAATCGAGGGTCTAAGGACAGAGGGTGTCGTATGTTACAGATTGTGAAGCCCTTTGAGGCAAATGTGATTTGTGATATCGGGCTATATAAATACAATTGAATTGAACTGAATGTTAGTACAGTTGTTTGAGATAATTTTACAACATGCAGTGTTTCTGTACACTTTACATTATGAGTGCCAGTTTTTGATCTTAGTTCAGAAGGCGTAACATGATTTGGGCACTTTAAAAAAAATGGATCCGCCCAAGGGGAGCGTATCTATGTTCCCTAACCCCTTAACCCTAACCCTAGAACTGGAGAACATAGGACCCTTTGTCATGTTCCCATTACGTGACATAAAAATCTGGGGGACATAGGACCCTGTGAACAATGACCCGCGCCGCAAGTTAGTTTTGTTTGGAGGATAGTGTAGTGTTTGTTGTATCTTTGTACTGTTGGTCTTTTACTGGAATTGTCATCTATTTACTCTTTTTCTTCAGAGTTCTCATGACTTTAACCACTTGAAACACAAGCTCAAAGTTGCAAATAATGGAAATAAAATTCCAACCTGTGTGATTTTATGTTTATGTGATTTTAGGTAACTTTCCTGTATGTTATGTAATTATGGTCAAGTGGTTTGAATATTGCGACAGGGTTGTTCAGCAGGCACAGCTGCAGCTTATCAGGCTTATTAAAAGCATAATACTTTTGGATAATGAGTAATGCAATCGCTTATTCTACCGGACTACATACCACTACTGATTTAATGCATTGTAACTTTGCTCTGTTTTGTTAATTTATTGAATTATTGTTACATTTTTATTTACTTGTTACACTGTCATTTAATTCTGTCTTGTAAGGTGACCTTGAGTGTTTTGAAAGCCGCCTATAAATAAAATGTATTATTATTAATATTATAATGCCAAAGGGATGGTCTGCATTTAACTGCTTTTTGGTTTTGCTTAGATGGTTGAATCTCCCCGCTCTGTCTTGGCCCTATGTAAAACCAAAACAGTGAAGAAGCCAAATGGCACAGAGACACAAACTGGCTTGTAAAGACTGTTGAGCATCTAAAAAGCTAAAGGCCCAGATATTTTTCACAGGATCTGCTGGAGACCAAACCAAGGCCAAAAGACCATTAAATATTGGACTTTTGCGAAGGAATGGAAGACTTAGTAGTAAACCATACTTGTGACTGCTTAACTATACATTTGTTGCAGTGCTGTTGGTGCTCGGTGCGACTTCATACTTGGTGATGTTGAACAATTCAATGTGACAAATAAGCAAATGCTTGTTCCTAAATTGTGGCACTAAGGATGAGACAATGTGGCCACGGTAACGAACACTTTCAACAGCGCATCGTCCCTGATGAAGTTCGACTGTAAAAGTGGTGACCAATTTTTAATGTAGCTATTTTTTTTTTAAATCGTTTTTTAAATGTTCATAACGTCCAATGTAAATCTAATGTGCCTCACTGTAATTAGATTCCTTGTCTTTGCAGGTAGGGCCATTTTCACATTCTGGCAAAAGACTGCAGATGAAAAATGAGTCAGTCTTGCCACATTCACATTTTAATTAATGTTGATTAATATGCACCGTCCACAATAAATACATACATACAAATACAAATACTTACATTAATCAGGTGGACCAAAAAATTACTCCAATGGGAGGCTGATGTTCCTCTGTGTCTGCTGCATGTGTAAGCAGGTAATTTGCTGGCAGCCATAACAAGTATATTATCCAACAGCTGGAGATAGCGTAGGACCTTAGTAGGCTGCATTTTGTCTCGCCCCCGTCGTGACTCCCTCCGTCTAATCCCTCGATTGGATATTGTGAGCCTCAGTAATGTCAAAACTATATTTACTGTGCAAGAAACATGAAAACAATTCTCACTAAGTATCTTCTCACTCCTTACTTCTTACTTCTATTGGGTAGACAATCATGCTTTTCAACTTTTGGGAACCTTTCGTCCGTCAGTAAAGTTTTTTGGAACAGGTTCGATTTTCTGCGGGGTTTTTTTTTTTTTTGCATCCGTCAAACGGCTCGTTTGTACGCTCAGAGCCACCGTAGGCGACATGCGATCGTCATGGCATCTGAGAAGCTCATTCACTTCGTCTCCCAGCACAAAGCACTTTATGACAAACAAAGTAAAGAATGCAAAGAGGTGGAATTTAAAGATAGATCGTGGCAGGTGACCGCAGAACAGCTTGGACTTGGGGATGGTAGGTACTGATCCAAAGCAAACGATGTACAAAAGAATAGACACTAGTGATTGGGCTCTAGGCAGCCATAACGATAGCTATTCATTTGCCTTGTTTTGTATAATGTTAGTTAAAGCAGTGAAGAAAATGTGACGTAACCTCTGGGACACATTGTGTCCGCAACAAGAGAGAGGAACAGGGAAGAAGTGGACAGGGGGCCAGCAAGAAAAAGACGTGGAAAGATATGGAAGCAATGTCCTTCTTGAAATCTTCCGCAACACAGAGAAGGTAACGTTAGCCTATCCAAAATGCACAACAGCAATGATGATGCTTTCAGCAGAGGGCAATTTAATAGCCCCACACTATCATTTCACAACTCAGATAGCCTACTTTAAACAGCTCAGGGGCGGGGGCTCTTGTATCAGCAGTGTTACCACGATCCAAACATTCAACCTTGTACTTGTGAAAATATTGCGTGACAGCCTCCATTGTTGGTCTTGTAAGTGTAACTAACTAACTTAGCTACTGAGGCCATAATGACTCGAGGAAAAAATGCATTGCCTTTGTATTTATAGAGAATGGTTGACGCTTTTTGAATGGGAGTCAATAGGAGACAGGGATTTTTTGGAGCCAGCATCTAGCGGCTGCCAGTGACAAATCACTTTAAGGTATTTCCACAGTGGCATCAGCTTCCAGCCGCGGCAACCGCTGCTTGCCTCTGACAGAAAGTTGTGAATAGACACACACGGCTCCAAATGTGTTTCCACACAAACATTTTGCATCCTGTCATTTGCATCTCGGCTTAAGGACCGTATAGAGGGACGTAAATAATACAAAGCTGGATGATGAAAGAGCTTATAAGGTCTACATATAAATGTCTCGCATGGAAGGGTGCTACAAATGCTAAGCCAACGTACAAATAAGTCACACCTCGGTCACACACACCCACACATGCAGACAGGCACACAAAACTCGGTGATTTCTATTTTACCACTAAACGAGTAGGCTGATGCAGCGTCTAAGACAGCTTCCCCGGAGTGCTCCTTTTACAGTTTAACTTCACGTTCTAGTTTTCTGTGTGTGCGAGAGAGAGAGAGAGAGAAAGAGAGAGGGATAGAAAAGAGAGATAAACAGGAACAGTGTGAGAGAGACATGCAGGGAGAGAAGGGGCATATGTGGACCTTCTCTTAACTGAGGTAACACTTGCTTCAGGGTGGAAGGGGAGAACATTTCTCTACCATTTGTCATTACACCATTTTCCTCCATTTGACACGTTTTCCTCCTTTACTCCTCCCCCCCCCCACACAAACGCACACACACATGCATTCACACTTCATAAACCTGAATTCTCCAACAATGACACCCATGCTCCCACGCCTTGAGTTGTAGCTCATAAGGAGCTCCTAATGGGCTGAGGGGAATCGCTAATAAATCTGCAAATGAATTCATGATCGGTAGATTCACACTTTTATTCCAAGTGACTGTATCCACTTGGTAGATATTGATCGTGGAAACAAGCCTTGCTTGGAAAAGTATTGCCTACATTAGCGCTGAAAATCCATGTAAATATGGCACCAAAATGAATATAGCTGCAGCCTGGTTAGTCATCCAATGCTGGGGACTAACCAGGCAGTAGCAATTTGGTATTCATTTGTTCCTGGAGGTAATTTATTTAGAGCAGAGAAAACAAAACGGGTAAACGAGCAACAAAAGACATAATTATATATATATTAGTATTTAGATGTACTATATATACGATACAGCCACGCAAACTCCACATGCACACACCCTAACAAACTTAATCTTTATTAATTCATTTGATGGCTGATGGAATTCATGAGCGTTTCTATCCATTCAAGCTCATCATGGGCAGGCAGTAGAGGATGCCAGTAGGAAGAGGGACACATTCTTCATGGATAGATGGCCACAGCACAACATAGGCGGAACCATTGCAGAGCCTGCCTGTCACAATGCTCTGGCAGACATACAGTTTCTGCTTTGCCCTTCTGATCTTACTGACCTGGTCAGTGATATGGGAGAGGGCATTTCTGTGTAGTAAAACCAGCAAACCATGAAAAAAAAAAACCCTTAAAATTGACTCAACAAAAGACTGATAAAGCATTCTGATCATGGTTCTCTCAATACCAAAGGACCGGACTTTCCTTAAGTTGGCCTTTCTTAAACAAAGAATCATGAACTTTCTCTCTGAGAAAGAAAAGTAAAGCCCCTTAAATAGGCCCAACAATCTACTGAACAATCAGCAGAACCTCACTTCATTCAGGGATGTCTCGGTCTCTCACCCATAAAAACCCCCAAAACGGTAAGTTACAAAAAGTTACTTAATCCGTAATCAAATGTTATAGAAAACTCTATAACCATTACAAACAAACAAATACTTTATACAGCAATCTCTGTCGTCTGATGGCATCAGCAAGTGCATAAAATCAGGAAGTGTTTGGTTGCCACCTTTTTATATACAGTCTATGGTTGCCACCCATGTTTTCCCAGTGAGCTGGATATGATGCTGCTGCTCAACCTTCCTGCCAATTTGTGTCAGTGGTCTCTTGAGGTACTACAAAAAGCCTTTTCCCCACAGGCCACCGTTATAAAAAAGGCATCTGAAAAACTGGACACCTTCAACTAAAACACAAGGTCACATTAAGCTTTGTATTCTGATTCTTTAATCTACAGAGGTTTTATATCTGTAAAACTCTCCCAGAGTCAAGAAAGGTGATTTAGCTTGTCTTTTTTATGTGCGTGACATCATCACAATGTGAAGGTCTATGGGCTGAGCGGGACCGCGCAGGCAGGGCCAGCAGGGGAAACTTTAATGAGCATGTGCAGTTCGCCGAACTCAAGAAAACTAATAATAATCAATAACTGAACTTAAACAATCCTTTTCTGTGTTTTGATTTAACCAGGTAATGCTGATGGTAACCGTAACAAAATATAATGCTGAACACAAGCAAATTCTGGCTAAACAAACAACAGACATGGTTATGAGAATTGTAAGGTGTAAATAGGTGTAACATATACAGTGCGTGTATATATATATGTATACATATATATATATGTATATATAGCAGAGGAGAAATAACTGCTTGTAGTAAGTGTATCAGACTGTAGCTCAACTCAGATGCTGTCAGGCAGCACAGCACTAACACAAGATGTGGCCTTGAGGGGACCAGACAATGCTGGATGACTCATTGCTCAAGATCTGGACATAGTGCAGTATTCTAGTCTTAGTAGCGACTGACGAACAGTAATTTATGTTTGCTAAGACCCATTGACGTTCAGCCATAAAATCAACCCGGTAACGAATCAGTCATTAAGTCGACCTCATAACAATTGATATGTGTTGTCATTAAAACTGAAAATGTTTAGGACTTCAATTAAGCTCTGCTCTGGCTTAATTCTTTATTGACAGTTGGTCTTTGAACATCACCCCTTCACGTGGTATCACATTATGAGCCTATAATGACAAAAATATTGAATACACTGAGAAAAGAAAGCGATGAAATAAGACATGGCTTCATCTGGGTCTTACAAGTTACTGTACGCCTTTTTCATCCAAAATTCAATTTAACGCTGCCCATTCTGGACAAAATTAAAATCAAGGGAACACTAAAGTACCCTCAGTCAGACCTCAGAGAGCAGTTTCACTAGCCTGTCTCTGTGACAGAGCACAGTAGTGTGACGAGGCGTCAAAGCTACTCGGGGAGAACAGGATGGCAGTACACTCATTGACGCTCAGGGAATGGTGACTGAAATCTGGAGCTCTGAACATGTAGCAGAGCTTTGGAAATACCCATTCTTACAGCGACCGTGAAAACTCAACGCACTGCAACTCGGGAAGACACATGCAAATAGACAAAGCGCCAGCAAATAAAGAAAACTTCTTCATCAATTTGACAACACATGCGCAGCGTTTAGGGGGGAAAACAGGAAGCTGCAAACACAGCCAAATAGAGGAACAGCAGTTTCTGCATTTGGTTTCTCCGCTTGCAGGAAGCCTCCATTGGCACTGCATTACACATTTGAAATGCACATACAGTCGGTATTACACTGAATTTAGAGTGGTAACATTACTTCTTTCGTGCAAGACACACAGCTGCATTTCTACAGGCGAGATACTGTACGAGTTGCATAGTTTTTAACACAATATTTGCAACCGGCGTGATAAACACATCTCCTGCTGATAAAAAACACATGAATTCATTAATAGTAGCCCCATTGTAGTGGGCCGTGAGAGAAATGCAGAAGTGAAATTTGTGCAGTGGGCTACAGCTACAGTTTGATACTCACGCAGAGACAGCAAAGATGAATGGCCCACACTGAGGGGGTCTCTCCCAGAAAAGTGCTGAGGGATGGGCTCGGGTTGGATCTCACCTGGTGTCTGATGGAGCACTGGATAAGGTCTATTCATCAGCCTGCCTCAGTGAGAAATCGCCTTGCCAGTGTATCCACTGCTCACAACTGGCTACCTTGAATAAATAATGGCAGATCTGTGGGTGCCCCCTGCCATTGACCATAACTGAAAAAAGTTCCTCTGTCACTGGACTGCAGGGGAGTGTCAGCTGAATGATTAATTGTTTTTATTGGGCTGATAAGGCTTTTTCCCCCCCTGAGGACAATGACAGCCACAGCATGTCCACCGAGTTCATACAAGAGGGACGAATATTTCTCGAGTAGCTTTAAATGTCTCTTTTCCAATTTCCAAGTTAAGGATGTGAATTTGAGGCATGCATTAGTAGATGTGTCTTACTTTCTGACGCATGCACTGACAACATAATCTATCCCTAATTATCCTCATGGATGAGTTTTCAAATATTGCATCGCTTAGCTACAATTGTCCTTACAGCTAAATGAGTAGTTTTCAAAAACCAGGCCTCGATGCGATCACCCTGAGGTGGGATTTGGACCTGTCAAAGAGCTACAGATGGAAAGACACCAGAGAAAGTTTTCACTCTTCACCACTGAAGTTCAATAGGAATAACATATCAAAGTTAAAGATACCGCCAGCTCAAATCAAATGCTGAAACAAAATGTCCGCCACAAGACAGATTATCCCCGAGGACATAGTGTTGGATAGAGAGCTTTGAAAAAAGATGGAATGCCCACTACCTTTTTAACAAAAGCATCGACTCCTGTCATTTCGTGGATCTGGAGATATGTTCCAAAAAACTACTCATAGCAGGTCTCATGAAGAGAAAAAAAAAAAAAGAGAAAAAAGATTTCAACATTCCTACGTTATTGCAAAACATTAGTGCTTCCATTTGGCAGCAGCCTTGCTCAGTCTAAGCAGCAGTTTCCCAGATGCTACCACTAAACACATGCTTTAAAAATCTAATCGCTAAGAGATATCTGAAGGAGAGATGCCTGTAATCAAAGTCTTTCCCCCACACGTATAGATCACGCCAATAATACACAAGTCCTCCAAATCAGACGATAAAATTCGTCGTTCGCCCACGCCCTCTAGAACGACACATGGACGTGTTGTCTAATCTGACGCACCTATCAGCGGGTCTGTGCCTTCCAAGGCCGTTACAAATCACTGTTGAAAAATTAATCAGTTTCCCGATGCGACACCGCTGTGGTCAAGGATTGGTCAGGTTTAGTCCGAAAGACGGCTTGGCCAGGTTTAGGGAAGATCATAGTTTGGGTCGAAATGACTAGGCTACTTTGTAAAGGTTAGGAGAGCTTTGTCGTCATGGTTACAATAATAAACGCGTAGTTAAGGTTAGGGAACGATCGTGGTCATTGTGAAAGGAACAAAAACAAACCTCCCTCGTTAAAGTCCAACAGCTTGGACCATCCACCCCGACCTCCTCCCTATGCAGACTTTGTCGCTCTACAACGACGTCACCTGACTTCTCCTTTTGCCCTCGTCGTAATTCCTACGGCCACTGGAGGGCACTGTCACTTGGATGTAACCGTGTCGTTTTGGGGGCACTTGCTGCAACTAATGATTCTGTTCTTCTTGGGAGGACAGTGTCAAAATACATGGCACCACTTACTATTAAGGCACATGTTAGAAAGAATTAAAAGGTTGTAACTAATGGCACACTATTAATGGTTTTAATGCTTAAGTACTATGCCATTAATAAGGAAAACGTGGTAGTGGAATAATTCACCTCCCATGGACAAGTTGACTAGTTGCAGAGCCGCTCCACTAACCCCCTCCCACTTTAGACATCATTAGTAGAATTACTAGTCTTAACATTTGTTGGACTGTTTGACTGAACAGTTACGAGGACTGCTGCTGTCTCGGTTTTTCTGCAGAGTGAGCATTACATGCTAAGATGACATGGTTATTTCACAATATTTCATGAGACCAGGGTGTGAGGGAATTTTGTCTCATCTCCATTTCAAATAATAAAAAAAAGGATCCCCGAAATGACAGTCTCATTCAGTCTCATAGAAAAAAACTAAACGAGTATATGTGATTGGAATGGACCAAATCAATCAAGGATAAAAATGCACCCTTCGCCACCCCATTTAGCACCCTGTTTCTGAATGCTCTGCATGCAGCCACTTTTTAATCTCTGCTGGCGCTTTCCTCAGTGGTACCTTGATTAATAATGTAGCAGTCTCCAATAGATTTGACTTGAACACTACTGAAAAGTGCATTAAAACTACAGCAATGAGGGAGACGTGATCAAGGGGCTACAGGTGCGAGTGACACAGGTAATCACTGGACACCGTTTCTGGCTGTTGTTAAGGCACATGATCACGCAGCACTGAGCAGATGCAGAGAAAATATGCCTCCATCCCTCAAGGAAGGAATGTTTGCAAAAAAACAAGCTTGCCACCTGTTGCTGGTAAACCTGACGGAGACTTGATTTTTATTTGCCCACAGTCAGATAAAGTCAATGATGCCTTTTTAATGTTTATGAAGCCAGGCAGTAAGCTCAGCCGAGTTTAGCTTTTTGGATATGAGACCTCAAAAGCAAGGAAATATACTAAAACCTTCTCCAAAGATGGATGGCTTGTCTAACTTGATGTAGGTTGTAATTTACATATTTATGAAGTCATTAAATAACTGAGATCAAGCTACTAACCATTATCAAACAGCTGCATTGTGAGTGGATTTAAGTGCTCAGAGTTTGGCCTTCTGTATCAGGCTATGCACAAATCACCCTTCTTCAGCCAGGATTGTTAGTCCCCAACCTCATGACCTTAATCCTAACCTATTATTAATGGTGGGGTATTTGATTCAAATTCAATACACGTCTTTTTGACAAATTCAGCCAATATCCCTTCACGGGCATGCTAGCTGCCCTTTCAGTGTGTGCACCGAAAAAAAACTCCGGTGTTTGTACTCAGCCCTGGCTCTGTAAATAGGAAATCGACAAAGTGGCACGGATTGAACCACACAACACTATTCCAGCCATGATTTGTGCTTCAGGTAACATTAAATGACTTGCCCACGGACATTCAGCTTACTTTCTAGTTTGCCAAGATCTGCTGTTGTTGGGATGTTTGCTATAGTAGCAGGAGAGTTGTGAGTGTCGCTGTCTGGAGCTGCTCTGGGAAACCGTCTCGTCCTCTCTGGCTGTTATTTTTGCAGCAGCATACCCCAACTTTAAATGAAAGCTAAAGATTAGTGAAGTTGAGGTGATACACAGTCAAATGGGAAGGTCTGCGTGACAGGCCAGACGAGCAGACAAACACTCCTCGATTTGACATTCATTTTTTGACTCATTCAGGTCTATGTTCATTTACAGGCAACTTTCGCGTAATTAAACGACCAACACAGTTCCCATTTGCATTTAAGTTAATTGGCACTTACGTCATACAACATGCATCATTTATAAATTAAGCACGAACATTTAGTTAATTTTGTACTGTCACCACTTAAGTTCTCTTACTTTTAGTTGCATTAATGATTTTCTTTTGAGTGATGATGCTACTGGTCCAGGGGACGTCTGGCCTCCACCACGTAAAAGAATGCATTGAGCAGTGTTTTGGCCGACTAGAGGGGCACTTGGGGTGACGAGGGCCAATTTGTACGGTTTGTGAGGGACACTTAGCTAGCTAGTGGGGAAATTTGGGGGGAAATGGGGTAACTGGAGTGAAAGTTGGGCTGCACAAGGACAAAGACTATGTGGTTCATGTCCTATCTCCCGCCAACAGTTAACCAGTTTCAGCCATGAAATGTAACCTTAGCTAAGTAGTTGCCAACCCGCTATCATTCCTAAGTCGTCTAATACAGACGTTTTGTCATTTAGTTTTTGGTGCACTTATGCTTTTTGTTACCTTGTGTTGTTATAACAGCTTCCCTTGTCTTCCTCATATGTAAGTCGCATTGGATAAAAACGTCTGCTAAATGACTAAATGTAAATGTATTATTAATCTTAAAATGCAAAGTAATTGTCTCTGAACTGTAGTGGAGTAGAAGTATAAAGTAGCATAACATGGAACTCAAGTAAAGTACTAGTACCTCGAAAATGTACTTAAGTACAGTACTCGCGTAAATGTTCTTAGTTACTTTCCAACTCTGGGGTTTGATAAAGGAACATTTATTTGGCTTTCGTTGGACTCATAGAACCAAGTTACACAATGACTAGAGAATGACTATAGAACATTTTCTTGTTTCAATTTATAAAACCATTGCCTAAAATAAAAATAAACTGACACAAAATGTATATATTTGTCAAAAAAAAGTGAATTGCCAAGTTTCAAGAAGTTAAATATAACCTTATAATTCTAAGGTCATGATATGTATGCAGCATATATTTATAACTGTGAGACAATTAGCACTAAAAAGAAATTAAAATCCATATGTGTACTGTGTATTTTTAAGATGAGGATGTTCTTCCACCTCCAACAAAAACTATTTTCTCACCTGAAAATAACGCCCTTGCCTCAAACAAACATATGCATCCACCCACGTATAAGGTCCCGGCTCATTGTATCCCACTCTTCCCCTTAAACAACCCGGGGTTGTCTACAAATGAAGCCCTTCTCTTGCTTCCCTTACAACAGACAATAAAGCTGCCACAATGAGAAAAGTGCTTAGAATGAAGGCGAGGATTGCTCATGAAAAACCCATTTCAAGTGGTTCCGTGACACGGCGTGCGACGAAGACAGAGCGAGTTGAAAAGGCAATAAAGTTGCTTACTGTGGGACGCTCACTAACAAGATGAAAAAGAAGATCACCGTGTGATGCCTCGTCTTTCATGTTGTGACAATTAGAAGTTGGTATTCGCTTCATACAAGCAATGCTCGGGCAAGTCAGCAAATTAATGGTGCAGACATTGCATGACGTTTTTTTTTCTGTAGCTCGCCAGGACTGGAGTAAACGCTTCCCGGAGGCACAGTGGGATGTCCCTTCCATGATGGACCAGGGTGAACCAAGCATCGACCTGCAGATCAATTTCCCAGTATTCACAGTGGCGGAGCCAAAACCCTGAGGCTCTACCAGCTCATCATCCCCATCCATCTTTAGATTAATAATCTATAACCTAATCCATCCTCTTACATAGATTAGATCTGGCTCAGAAGGAATCCCAGAAGAAATAAACACCCCAGTGCTCTCAGGTGTGTGTGCGTGTGTGTGTGTGTGTGTGTGTGTGTGTGTGTAGCACTTAAGATTTGTTTCTCCAAAAATTAAACACAGGAAGGGTGTTGAGCTGCAGTATGATGCCGTTATTAAATGATATTAGATGTTTTTGCAATAATATTTTCTGTTTTGCGTTCGTTGTGAAATATTGATGTTGGCAAAATGCCGTAAACGTGTCTTCGGTGCATTAACAGCACGGATTTAAATTATAAATCAATAATGTTTAAAGGAGTATTGTCCTGATTTATGTTACAGTGTCTCAATAGACATATATAGTTACCATCATTATATGAAAATGCCTGGGCTTTATATAGTAGGGCTGGTAGTGCATTGCCTCTAAAATTATAATTTTGGGTCCACAGTGGGTACAAATAATGTTCAGTCATAACAATGTGTGCAGCCTTGCTTATCTTTAGGAACAAAAAGAACATCTGATACCATCTACAGCACTTTGCCTGGTTCCAGAAAACAAACTCCTGACATAAAACAATCTTTTTCTTAAAATAAAATGGGCATTTTGTTTTCTCCAAACCTCACACACATCTAACACCACTGTGTCAAGGATAACATCTATTCCATTTTGGATAGGTTCTTTGAATGTTAGATTTGAGATAACTATTTGAAAAGTTAAAATGTGCAGACTGCAATTACCGGATAAAGTCCTAACATTTGCCAAACACTTTCTAGAGTCCCTGATTTTCAAGCCCCCTGCGATTGCAGCACATGCATGACCAAATAGCACAGCTCACACTGAACTCTCCGGTTCAGGTTGACTCGGTGCTTGAATATTAAAATCTGATTGTAAAAATGCAGAGATCTGTTATTTTCACCCAACTAATTGGACTAGTACATGTGAAGTGGAATACACATTTGAAAAATGCTCTCTTAGTTAAAGTCAGAGGTAAGTTTCTTGTTGTTGACCACTGCCTTGCTACTTCTTACACAGCCCAACAGATTGTCTGTAAGAGATTAAAGCTACTCTCAATGAGAAAATCACCAAAACACTTCAAAAAAGATTATACATTTTTGATGAAGTGCCCCTTTAAAGCTTAATTACTGTCACCCTTCAGACATCAAACATTTGATCAAAGGCTCTTAATAATTAAATACCTTTCATGGCGATCATAAAGATTAGCCCAATCTGACTACTCTCAAAAATAATATTTCAAAAATGACTAAATGCATGCAAAGCGCATATAAACTGATCCTAGGGATACGGACTGTTTCCTTCACGTCATGATGACTTCTGTTTTAAATACAGATGGGAATCTATGTTAGGAATCAAAAGGTTAATTATCATTAGTCGAGGTGATGATTTGTTCTCGCTGAACTACTTTTGATTATTATACTTACAAGTTCCCGTTCTATTTACATTGCGACATGAAGAGTCTTTGCAAACTTTACAAAACACATGAAAACACATATTTATCCAACTCACCATTACTCATAAATATTGCTCACATACATACAATTGGATAAACACTGACCTGGAATAAAATAATAATATACCCAACAGGTTATAAATTCATGAATCATAAAAAACTGTATATGTCTGTATATTTTGAATATCTTAAATATATACATGGTTGCAAAGACTTAAAATGCCATATGTTTCAACAAGCATCATTGTTTATTATTAAGATACATAACATAGAAGAATTACTGTAGATATTGTACATAATTGTATACCATAATCATGGAGAATACTCCAGAGGTTGTTTGTCATTTATAAAATATGTTAAAGTTTGAAGTAGTTGCAAAGACTTGTCTGTAAATATTAGAGCCCATTGTGTACCATGGGCATGGAGAACACTCAATGTTAATTGGCCAGAGGCTATGCATTATTTATAGATAACTGCACAGCTCTGACATAGCAGCTTTATTACTGTTATTATAAATACTAGCTGTTGGATTTGCCCTGGATTTGTTCCGCTGGTTGTCGTATTGCTCATTCAAATACTGACAAAGATATGAAGACTGAAGATGGTGTAAGCATGATAACCTATTCCTGTGAAAAACAATGGACTCTGTCATTTCATGTTTTTATATAACCGCATAGTTTGTTGTGAATCATCCAACAAAGCCCTCGTGTAACAAAACAGGTCATCGGTTAGTGTTTTATTTCTGATCTGCTCCACCTCAATTCCTGCATCTTTACTGCGTTGCCTCGCTGCTCTGTGGTCATGAAATTGTACACAATTGGAGGTTTTGAGACCTCAAAATTACTGTTTTTCATGGAAGATGTTTTGAATGACACTGATACAAATGCCAAGTAAGGTGAGAGTCATTTTTATTTGGTTTAAACTTGGTTAAAAACTAATTTTTACAATTAGCTATCTTGCTACGGTTATGTTAATTACATAGCTCATGCTAACGTTGTTAGCAAGATTTAATCAAGGATGGAAAGAGTACTAGAATATTGCACACAGGTAAAAGTACTGTCATTTTAAATACATTTACTCAGATAAAAATCAGAGCCCCACTTTTAGCCTAAAACTGTTCTTTAATGGCTCCACTTTTAGGCTAAAAAATGAAGTGCATGTCCACATATAGTAGAACAACATCACACCCATCCCCGTGTGTGGACCCAGACTGTGTTTTAGTGAAAATATTTAATGTGACCTAATGTTTTAGTGTCCAAATAATAAAAAAAAATAAAACATGCTGCTGAATGTGGCCAAATATCTTAAAACTCTGTTCAGTAATTACTTTTTCATTTATAAATAAAATCAATGCTCGCTGTTATGGCTTAGCAAGTAGAACCTTTGGGCCTAGAAAACCCCATTTTAAAAATGTGATAGGATTTTGATATTATATATTTAAATACCTTTAGGCTGCATGTTTCTGTCACCAATAGAACTTTAATGCACGGCAAAATAGCTATCTAGGATGTAAAGTCTTTGAACCTCAATATCTCAAAACCACTCAGATAGAAACCTATAATCCAAGGTATATGTAGGTACAATATCTCATACATATATCTGTCTAGTCACACATTGACTACTGACTATGATATCTTATCATATGCCAGATAATATTAGCATTGTTTTTTTATTGGTTAGGATGTATGTGCTAAAGTTGTTGATTGTAGTTGGGAAATCAAGTTTTTTTCAGAATTAAGTTCCAGCACCTTTGAATATCAGATCTTATCTAGGCATACCTTCAGCCATATGTCATATAGGTGTGGTACACGCAACAGACCTACAGTCACGTTGAGAGGATTAGCACCAAATACAAACAAAATAATCACAAGCCTCCAACAAACACAGATATGTGCTGTGCTCTCGCCAGGTATTACGCTTTCATCTTCTGCTGTATATTTTAAAGGATTTTACTCTCTAGTCGCTAATACTTGGAGAGAGAGTCTGCAGCTGTGCTACATGACTGTCTTTATGGCTGTCTTGAATCCTCCAGTAATTATTTCTGCCTCTTCTCGAACATTTCTACCCCAATGTATCAGTTGACAGAAAGATATAATGAATATGAATTATTTTTCATTAAGTTTTTATTGAAAAGTCTGGCATCTTGTAGTTGTTGCTGTTTTACACTGCAGTATGTTTCTTATTTTCATACCACGCACATATTGTTTGGTATACTTATGCATTGTTTTTCATTGTATTCCATTCTATTCTGAGCAAACAATTTGTATCAGCTTAAAAATATGGTTTTGTCCATATATTCTGCGTGACCTACAGCAGTTGTGCCTCTAATCAAGATCCTTTCACTACTTTTCATCGTTCCATATGCACTCATACTAATCGTGTGTAATGATGTTTCTCTGATTATGTTAATATCAAAAGAGTCCTGCTGGCTCTTGGTCTAATTGCCATACCTGATTGCTCATCACTCCCATCACCCTCATAGGCCCTACACTGCATGGATTCCTCATCGAGTGCAAATATCTTATTTTCAAGAGAAAGTAAGCATGATGCCACCGGCCTCTGAGACTGTTGCAGCAAATTATGGCTTTGTGAAATGACAGTGCTGTGGGGTATTATTGTAATTAGGAGAGTGGATCAGTGAAGGCTGAACAGAGCCACAGAGTGCGGGTCTCCACATACTCGTCTAGTGTCTTGTTTGAGCCACAATGTTGATGACCTGCCAGATGAGCTAAAAGGGCAATTTATCTGTCAAAAATGGCTCCTTGTATTGGCCAGCAACAATTATAGGCATGGCGGTATATGCTGAGGCAGCTGCCGCTGTAAACCGCAATTAACTGGACTGTACTTATCTGGAATCTTACATGATTCACAGGTAACTCTGAATACATTCTGTGAGCAATATATTTTCGTTTCTGATTTTGTCGATATTCTTTCTTTTTTGTTTTGCAAGTGCATTTAACCGAACTGATTGTTTCACAAGTGAACCGAATTGAACTGAACTGACTGTGGAACTGGAAGTGAATATTATTTTGTTTTGGGGGGATTTGGGAAATACGGACTGGAATTCAGAGTTCCTGGGAGGAACTATTTTCTGCTGTCCTTGCCTTAGCCTGCGCTCGAACTGTTAATACACCTAAGTGAATTGAGATTTGTCTGTTGTCGTGTTTAATTGTTTGTTGGCCTATACTATATGTTTTGCTTCTGGGAAGGTGTTCTTGAGGGTTCAAGACATGAGAGTGAGGTTTTATAATGCTCTATGCTTGAGTGCTATGTGCGGTTGACTAACTTAAAAATATTGATTCACAAAGGGGACTAAAATAGTGTTGGGCGCCAACCTAACTGGCACCCCAAACAACCGCTCATACTGTTGCACTACATTTCCCCTTATGTTATACTTTATATCCCATGCTATATCATACTGGACTAAATTATACTATATTATGTTATTATGTTATAATAAGATGTGTTTGTATATACATATAAATATGTATATATATATATATGTAACACCTGTTGTGGGTACTGTATGTGTATTGCAATTTGGGTTTTGAGTTTCTTTACGCTTGTATAGTCTCTATTGTATTATATTTGTATTTTTTAAGTTTCTCTTTTTACTGTATCTTTGCTGTAACACCCACATTCCCCCTCTGGGAGATCAATAAATGATTATCTTTATCTATGTTTAATATTGAACACTTTAGGGCTCCATATTAGCTCACTTTACGGGCCGCTGCTAAAAGCAAAGCAATCTTCGCTTACTGATATGTGTCGTGATGTTTGTCCGGTTCTTCATTTTATAATTAATTTTATTCCATTCCATTTGGCTGTGGCTCATTAATGTAATGAGAGCACCTGCATTAGGCCTACATGAGTCAACGCTCCTCACTTGCATGTTTTTTATGTTTTGCTATGTAATATTCCCCTCACCATCTGTACTCCTTCATGTGCAAATAAATAGATGCTAAAATTGAAAGTACATTCTCACTTCATGGTCTTGTTTTGCTGTATGAAGGGAAGGCTGCCAGCTAAATCATTAATTACAGTGTGAAGCACATGTGTCAGTATCGGCAGCTAACGGTCCCTTTGTCTCGCTCCTGTCCGCGTGATTACTGGCATTGCACCCTCCTGCCGGTGGCCATGAAGATTTGGACAGGTAATCCAGTTTCCCAGCCACGCATTTCATGCCGGCAACCCAACTGAGTGCTGGCGGTGGAAGGATGAGAAGACTTAAAATCTCATTTGGAGTCCATTGGATGGGCAAGGTGAGTATACCCCAGAAACGATGACCCATGAAATCAAGGTGCGGACAACTGCACCCACCGGACCGCCATCCTCAATAAAACACCTTGCAAAACAGGGAGGAAACGGTCACAGAGGCTTCAAGACTAGGGAGAAGGGAAATTCAACCTAGGAAATGTATCCTAGGACATATATGCAGGAAATACACAGTCTTGACATGGTCAGGGGGTATTATCACTGCCAGTAATCACAGAGTGAAGTTGGATGAAAGGGTTTCTTGGATGTTTTTCTTTCAGTGTCATGTACAAAAAAGCCAGGTAATCAGACATTGTTAAGCCTGCTTAAAAAATGCAAATCGCCAGGCTTTTGGTTTCATAACAAAGAGTAAATAGGGACAAGTCTTTGTGTCCCACTGAGCTGTGATGGACTCTGCGAGATGAGGAAGCAATTTCCCCTTCAAAGCAAATTGAACAGAATTGATTTGGTCCCATGCTCTGCGAGAGTGCAGCTTCAAAGAGACGGTTCCTCCAAGGCCTCGTAACCAGTGTCATCTTACTGAAGCAACCCAAATCCCTCCGTGTTGTGTGTGTGTGATCCAGTCCCCAAAGAGCGTGTAGTTAATTCATTCCTCTAAAAGACAATTAGTCCGTCCAATCAAATCCTCTGGGCATGTTTGAATTTGGATAAGTCCAATTTACCACTAAAGTTAATGATTAATCACAGTGATTACCCACCGTGTTCAGAAATAGAATTTTTAATCGACACACATAGTGAACCCCTGTTATCCTTAATCCCATAGTTTTGGCCATGCATAATGATTTACACCACAAACAGCATTTTGGTTTATTAATACAACTCATTATGTACACTCACAATGCATATGTATGACTTCACTTTTAGCATTTTTATTTACATATCAAATGGCCCATATCGGCACTGCAGATGTGCTCATGTTATGACAAACACTGTGAACAGGAATCCTCCGTCGGTACAAATAAAAATCGCAATTCTTCTGTTTAAGTAACTTTTTGTTGTCGTTGCTTTTTTATTCACACTTGCTTTGGCAACCTAAGCGTCTGTTTCCCATGCCAATAATGCCCCTTTGAATTGAACTAATAAAAAGAGGACTATATTTTTATTCACATTTACTCACTGGGTCGTTAAGTAATTCAGGGCTACAATGTTCTCGCAGCCATGCAATGATTCTGTAGGCTACGCGTCTTCAAAGCCATGCAAACTGAAAATCACACTGGATTTTTCAAGCCTAAGATACAAAACGCCAAGATATAAAAGGCCAAGATATAAAAAGCCAGTGACTGCAAAGAATGGAACAAAGGCAAATTCCAAGGGGACAGCAGAAGGGACATTTATTTTTCTTTCTTGCATAATTTTGAAGAAAACACTTGGCAATTTGCTGTAATGTCCTTCACTGTTTGAACTAGAGTTGAATGAAATGTTCCCGAACATTAAAAAGGTTTTCTCTTGACTGGAGATGAATAGAATGCTATCTTAATGAATATTGGAATGAAAGTTGAACATCGTTCTGTCACGTGGGTTTCTTGTTCGAGTACACTTTTTTAGCCACCATGTGCATGCATTGCCTATTGTAATGCTCCAAAGAGGCAAGCTATTAACGGAATTGGTGTACTTGTATAGCTTTCAGATATCCGTAGATCAAAGCACCTGAAAGGCTAGAAATAGTAGCATCTTAGTTGAATGGACAACAATACAGGAAATCTTGCTTTCTTAAACATATTATACGTCCATTATATATGTCCATTAGGCGTTCATTTAGCTGGTTGAATCCAGTTTTGCCTGCAGGTACTACCAATCTATTAGCCCCAACCACTGTGCAACTAGCTGTGCATCGAGTGCTATGCACACAATGGTGCTTTGTAGTGACGGAACAAATGATGAACAAGTGACGGAAGTCATTGAAAGGACCTTTTTGCGCAATGCATGCATGTTCAGTCATGCACATCACCACGGAGGAAACATTAGTTATTGAAGAGTGATAATAAATTATCTCACTGCTGACCGTTTAATTGCATGAGCTTTTTGTTGTTGCGGTGTGCACATGTGCACACATCTGCACATGGAGTTGGATACAAAGACACATTTCCTAAGGTAAATTGTGGTAATTGTGTGTTAATATCTGCATATTGTTGTCAGCTTGACTGCAGCGCACTGCTCAGCTTATCCACTGTGTTCCGACATGGCTCCATCAAGCACTGAAAATGTATCAAAACCCTTGAAAAGCATGCAGTCCTGCAGTTAAAACATGAAAATCACCAACACAAAAGTAATAAGGGTTTTCGTATGCTGCTACAGAGACAGGAGGTCAGATCCATGCACGACCAATTAAGTACAAGACACATACAGACTCAAACACACCCAGTCCAGCATGCCGCCGTATACACATCCATAGACTCATCACCTATTCAGGCATGAGAGATTAAAGTGAACCTGATGCGGGTGATTCAGTCACAGTATACAGTACACGCCCCCTTGCATGAAATCCACCCCACACATTTACACTGAGCTCACTGCACAGCCTGTTACTTTATCTGCCAATACACATTTGCACATGGGAAGTAATTACCAGAAAGTCTGAACATGTACAAGCAACCACCTACAGTAATTTACACCTCCCTGTACAAGTTAAGTTCTTTTAGCTGTATATAATAATCTGACCTTAATTAGCAGAGTGTAGCCTCCTTCCAGTATTAGTATCGACCCTCCGGTGTATAGAAAAGCTTAAAGGCTTAAATACACTTGAATAGGCTACGATGCTGGGCATTAATAAACTGCTGTATAACACGAGAGCATTAAAAACATGAATACAAATGAATGGCTCTTTCTCGTGTGGTGTTAGGCCTCTTCCCCATACAGACATTGATATGCAGCCTCAGACACTTGTAAAGCAAAAAGCTTGTCAAGATGCAACGGGCAGGTTTGGTGTACAACATCCCTCTAATGAAACCCCACAGATAAAAATGCATGATGGGAAACAGATGTGCTACAATTGTTCAATTAACCCCCAGTCCTTTGATACAGAGGGTCCCTGAATATCTAAACATGCTCAGCCATAACTATCTGCAAAGCGGGACCCAGGGAGACATGCGGACAAGAGAAACGAGACAAAAGAGGAAAACAAAAAGGATGAAAGGCAGTTTTTTTTTTTTTTCCTAGACAAAGAAGCCAAGCTGAAACGCCATGACACCGGAGGGCTGTGCAAGTGTAATTTATCAGCGTCCGAAGGCCACTGCAGACACATTTACTCACTGTGTCATGAAGAAACATATTTTTCCCCTGCCTGTGGAATCACCTCATATCAGCGCCTTTCCCCTGTAACTGCGAGTTTCCCTCAGAAGTGTAATAAGAATGTGTCCCTGTATACCATACCATCCTTGATTAGGGTATTTTTCAATGTTAGATTCCATTATTGATGCACATAGTTTCAAGAATAGTGAATTAGGTGTCTGGGATTGCGTAAGTCTATCTGACTATACGGTTCCTAAGGTGTACCATTCTAATGGCATTTATGAGGGAAGTACAAGTATTGCATTCATTCTATTTCTCACTTTCGAACGACTACATTACAGTTCTGAGATATGAACCAAAACGGTTAAATGGGTCACTTACTGCTGGACATCGGCGTCCTAGCCATGAGTACAGCAAACAAGGCTTGGTTTGGAAATGTTCCTCTTTTTTGTGGTCTTTTAGTAGAAGCAGATAGAGATATACAGAAAAGGTTGGCCAAACTATGGCATGATGCAACAATCATACTGACAGGAGGGGTGAAATAAGATGAACGTTATTGGTGTGTGAGTGCAGAGATTCAAATACAAACACACAATGGTATGAAGCCCACTTTTTAACCTGCCTCTCCATCATGTGCTACACAATTATTAGGAACTGGTGCGACAGGTTCCTCTGTCATGTCCGCCGTCAGACCAAATTGTGGTGATCAGGAACATTAACTGAGCACACTGTCAAGATTAGGATCATTTATTTCCGTTATCTGGCAACGCAGCACGAAGAAATGCGGAGAGCTAAATTACAAACAGGACTAAAATTGCACCCAAGGGTTTGTAACTACTGTCCATTCTCAAGCATGTCTTGCTAGCCTTCTTAAGTGCCTCATTATTTATTGTGTGTGTGTGTGTGTGTGTGTGTGTGTGTGTGTGTGTGTGTGTACACGTCTTGTGGAATATCTCCATAAATGTACATGCCTTTGCACTGGACCGCTGTTGGCGATGTGATGGAAACTGATAATCTACAGCAATTAATTACGAACCACAGAACAGTAGTTTCAGGCGCGACAGAATCAGTACTGGCAAGAAGCGCTCAACAGCAGTGACGACATCGCAGCGAAAGCGGCAGATAAACACACGTGTGTGTTTTCTGATGTCACTGAATTGAGCAGAACATCTATCCGCATACATTGATAGATAGTAGTTAGACACCCCAACGATGGCAGTACATACATGGAGTACGTGTTGTTGAGGGTCCCTGTGTCAAATCTATTTTTATCACCTTTATTATTTCACTTGATATTCCGCTTACATATACAGTACCTGAGCACATTCCTGTTTAATCAAATTAGCACTAATTAATTGATGCACAGTAAACTTGAGCATGTTCTGTAGTATTCCAGCATAGGAGAACTGGCTGACTTAAATGGCTGTAGGCAAAATATGATAAGCGGCTGCGTAGCCTGCTGTGCATACCTTGCTCAATGGGAAATTAAGTCATCTGGGGGAAATGTGTGATATTGAGCTGTACGAATAAAATTGACTTGATATGAACTCAAAGGAGTATTTTGTTTCTTTTTGGCACTAATGGAATTAGCTGAAAGCACAATGCTGGCACAGTCAAAAGGAAGGCCATAGCTTATATTTGCCCTGGGGCCAAGTTAATGGTCAATTGTACACAGTGTTTTCTTTGTGTGTGTGTGGGGGTGTTTTTTTAAAAGGTTTCTGGGTCCCTAGATTCCATTTGTGTTTTGTACAATGCTGCCTATTCGATATCTTGTGAAAAACGTATAGCTACATATTGGTATTTTATGTGAAGCTGTTGGGGCTCATTTCTCCCCGTGCACTACGTGTTTGTTTGGGAATGTTCAGCACAGACATGGACACTGTCGTACCTGAGGCGTTACTATGCCCCGGGCCACCCGATTTGGAAGATTTCTGCGGTCGCCCCTGAAAACCATGATCATCACCGGTCACTTGCGCACATACACCTCCCGCGCTGCGCTGCGCGAGGCACATGCAGTAGAGTAGCCTAGCTGTCAGTCGCGGTTGCGCGCTCCAATCGCACGCCGAGCAAAGATCGAAAACGCTGATCACCCCGCGCTGTCTAGAGTTGTAGACGGGGCTCGCTTTGCTTCTCCGCCCGGCTGTTTTGTCCCACTTGGATAGGAGGACTGTTTGCGTCCCAAGATGAACCAAACCGCCACCGTATCGCATCAAGTTAAATGCCAGTCTACGAAGACCATCAAGGTAATCTTTGCGAATCTTTCTTCTTGGCCGTAACGAACGCATTCGTGTCTTATGTAACTCTGTATCCGCAGCAGCAGCGCCGTGACAGTTCAAAACTTCAGTGCGGCTTTGGTGAGCCATATGCGCATTGACGCACAGCACTTTGGAGATGGTTTGGGGATGTGCATGTCAGCATTCCCATTATAACCCGACGAAGTTAGGGCGTCTATTTGAAACTGGTTCAATTTGACATGAAAGGAAGCACTCGGGTTCCTCTGGCCGTGTTGGAATGAGTTCTTGACGTCCAGTGTGAATGGGTTGAGGAGGATGAGGAGCCACACACTGGCGCAGTGGCGAGATTTCATTCACATCACGTCATGCTCCTTATTATATCGTCTGTATGGGCTGACAAGAAATCATAGAGGCTGTCTTCAATCAGGGCATTCTCTCGCCTCGGTCTGCCACGTCCACGATGGCGAGGAAAATCTCACGAAACATTTGTTCTTTGAATGTGGTCTTTGATGGCGCGTCAGTTGCTTAACTTTACCATGCACGGTCTCGGGAGATCGTCCTGATTTTCGACCTGTTGTGAACGACTCACATGAACGTAGCTGCAGGGAGGCAGCGAGAAGTGTGTGTTTTAAATGAATCCATTTACCACTGAAACATGTTGTGAACAGTGAGAGGGAAGATGACGCGATTTACACCACCTTTTTAATGTTTGAGCCGCGGTCTCTGAAACGTCTCAGCATCCGCATCGTCTTCAAAATGTGCACCTAAACCTGGGCTGGAGGAGTGTGGAATTTGTGTTGTGTTGCGCCGCATGCAGTGTGTGTGCGTGTGCGCGCGCGCACGTGTCTGTGTGTGCGTGTGTGTGTGTGTGTGTGTGTGTGTGTGTGTGTGACTGGACAGCGGCATTTGCCGCGGGTCCTGCATCACTTTTCACCCTCAAAGTCCCCACCAGAGACATTTAGCTTGGGGCAAATGTATCGATCCTCTCCCCCACTAGCCCAAAAGGCTTGCAATTTTGGAATACAAGGCAGCATGTTTAGAACAAGTGGAGTTCACTTTAGGATGGAAGGTTAAGACATTGGTTAATAGGATTTCTCCTGGCATTTCACCATTTTGTGCAGTTGGAATCAGAAAAATCATTTGAATGACTGAGCCAGGTCTCCTCTGGGATTGTCAGTTCTGGGTGGTGAGCTGTGAGACATCATCAACAGCCATCGCATACTGCTTGTACAGCCATGTGTGGTCCTGACGCTGGCTCCTTCTCTGTGACTCTGTGATGAAGCCAACTCTTCCTCTGACATCTGTCTTTGCAGTGCTGGTGTTCATTAGAGCCAGCCCTTCTATAAAGCCACAACATGGGATGCTCATAGAAGGCACTGGGCTGTTTTCAAAGTGAGGCTGGGGCCGTCACATCGCCCATGTTTTGGATGCAGGGCATTGTGGGATGCATCCAGCTGGGTGCTGTATATTACACATGTCTCAAAAATGTTTATTTCCAGTGTTTCCCCTCTTTTAACGTTTCAGGTTAGCTAATGCTGCTTGAGTGAAGAACAACAAAAACCTGATGATGTAGCCCATTTCTCCATGCACTCTCGAGCTCTTCAGTATCAGCAACCCATGAGCTCTGTTTTTGATTTACGGGACGATTCTGGATAATTCTGATTTATTTCTTCTTGTTTGCATAGCTTTGGCCATCATTTCTCTCAGTTCACTGCTGAGATCAGCGAACACGGCCAAATCGCTGCAAAAGAAACAAATGATCAGACAGGTTGTGAACAAGCAAACAGTTTAGCCAGATGCTATAAACCGTTTTCTTTGGAGGTAAAACTGAAATTATGTACACTAACATATCTGTATTAATCCTTCATGGCACGTGGGGCATTCCCAGGCACAACTACACAGCAAGCACAGTGGGTCAAAGATGAACGCGGAAGTCGGTCTGTAAACTGAAATGGATTTTTACAGCAGTCAGTTTGAATAATAATTCTGCTGTTTGCCTTTGTTTTCCATCCCAGAGTAGTTTGGCTAACCTGTGGGTTTGACTTATCGTTCCCTGATCCCAGCAATTAACTTGGTGAGCAGATAGAAATGATGGCCAACCTATGTGAACAAGACCCAGATTGTAATAAACCAGCGTTATGCCTTGAAGCCCCTGAGAACTAGGCCACGCATCACAAATATTTCTGTAAAACATTTAAGTATTCATGACTAAATGAGGAGCAATCAAAGTTAAAAAAAATAAAAAACATCTTCAGGTATTATTTATTCAGTTTAACACTCCAAAATTCGGGTAATCTTCGTCATCAAGACTGTGTGGGTGTGGTTTCATCAGATTTAATTTACAGTGACCAAGCAACACACGTACTGTCATCAGCTTCTGATTGAAATGCTGCGAAATCCAGACAGGAGCACGGAAGTGCGTGACGTCACCTTTTTCCAACTGAGCGTCACCGACTTTAAACCAGCGAGAAGACAGAAACACGAATACAGAAACCTCTCATGTGAAATAACCCAAACTGTAGGAACTCTGGCAGAAAATAGTGTGGTTATGCTGGATGCCATCATTCATAGTAGGAAGCTGACTGGGGAAATATGTTTTCAGGGCTTTTAAACAAAAGGAAAGTAAAAAACTGTGTATCAGATAAAATACCTTTGTCAGCATGGTTGGTGGTATAAAGTCACTTGAGGTCCATTGATTTCCCTACTGTATATGCACAGTCACCAAGGATGTTCACTGGACAAGTTGGCCTGGGCTGAGTTTTTGATATACTTACTATATACTTATATTTTACTGTCGTTGTCTGTCGTCAGGCTCTATTTAACACCCAATTAGTAGTGCTTGATAGCTCATGAGTCACCACTCGAAGCCAAGTCAGTGAGATCGGCTATACCAAAGTGTCCAAACACGCCTTTACTTGACATGGTTATACGTTTATACCTGCACGAGACCATTGTGGAATGCGAGCTTCGCGGCCAGTCAGAACGGAGCAACATATCCCATCAGTTTGATTCGAACCATCTGCAAACTGTGACGGTGGAAAGGACGGTCACTTGGGAGTTTGCGACCGCTTTCAGTCAATGAGGATCAATGAAGGTTCGCAGAAAAAGCAGCTGCTCGGCTTCAGCAGCCAGGGAGAAGAAAAACAGACAGGGTAGAAATGGCAGATCTTCAGGGGACTCCCAATTTGTTGTCACACAGACTGAGCATAAGAAAAAAAGGCAGAATCTTAAATGTCCTGTTGTGTCACATACCCGTGTCGGTAATGGCGTGTGTTTTAAGATGACAGAGAATGAGGCAGTGGACGAGAGAAGAATTAGAGGAGAGGAAGAGGTTGCATTATTTCTTTGTCTCCGTTCGCTCCACTGTAGCTTGATGTACTTGATGACACACATTGACACGAGGACAAGTAAAAGCACGTGGTGTTCACTACATAAGTGTAAACGCTCTGAAAAATACATTTCAGGTTTCTGAACAGTGAGCAAATATCACAAAACCCAATATTCCACAGGAACAGACTTGTTGAGCCAAATTGGTTTTAGGATCCTCGCTTTGTCTTGCAGTGACAATAAACAGAGCTTGAATTACATGCCTTGAGAATATTCAGCCTCATATTCTGTGTGCCTAGAGGGCTGCCGTGTGCGAAAAGACATTTTCTGAATCTCCGTGTGCAGCACTTTTCTCTTTCATGGCCTGCCTTTTAACTTTTAGGGAAAACGCACCGGAGCTAGGCTTGCTCGCTGCATTCGAAACTGGTATCGTATAAAACCTCCCCGAATTATAACAACGGCGAGCAATGGCTCGGAGTGTCTTGACACCCTGAGGCATCTGCTGCAGCTCGGCATGATGCACTTTGCCTTCAGCTCGCAGCGAACCTGTCTCGGAAATCAGTCAAACAAGCCGGGATCATAGTCAGGATTATGTACTCCCTAAACTCCTCTGTGTTGCACAAAAAAACGCTAATCTCTCCATGTCTGACCCCCATCGTCTGGCGCTGAGGTCTTAGTGGCGCTCTGTTATCCTCTTAAATGGCCCCTCTTCACATCATGGTTGTGTCCTTATACCACAAGCCAAGATAAGAAATCCAATTTGGACGAGGCAGCAGATTTTTCGTGGGCCTTAACTTCTCGGGTCTCGCTGATTTGAACGAGCCTGGATGCGGCTCGTGCCATCAGCGGCCCTTGGAGGTGTCAGGTCCACCCACGTGCAGATTGCATAGCTATGAACTTGGATTGCCAGAGAAGCAGGGAGCCGAGTCAGTGCTCCTCTCCTAGTGCACACACAACACTGATGGGAGGAAGGTCGTGCGAGAGAACGTGCCATATTTCTCAAGCTGCGCTGTAACATTGTGCATTTACACTGAATTCACACAGCAGGGATCTCGACGGGAAGTTTGGGTAAGAGTGACAGTCGGTGATTTATGTGAGTGCAAAGGACTGAGCCTCTCGTTGCGAAATACCAGTCTTAGGATCCTGTTTCATGATGACAAGATAAAGTACATCTGAGTGTGAGCGTACGGCTGTATCCAACACCCACTACCTTCAAGCCATTTATAGTCACATCACTTTTAAGGTTCTTGAGTGACAAAAAGCCTGCTACGGAAAATTAAACTGACACGACGTCTTTAAGCAGTGGGCACGACAGTGTCTTTCACAAAACCAGATGTTACCGATTAGTGTGTAGACGAAAAAAAAAAATTAAATTAGGTATCAACCTAAATAAATAATGTTGTATCACCGCTTTCCGTCTTCAGCACGTGACACCGGCTGTTCTTAAAAACAGACGTGTGGACGTGGTCTGAAGTGTGTGTGGGGTGCCAAATTCTCACCACACGCCCTTTTATAAATAACAGCTAATGTGTGTGAAATGCATGTTGTAGTGCACACGCGCACACATACAAATGTCATCTCAGTCAACTTCAAAATAATGATTAGCCGAGAAAAAAATTACAGAACAAATGGCATGCTGGGGGAAACTAATTCAGAGCTGGCTCCAGGTGATTTCATGACCACCACACCTTCAGTCAAAGACCTCAGCAGTGAGCGAGTTTCTCGGCTAATCGTTTTTTGCTTTTTTTTGAAGAGCAAACTGAGTGAGATAACATTTTTGAGAGCTAATTGCATCCTGGTTTACCAATATTTAGTTTATTCGGTTGCAAGGTCGAGTGAACTCAATGGTGAGTCTTATTCCAAAAATCACTCATGAGAAAAGCCTCTTTAGCGAATGATAATCAATGATTTGCATCATATTGCCCTGGATTGTCTGCCATGTAGTCCGTGAAAAAACGCCTGTTCTCAAAATAGAGCAGTTTTGTCACTTGAGATATATTCGGAGTTTAAACACTGACGTGCTTTGATCCTGCTCAAAGAGCGCCTTATTTCGGATGAAGTTCTTTGACGAGTTCGGCTGTTGTGGTTGAAGCGCAGGAGACTCTAAAGGAGATTTTAAAGACAACTAATGAGGACAACTATGAAGAAGACTGAGCTGCAATCAGACCCTGTCCTGAGTCGGGAAAGACTGTCATGTCTGCTTCTGAAGCATCAATGGGGTCGTTAAATGGTTTAATGTGAAACTTGTCCACTTTTAAAAGTGTTTGCCTTCAATCTGGGAAGCCAAATCCCAGCAGACGTGCCAAGCATTCAACAGTTCAAGTGATGCAGGCTAGATGACTGTTAGTTGCCGTGTATTGCGTGATGTGCTTGTGCGATAAAAGACCGAAGGATATCAAATGATAAGAAATATTCATAAAGACTCACAGAGATAGAATCACTTGTCGGGATAAACAAAATATTGAATTCCGAAACATTTCACTTTCGTTTATATTTCACATTGTGAGCACAGCGGCTCGCTCAGATACACTCCCTCCGAGGTCTTTCCTAGCGCTGGCAGGAATACCAGCATTGTTTGCAATCTCTCTGCCAGCGCGCAGCACCGACAGCTCTCATCGCTGTAACTCAGCACCCTGGATGCTCGACAACTCAGCCGGCAGGTTATTGAACCTGCGAGGCGTTCCCCTGTTCCGAAGATCTATCACATAAACAGTCTTTAAAAACTGTTCGGAACTGGCTGGCTCTGGGAGTGATAGATTGCTGGAATCGGTCTCATACGAATGATTGCACTGGCTCTTGAGTCACCGAGTCTATAAATTATAGAGCTATGCCAGCTGATCTCAATATATCCCCCTCTCCGAGCACATCTCTCATTCCCACACCTCACAGAGGAATACGTGATAGATGTGTGGCTAATTTGTTTTGTGGTTGAGACATACCTGCTACTCATTTGCGTAAGAATGCTTCCTCGTGAAAAGGCTTATTTGTCCCTGTAAAGGAAAAAAAAATAAATTAGCATGAGCTAACCTGCCGTTTGCCAAGCCATGCGTATTATTCTTGCACCCATGGGTCCTATAGAGTCTACTGCATAATGACTTCCCACTTTAACATCTAAAGTAGTTGCTTCTGAGGACATAATAGCAGTTGGCGTTATTGAGAAAAGAACAATTAAAACACTCCAACGTTCACTCGAAAGCCAAAAAGAGTTGTGTGTAAAGACGCAAGTGGTACAGTTGTGCCCAAAAGCCTCCACACTCGACGATCAACGGTTCCGAAAACTGAACGTTTCTCTTTCGAAAACACAATCACGAGGACTGATGAGTTCATTCACGATGCTGACTTTGTCTTGTGCTATTTTATTGTTAAGTGCGGTGGTGCAGTGTCTGCAAATGAGTATTTGCCACGCGGGACAAGATGCCATTTAGATGCTCTTTAGCAAGTGCACTTAAACACAAAGTTATATGTTTTGTTTGTTTTTGTTTTTTTTAAACAGAAGGAAATAACCCTTTAGCCATCGCTGTTACAACGATTTGGTCAGAAGTCATATTTGTGCGTCTGTATGATGAAGTCGGGTCTGTGACAGTCATAGTGAGATTATGTCAGGCCCACGTTAGACATGAAGAGGTGTGAATGAATGAATAGTAGGGTGCGCTGAATCCTAGGTGCAGGATGACTGAAATTCTAGTGGAATTTTGGTAATAAAATAAGTAGTAAACTCCTCACTGTGCTACAAATGATATATACTTTATTTAGTTATAATTAGTTTAGGTTAGCGATCTTCTAAAACATTTGAGAATGTCTGTTTAGTGACAGGAGGGATGTCATGCAGCGGTTCAGTGATCAGGGGGCGTTCAGTGCTTTTTTTTGTTTTTGTT
Source organism: Coreoperca whiteheadi (assembly GCA_011952105.1). Lineage (NCBI taxonomy): Eukaryota > Metazoa > Chordata > Actinopteri > Centrarchiformes > Sinipercidae > Coreoperca > Coreoperca whiteheadi. The sequence continues at coordinate 25,582,153 of CM022488.1, read as the reverse complement.
GTTAAAAACTTGATTAAATGTACTTATCTAGGCAGATCTAAACAAAAACCCATATGGAGTTTGATTCTTGTTTGATGCTTGTTTTGAAAAATCCTCCCCATGAGGTGGACTGTGAGCGTTTACATCCGTCTGCTTCATTATTGTCTTTCATGGTGTTTCCACATGGAAGGGCCATATGTCTGATGCGCTTCGCCTGATTGCAGGAGCAACGCTTAGAAATGCGATTTTGACATCATGCCATTTTCCAGAAGCCGTCTACAGGAAACCAGCTTTCTTTGGGGTCTCCGGCGAATCCCCGACTTAAATATACTTAGTACGTTAGTAGTGGTGTACAAATATGGCAGGAGAGCCATGCAAAGTGGGGTTTTAGTTACTCATTTATTCACTTATAACACATGTGAACACATCAACCTGTTTCTTATATGAACTTGATTTCTTAAGGTGATTTGTTTTCTTGTGTGCACTTTAGTTGTTTTTTTTTTACACACCAGACACTGACACGCACATAAAAACAATCATGCCTTTTTGGGGGAACCTAAATGCTGGACCACATTGTTGTAGCACCGACTATTTGCAAATTGTACAAAGCAGCGACAACTATGGCAATTTATTTCAAGAAGGCCTCACCTGCAAGAATATAGCAGTTATAGCACAATTCTCATGCATATCTAAAAGCTAATGAACTATTCAGATATTATGTTGTAGACCAAATTTGGTGCAGTGTGTAGGTGGAGTGGTAAAAAAAGGGTTTTGCAAGAAAGTGATAATGGCATCAAATCTGTGTAGGTAGAAATGAGTGTGGCCTTTAAATATAGATACACATTGAACCAAGGAATGAGGGAAAACAATCTGTCTAGTGAGTAGACCTTGTGTTAAGATTTTTTTGTCAAAAAATTTAAATGTTTTATAATTGGCCATATGGTGGCGCATTCTGTTATAAAAAAAAAAAATGAAAGGCCCTTTTCACCAGAGACATTGCGACATGTCACAGTAGGAAAAGCACAGGTGTAAATAATAAAATGAATGATGGCTGGGTTCCATTTAGCTGTTTCAGTTTCAGGGTCCCGGTCTTGTTCATGCTGGCTCACTGTTACACTGCCTTGCCTTACTTTGACATTTGAATAGAACAGAGCCACATATATATATATATATATATATTTGCCTTCAGTAATTTCCCAAAAACTTTTGTGGAGTGAAATTCTGTGTTTTCATGTCTTAGACCTCTTCTAAGTAGAACAGCAGGCTATTTGCAGCAGCTATATTTGAGTTGAGACGTAGTCAAACAGGAGAATCACACCATAAATGAGTAAAAACAGGTTCACCGCATACGTTAGTTTACAACGTAGAGGTAAGATTTAACTTAAAATGCACATTTACCCCCCGCTTAGCAGGTGTAAGTCATTCCTTATTAAGTGTTGTCATGGACGGATTTAAAATTGCTAGTTAACCCCCTGCAGCAGACCAGCAGACATTACCTACTGTCTCTTTTTAATAAAACTAACTACTTACAAAACCGTTTCTGTGACTAGTAAGAAGTGCCTTTCTCTCCCACGTTACCCGAATGAGGCACTACTTACGCTCTGCGACAATGTTTTTAATACGGCTGAATTACTTGTTGTGGTGTAATTAGAGATGGTGCCACTGAACAGAGAGGTGAGTTTAATGTCAAACGATCCAGTTACAACATAGCCTTTAGTGTTGACTGACACTCAAACCTGCCGTCGAACTTGTGTTCAGCTGGTGCCACAGGCTGCAGGACCCTTAGCGGCCTCAATCAGTAGTATCTTATATCGTGGTATGGTTAACACAGTGCCGCAGTAAGCAACATTAGCTACTCTCTCCAGCTTTCATATATATGTGAAACAGGTTTTAGTGGCCTGGTTGTAGCCAGACCACAAACAGTCAAGCAGGAAACCATCTGTTTCACAGCGTGTCAGCAGTCTGTCCAGCGGTTCCCTGCCTCGACACTCTGCCAAGTGTTGAAGTTTAAAGCTAAAGGGGGGGGGGGGGGGGGGGGGGGGGAGACAAAAAAAAACACACCCCCCCCCCCCCCCGCCCCCTCTACCCAAC
>CM022488.1:25568077-25579539 GCA_011952105.1 Coreoperca whiteheadi | reverse complement strand
TGCGGTCGTTCGCGGTGTCTCGCATTCGGCGTCTGTTGTGTGGTTTGGGGGCGGGTGGGGGTCGGGGTGGGTTGGTGCAGGGGGGGTTCTCTTTGCTCCTTTAATGCATAAACCAAACGCGTCTCCTCCCCAGCCAATCTTCAGTGTGCTGAGGAGTTTGTCTATCACTTAATATTGAAGGGGAGGACTCCCTGCATGCTTGTTTTTAAATAATTATTACCTCTGGTGCACATGCCACATCTGGACTCAATTATATTAATAATCCTTATTGGCCCTTTGCAAGACCCAGAAGTCTCGTGGCCTTTGGGGTGATGTTAAAAAAGTCTTATGACTTAGCAAGTTTAGCCTCCTCCCTCACCATTTCCTTCATTCAGTTGTCACAGAAGTATCTATTACTAAATTATTCTAGCAGTAAATGCGATTACCTGACTCAAAGTCTTAATTTCCAGACCCTTTACCCTTCTGTAGGTACTCCACAGGTCTATTTGAATGTTCATTAATGTTCCAACAGTATGTTGAATCCTTGAATATTCAGGTTTAGTGGCAGCCTTATGTAAAAGTCACAATAGCTGGGTAAGCCCTTGCCTTCACCAAAGCTCTGTTTTCATGATGACATATAATGTACGCACCCTTAATATTCACGCAGGGACATTTATAAGCATTTAGACGTATAAAGGATGAACAAGATCCAAGATACTTTAATCACTATTGCATATTGGCCAGAATACTGCAAGCATGCGTAAGGACGTTATGAGAGGAGGCAGTGGAGAATAAGTTGAACCAGAGTAGAGAAACGGGCATTAGCATGAGTTGACGTCTCACTGTTAATGCAGGTATCATGGCCAGCGAGGGGCCACTAGGCCACCTTGGCTTTCAAATGACTGTCTCCTGGCGGTAAAAGACATTTATAAAGGTTTAATTCAGAATGTTAGTGTGGGCCTAAAAGGCATGCTTTGACATTTAAATTTTAGCTTGCCTTTGTACTTAACTGAGCTAGGGTAGAAAATATCTATCTTATCTATCTATCTATCTATCTATCTATCTATCTATCTATCTATCTATCTATCTATCTATCTATCTAGGTTTAAATCTAATATAAAGTTATTAAAAAGACAACACTGAGATAAATCTTAAATGTCAAGTTTGCCCTTTTCTTGTCCGTTGAAACCTCACTTCTATAACCCCCCCACATCATACTGCATAAATCATAGATTAGTAATTGCCTAATCTGCCTAATGTTCAGCTCTCCTGCGAGCAGTGTAAAAACACTCTTGAGAGGGCAAATCACTTTACGGTGTAGTATTATGCCTTTGCAGGGATACAGGTAACCATCTTTGCTAACGTATGCTGACAAAGGTTAAGGCCAGAGGTTAAGCAAGTTGATTGTTCGGTCCAGCTCCTGTCACACACCTTCACATCCCACCACAGCTCAGTCGGCGTTCTTAAATATGCAGACGACATCAACCAAAATTTTGACTCGTAACCAACGATAAACCAACCTCATCCGTAACAGTTTGGTACGGCAGCATGGACAATCAGACACGCAAAAAACTGCCGCGCATAGTCAAAACAATCATCCACGATTATTGCCCCCCCCCCCCCCATCAGTTGAATCACTAGCCTATATCAGTAAAAGGAAAAATGACAAGAGCAAGAAAAACAATTTAAATCTCTGAACCCCTGATCCCCTCTGGGAGGCGCTATAAATCCCTGCCCACCAAATCATCGCGTTTTAAAAAAAGCACCCCCCCCCCACACACACACTGCAATAATAATAATAATAATAAACTTTATTTAATAAGCCCTTTTCAAAATCAAAGCTACAAAGTGCTTTACATGGTTGAATCAGGGTTAAAACATTTCAGGACGGAGGCAAATATAATCAGGCATTCAACAATACAGCAATACAATGAAATTAAATAAAACAAAACTAAATAAAGTAAGGACTCTGAACACTCCTCCCTAACCCAGACATATGTACATGTATTTAAAATTCCTGTATCAATCCTGTAAATAATAAAATACAATAAAATATTGTCTGCCGAGTAGTCATTGCGTCTTAACGTGATGTTGCTATTTGTTTGAGATTACTGACACTGTTGTATTGAGCTTTCCTACCATGTTGTACCGAAGGCGATTTCCACGGACCTCGGCCGTGTGGTCATTTATAAATGATTGATTGATTGATTGATTCAAACAGATTATTAGATAACCATTAAATACATGTAATGTAACAATCCAGCACTCATTGTTCATTACATTTGTTCACGTCAATCTTACATGTTTCCGTGTTATATGGGTCAGATTTTATTCACGCATGCATAATGAACTGAATCTGCAGCCCAGTTATATTATTATTTATTTCTTTTCAGTGACGATTAGTGATGGGCTCAGGAAACTCCTGACCTCCCACAGTCAGGACTGAAAGCGCAGGGTGCTGGTCAAAGTGGAGCAGATAACCTGCAGCTGATGCCACCCTCTCCTCTCGCTCTGGGGGACTGTGTGGGAGACTGTCTTGCTCTCGGTTTGAAAACAACAGATTTGATCTGTCGGCCATACTCGCTGTCTACTGAAACGTTGCTCTTTAAAGAGAATATAAAATGAAACGGTGAGGGGAAGGCGGCGCCGTTGTGGCCCCACCGACGGTAGAGGAGGCTTTCAGACAAAGAAATCTTTCAACGCCAAGGACTGTTCTTTCTGCAAATAGTCTTTTCATACATTCTGCACACTGGTATTGTGATGCTTTATTCCTGTATCCTTGTTCATGTGGCAGAGAGGCGGAGTGTTGATTGATGCTGCACCTTGAGATGTGTGAAAACCTGGCCAATTAACAGTTGGTTTGATATCTGCTGCACTGCCTTAAGTACTAAGTGAAAGGGCAAGGCAAGTCTATTTGTACAGCACATTTCAACATTGCTATTCAAATGCCCAAGTGCTTTACATAAAACATAAAAGCAACATAGGGGAATATAAAAAGACATTTAAATACCCTTAAAACGAGTTAAATAGAAAATAAAAACAAGCTAAAACCGGAGCTAAAGTCACAGTGCAGTGTAAAAAAAATGAATCATTGTGTGATACAGTGAAAAGCAGCGGCAAACAGAAACGTCTTCAGCCTTGATTTAAAAGAACCACAGATTAAAAAAGTTGTTTTTTTTTTAACAGTAACACATAAAACCATGGCTGCAATATTGACAGGTTTAAAAATGACAGGCTTGAATGATTTTTTTCCAAATGCCAAATTGCATTTAGAACCAGCTCTCATTCAGAGGTTGTGTGATGGACATTAACTCGACTGTAGTTAACACTTGACGGCATGCAGTTCCTATGTCATCACTTTGGCAACGCCTACGAGTTTAATCGAACCCTCTCCCCAACTATTTTACCTTTGTCTCAGTTTTGTAAGCTGACAAGAGAGCTGGACTTTCAGTGCTTCGAGGCACCTGAATGTAGAATACATTTAGGGCATCTTGCAGTCCCTGACTGGATATTCACTGAACAAAATAGGCTGGACTGTGAAATGAATGTATTCCTCATTGCCTTTGCTGTGGCCCGAGGCTGCCAAAGAACTCTGGGGAGAGAGGAGTTATTGCTTAAGTGTGTTATGTGTATGCTCCGTGCATTTGTATGTATAAAGTGTTGTACCGATGTGCCTGAGGAGGAAGCCAAAGCTCATCCCAGTAACACAGTAGAGGGGAGGGGAAGAGGTGTCAAAACATTAATGAACAGTTGTGAGTTCCTCTATTCACTGCTTCAGTGTGGTGGTGACAGAGCTGCAATAATAAGAGCTGCACATAATGAGTTGCTGCAAGAACCGAGTACACAGAAGCACATATAACACACACACACACACTGCAGGAAAGCTGCTTAAAAATACAGTTTGGGAAGAGAGCCGCTGGCCCCTGTTGGTTACCAGAGGAAGTGACCAAGTGCTGGACACATTCAGTTAACCTGGATTCAGTTATTTTTTTCCCTCGGCTTTGAACTCTCCGTTTTTCAATCCCTGTATTTGCAGGCTTTTGGCTTAGTCACTACATGTCCTAGCTAGGCATGCTGTCTATTTGTTATCTTCAATCTAATACTTAGAAAAATGCCATCATTTTGCCGGTGAGTGGTGCTTAAAATGTTGCAGGACAGTTTTACACAGTTTGAAATGGATGAAACTGATATATTTGGCAGAATTCAATTTCTATGGTAAATGACCTTTTTCTTAGCCTCTTTTTAGTATCATGATCTGTTATTAGTATTGTCTTATCCATTGCCTGATTTTGAAATGGCTACAACTTATTATTATGCTTCGGTCTCTCTTGCAAAAGAGATTTCCAACCACAATTGGATTTACCTGGTTGAATAAAAATAACAAAAGATGATTTCCTTGCCTTCTTTCCGAATGTTTTTAATGTAGCGCACATTCAGTAAACAGAGGAGCGAGTCAGTGATCCAGGATGAATAAGAATCATGTTGATTGGGCAATCTGAGCCTTGGTAATATCCAAACTATTTAGTGATAGTGCCACCCGGAAGAAAAAGTATCTTCTCACTCCTAATATTTTTCTTTTTCTCAATTCTATTTGGGATGAACACAGTCTGAGTTTTGGCACTACAGTTCCCATCTTGCTTTGGGTGAAGCAAACAGGAAGTATAATGGTGCCATGTGGTCAGGGAGCTGCAAGCCCTACCTTAGCCATGCTGTTTTAGCTTGTATTTCTTTACATTTTGTTGAATCTACATCATGACAATGGCATGCTACGTTAGCTGCCAGCAGTTACTGTTTGCTCTGTAACCATGGATACGCAGGCAGCGTACAGAAGAAGAAAAACATCTATGAAGATTACGAGGTAAGATCTAAATGAATGAGGAGCTTTTCTCTTCTGTGTGATTCCGAAGCAGATTTATGGACACTTGTCAGCGATGGACACCACCAGAAAAAGTGATTCTTATTCCAGCAGTATGCGTATGATGTCTGTGTGTTCACATTTGATTACGTTATGGATCTGAGGCGAAGGGGTGAGAAGTTTTGACAAAAACTACATTAATTAGGTTTAAAGCGTTCTATAATAAATCCTATAATCTTATTATGTTTAATCGTTATTGGAAGCAGTGCTGTTTCTGGCTATTTTGGTGTCCTAGGCCAAACATCCACTGGTGCCCTTGGGGGGGTTGATCTTTTCATAGCCAAATGACTTCATTATATTTTAGCTTAATTAAATTTTCCAATGAAAAAACCGAACAACTGAGAGTTTTCCTACAGTTATGTGCCGTTCTCTTGCAGCAATCTTCCGTATTGTGTCTTCATTCAAGGTAGTGACACTAGCAAATCCTCCTGCTCGGTCAAGATCTTTGTGGTGTGTTCAGGTGCAACCTACAGAGGACAAGAGGGGGCACATAAAGCTTGATCAGTTGGCTTTTAACCGCTTCAGATCTTTGAGGTGAACTTGGCGTTTCAGCAAAATAGCAGCATCTTCAGCATGGTGTTTGTTCTGGCTGACCCGTTGGTCTTGTCGTAATAGACAGCAGCCTGTATGGGATGCTAACTGAGCTTTAGACCTTTAGACCCTGACATTGGTTTATGTGGTTCTTTATATGAAGCACTGTAAAACTGTTGTTTAATCATCACTTTAGACCGAAGACACTGAACATTAAAAGATGACAAAACAGAGAAAGTCACTCGTGTTTCATCCACACTAGATAATCGCGCCCCTTCCACATGCTCAAACAAGAACATTCCACTGAAAGCGGGGCAGTTCACGGTCCAATAGGATTTAATGGCGGTAATAATCTGTAGCAGCAAGACCTGACAGGTGATGTAATTTCCTGGGCCTTTGCTTTTCTTCTAATCTGCTTTAATAGGATGTGAAGCTTCGGTTGTGCTTTAATCTCAGTGAACAGACCACAATCCTTTAGCATGCTCATAGCCCAAGTTGATATGACAGGGTACTCAGCAAATTATTTACTTGGAAAGAGATTATTCTGTGCGCTGAAAGGTGATGTAAGTTTAGCTGAGGATTGTTTTTGCCAGTGTACTGCTCCGGGATGTTTTGCGGGCTGACAGGGACACAACACTGGCTGTTCATTGGTATTCTGGAGCCGCCCTGCCTGCCTTGGTGTACTATAGAATGCATAGACTTTGTGACAAAGTTGATGAAGCATGCATTTTCATCACAGTGCCAGGGCAGAGCTCTGACAGTGTACGATGGAAGCATTAAACAGCAGTGGGGGGGAAAAAAAGGGCGGGTGAGGAAATAAGTAGCGCACGCACACGAGTTATGCAATGTGTGTACAGATTGTAGTACACATGCGTGTTTGCTTGTATTTCTCTGTATCTCTCCATATACTGTATCTTTATGCATGGCAGCTTGCATGTCAAGTCAAGTCAATTTGTATTTACGTAGCCCGATATCACAAATTTGCCGCAAGGGGCTTTACAATCTGTACAGCATACGACACCCGCTGATGGAAGGAACCTCAGGAAGAGCAACAGAGGAGGGATCCCTCTCCCTGGACGGACAGACATGCAATATATTTTGTGTCTCCAGAATAGACCGCCTTAGTTAAATTACAGTATGGACAATCAGGGTGACAAATTTACAAATAGATCGGAAGCATACGAAGAATGGATCCGGGAGGACGTTGAGCAACGTCAGGTGCCGCCAAAACAGACCTGAGGCCCACGATCTCCCCTGCGGCTGTGGCTTGGTGGCAGAATGGTTGCCTGCCAAACGGAAGGTCAGCGGTTCAATCCCCCAGCCCCGTCAAAGTACCCTTGAGCTCCTGAAGCTGCGCCTTCGGTTTGTGAATGTTCTCATATGTAAGTCGCTTTGGATAAAAGCGTCTGCTAAATGACTTAAATGTAAATATCTGCACCATGGAGACCTGGAAAGAGGACTGACTAGACAAAGACACAAGAGGCAAAACCCGTTCACACGTGTGTATGATTAGCAGGTTTAAATCACTAGCAGCATGTGTCATTTGCGTATATCTTCTTCTAAATTTTCACACACAATCCTGTGGAGTCAAACTGAGCATTGGGCAACATAACTGCAGTCTGTAGTTTATAATGTGCATTTCATCCTCATTACAGCTTAATGCCGACTTGTCCTTTGCCTTACAGCAAGCAGCTCACACACTGAATCATACTATAAGATCACAGGTTTACAAACTGTGAGGCGCACCTCTCCAAGGTGGGAGCAGGGGATTTGTAGATGGAGCGCACAGCGAGAGACATGAGGCGAAGGGACAGGCGCATGCTGGTGTTGGGAAGTTAGTTATTGTAGTTTGGTGTGCTTACCAACAGGGTAAACAGTTGGAGCAGCAGCAGTGGCTGTGACACACAGCTCGTGGAGGCAATTAAGGTACTTAAAAACCCTAAGTGACCGATTGTCGCAATTTGTGTCAAAATTCCTACTCCTTCTCGAAGTCCCAACTCAGGCAAATCTGAATGCACAGAAAAAATACACATATTTTTAGATTCAGTGTGAGGTTATCAAAATCCCCGATGTCAATCACGTCCATACATATGCTTAGAAATCATCGAAATCAATATGCTCCTCATAACGCCAGAACTCCCCTGAGAATCATAACATTTTTCTTCCGTTTCAAAGTAATCCAGTGACATGGGTACATTGCAAACAGGAACTGCTAATAGCTAATTCGGCATACTTTTAATGGTGCCAAATTGCCGACATGTAAATAAATATAGGGGCTCATGTGGTAGCCCACAGCGTAACTCCTGTTTACATCCTCCAAAGCATCATGGGGGTGTTGGGGCGCCGCAGGCATCTTAATTTTGTCTAAGGGGGGGCCTCATAGTGTCAGACTTTAAAAACCCCTGGTCTTATTTGCATCTCATGTAGGTGATGAATATGCATGGATCAATTAATAGTCCATGATTCTGATAAGGTATTCTGTCATTTAGTCTTCTAGGCTCTAAGAAAATATGAAAACTGCCTGGGGCCTGCGCGTATACGCCACTCTGCAACTGAAGGACAGCAGTCTTCACGCAGTGTTTCAGTTGTCGTAGTGAAGAAGAAACGGGATGCGTCTTCTGGGTCGCTAAGCTCTTCAAGTGACCGTCTCTTGTAGCGCAAGGCTGTGGGACTACTTTGGTGGGGAAATGAAAGAGTAATGATTCAATAGCTGACTACTGAGCTGGGTTCAGTAGTGGTGGCAAGCTGTGCTCTGTCTCCCACAACCTGTAATTAAACCATCTGAAGAAGGGCAAAGAATAGTGATTATCCATGGCTAGTATATGGCACATTCCGCAGGTTGCTGTAATACTTTATCTTGTCATGTTTGCTTGTCTTCCTAAATAAGCCCCTGTTTGTTACATGTTCCAGCTCACCTTTCTGACATCGTGGGGTTGTGCCCAGGGCTCCAACTGCAGCTGCACTACTGGGAACAGTTACAGTATTTTTCACTGCTTTTTTCCATTTTGGTACTGACTTTAACAGGGATACAGAGTGGCTGGGAAGAACTATTAAAATATACATAGAAGAAAATAAAAAATGAATTGAGCCTAGATAATTATAAATTGAACTCCTCTCTATTGCAACATTTATTCCTACAGTCTGTGAATATAAACTGTAGAAAAGTGGGAAGCTATTATTTTATTATTTTGCCTTAACTTTTTGAACATTTTGCACGTGCAGGGCTGATGTTTCCATGTAGCGAAATCACATCAGTATGTATAGGAGAAAGTGCGGAAAACTGGTTGCTGAATTGCAGTGATGCCAAAAAGTTCAGGGGGGGAAAAAAAAAAGGCAGTTTTCACTCTTTTAGTCAACCAGCTTGCAACCAGCCGGGTCTCCCTGGCTGCTCGGCTTTGTAAGTCGAAAGATAAGACGGGGTCGCACGCTGTTAGGCACGGTGTGAAAATTAATTATCCAACATTTTGATCTCAAGGTCTTTCGTCAGGACATAATCATGGCTCAGCTTTATAGAAAATGAAAGGGCCACTGGAGATCTGTGCTGTTTACCTGAGTGCAGTTAGTCAGGTACGTCAGTTATTATGCTGGTAACAAAATATATAATTCGAAGGCATCGAAGGTGCATTCCATTGGTTTTAGTTGTCGTGGGGAGCACTGCTAGTGCTACTACTCAGCCTGTGAAAACAGTTGTATGTTGTATGTGTTTTGTGGCTCTGAGGGAGCTTTGTTAAGTCTGAGAAAATAACCCCAGTGATGTCATCACGGTTTGGAGACTAGAGTCTAAAGGCTGGATACAGTCAAAAATGGACGTGGACACTGTGGTTCTGTGTATACTACATCGGGTGCCCACATTCACGGAAACACATGTTTTGTTTATACTGTCAAGCAAGCAAGCAATACAATTGTTACTACTAAACGTACACAGTGTTGCTGTTGTACTACAGCCTGTTTTGCTTATTTGGAGTTATCATCATTTTGATTTGCTAAGGTACTGCAAGAACTACGTAGGGAACGTGTACTTCTTTTTTTATATCCGCCGTTGTTACACTTGCCCATCAGCTCTGGTGTGAAGGGAAATGGGGACCAAGTGCAGACAGTGCAGGCGTGTGCTCCAAAATGGGCTCAGATGCACGCGCAGACGGTGAAAGTGCACACGGACCTTCTTTTGAACGCTTTACATTGGCTGTTGCGCACACAAATTCGTTCAGACGTGTTTGTATGGTTTGTGCAGATGGTCTGACCCTCGCAGACATGTGCAGATGAAGACATCACGTGGGCCCCTGCAGCTAAGCTGAGAGGTATAACTTGTACTCAATGGAAATGTCGGAGGTGCATCGTGGCAAGTGTAGGTTCCACTGTTTTTGGACTAAGAATCGGAATAGCTCGGCCTCTGCTGCTCTATGGAAGTGCGATAGAACACTGGAGTACCCCTTTAATATGCTATCCAGCCGGCATGGATTACCGCACGTAAATAGAATGACCAAAACGTGTCCAATGGTAGCCCTGTGACTGACTGGTGTACCCTGTCTCTCTTCCACTGCACGTTCGAATGGGCTCCACACCCCCTGCACTCTGAACAAGGAGATGCTGTATAGAGAATGGATAGATTAATGTTTCATAAAAGCACTGTTGACTGTACGCTGTTCCCTGAATCTGGAAAGAATGAAACGCTTTTAACTTGAAGCATTTTTTAAGTCTCTGGAGTTATGTGCTACGCAGAACTGTACGGAGAAATAACGCCATTTCATATTTGTCCTAGGGCAACAAAGAGAGCTAAAATAGTGGTAGGTAGAGGGAAAATCATTGCAGGGTGCTAAGAGATAAGTAACAATGTCAGTGAAGCATGCGGCGTATTGCATGTTCTAAGTAAAATTAGAAAAGAAAGGAAAATCCATGAACATTTATTTTACTGCTTATGTTTTGTTATTTTTCCAAGCGTCAACATGTAAAAGGTAAATAGAAGCAAAGCCAATATTAATTTCCAGACACTTTGAGTCGAATTCATGTAATACTGAGCGGAATCGGGTCATTGTCGGGGTGTTTCTGTGATTCAGTCTCACACCATTTAAAAAAAAAAAAATAAATAAATAAAAAAAGCACAAAACTTTAGCCCCACATCTCACCTACTCATTCACACTCAGTCAAGCCGCCACGAATAAACCTCACACTTTGCAACTCGAACGGAAACTCAAAGAGAAGCCTGCTGTCACCCCCCCTCCACCTGCAACTTTGTTATTTATAGTTGCCACGGTTTTGACTTATTTATTTATATTCTCTCAAGATAGCTGATCGTAAACCAAATCGGCGAGAGGGGAGGGGTAGAGAAGCAGCTTGATAAATGGTCCGTGGAAAAAAGCGGACACCTGATAGGCAATTCCAACAGGCCGAGAGACGGATATTGGCCAGAAAATAAAAACGCCTCCCTCAGCTCAGATAACACCTCAATCTGTCTCTTAAAGGAGTGAGAAGAATGGAGCGATAGTTCCATTACAAGCGGTTCCTTTTAATATGTTTTTCGGGAATAAGTGCGCCTTCGAGTCCCCTCTCCTGCATGTCAATTGTGTCTGTTGTCGCTGCTGCTTGGGCCGACAGTCAATATGGAAACGTGTCATAGAGACACACTGGTCGCCAATAATCGAGTTTCCTTCTGGATTTGGTGATTACCAAGTGTAGGAAAGTGAATATAGAGCGCAGACGGAGGTGCTAACATGCGTCTTCAGGTGCACTAAAGCCTGTGGTGAGACAGTAAGCAGATGCATGGTTGGGACTGCAAGAACAGCTGATTTGTGTCCTGCTTCAACAACAGAGATGAGGAGCTAAATGGGTTTCAAATTGCTTCATTCAAGCCAGCATTGCTCTGTGACTGTGATTGTGTTTAGCTGTCCCTCATTCTGTGCACATTAACAGAACTGCTGCTGATATCAGCTGTATTAAATATATACCTTCTCCTCCTGAATTGTGTGCTTTGAATATCCGATTCTGTCTTTCATTCACGGGGCCCTGTGCAATTTCTGTCTTTGTGGTTAGGATTATTTAC
>CM022488.1:25554558-25566496 GCA_011952105.1 Coreoperca whiteheadi | reverse complement strand
GCTAAAAAAACTGTTTACCCCCCCCCCCCCCCCCCCAATTGGATCAGCTGGAAAATGCATGGTCACATAGCTGAACACAGGGCTGTTTTTCGGAGCTCATGAAAAGTTGACTTTTTAATAGATGCGTGGTTGTCACAGGACAGCGGCGCTACAACAGTATATAAAGTAGATCAAATTAGCTCAGGGTTCAGCTCTATAGGCACCAGGGGACATGGGCGGACTGGCCATCTGGCATACCGGGCACTTTCCCGGTGGGCCGATGTGCCTTCTTGGGCCGACCGCAAATTTTTAAGCGCAAGGACGGGTGGTATTTGTGATCTTATGTGGTGGTGGGCCGGTCTGGGCCAAAGTGCCAGGGCCGATTTTTGGTCCCAGTCCATCCCTGCCAGGGGAGGATCAAATCCAGAACAAGAAAATGTCACAGTGCACAATGAAGGATAATGGGAACCCTTTCATGTAGTCATGGAATCACCCTTTGGGGTCACACCTTGAGTTTGGTGTCTCCTCCAGGCCTAATGCGGTTCCGACACACACACACACACACACACACACACACACACACACACACATCGGTGTTTCTGCTGGCGTACGCTCACGCTGTGGAAGATCTTCCCGTCAGCAGGCCGGGCTAACGAGAGGTCACGCAGAGACCCCTCCTCCTGGGTTCAACATTACTCCCACCAGTCACCGCCGAAAAATCAATACCTGATGCTGTGACACAGCAAGATCGAGGGCTTTCTGTATTGTTTCCCCTCTGCTTTTACACAATATAGGACACAGCAAGTGATCCAACCCTTCAGTATCACAGAGAACGTTCGGAGTCAAGATGTTGGGTAGTGTGATGAATGGAAATACCTACACTCCCCTCTGGCGATTAAAGTGCAGGCATTGCTGCTTGGATATTCACATGACCCCTCAGATTGCATCTCAAAAACAAGATGAAGATGATCCATCTTCATTTACAGCTCTTCATATCTGACTGGGCTGTTGTGTCTATTCAATTGATCTGTTCATAATGTTATGAATTTATATTGGGCTATCTCTCAGAATGAGTACCTATCTGCATTCCCCGAGCTCAGGTCCGCCTCTCATCTTTCACAGATCAGTATAATCCGCAAGTACAACGCTGACATTCCGAGCCTTGACAGTAAAACAGTGGGGACCCCTCGGCATACTAAATCACACAGAATATGAATACAAAACAATGCTCTGAGGCTCTTGTGATGCATGGATGTGCATAATTACACAACGCAGGATTTTCTCACAGAGACGCTCCTTTGTCTGGAAATTGTCCTTCCTTTTGACATAGTTGTTTTATCTGGGGGGTTTTCGTAAGCTGCTCCCGCATATTGTGTGAGAGATGGGACGATATGTGCGTTCAATGCAAAGAGTCAAAAGAATAAGAATAAGGCTGGTGATATTGTAATTGAAATTTAAATTAATTGATCCTACTAAGAAATATTATCTGCGTATCTAAAGTATGTCTTATTCCTCTTTGCCATAGAGGTCAATTGTTGTCCAAAAACTATTAAAAACTCATCGACAGGGGTGCAAACCTGTCCCCAATGGACGAAAATTGCCGTTTTTAATCCAAAATAGGTCCTTTTGTGTGAATCCATGCAGAGCCCTAACGTCAGTAACATTATACAAGTGGCATTTAGAATAACAAGTACGCTAGCTAACGTGAGACTCCATGGAAATAACGTTAACACCTAACGTTACATCCAAATTGTAATGACTAGCGTTTGCTAAATCAAAACAGCTCAACTGTAGCAGGCGAATTAACAGTCCCAAGCCTGACATGTCATCATACAAGCCAATTAAGGTCATCATAATTACTGTAAGAGATTCTTAAGGGACGCGGGCAGTCAAAAATTGACCTCCCAGAGTCAGCCCTCAACCTCCATTTCAAAAACTAATCAGATCTACAATATAAAATGTATTCATAAATATATTGTATATTTCTATTTTATATATCTGTCCCAAAGGAATACACACTGCTGTCTTCATGTAACATTCACATGTACTGTATGTGCTTGCTTCTCCCCGTGCTAGAGTTCATCCGTTTGAAATGCTCAGCTTGTATTACAGTAACCATCAAAGGAAAGGCATTGAATGTGCCTGCGGAGGAATTAATTACACCAGCAGTGGTTACCCGTGCACAGCCGCGAGAACCAATCAGGTTTGATTTGAGCAATCCGTTCAGCATCTCTATCTGACCTGTGCAGCACGCTGCCTCATCAGATATGGACATTGTTATGCAGTTTCATTGATAGCTTGGCCAAAGCAACAGATAATTAAATCTACTTGAGAAGGGGAAAATATAAGACCCATCGAGATAGGCTATAATTTTTCTGGCTGCTTGAAGTGTTTCAATAAACAAAACTTCCCATAAAAGTTTTGAAAGGTAAGAAGAATTGCTTTGAACTATCGCCGCTGGCTTCCAGTAATGTATTTCTTATCACAGCTGAGGTAGCTGTAATGCACCATAGTACCATGTTGTTGTTGCACATCGCGGCTTTTTAGGGGTAATTCCAATTTTTCACGAGATAGGAGAAGCTGCTTCTTTAGCCTGAGAATAGTTTGTACCCCGGGTACATAAATGCGTTGTTTGGTTCTGCAGCAACCAATACAGAAAGAAAAGTCCAACGCTCCCTTTACATTTACATATACACACGATGCAGGTCTATCCGTTGAAGCATATCCTGCGTCACATTAGCTGAAAATGATGTTGTGGAACGCTTTCAAAAGCAATAAGTTGACTTTTGAGCTTTGATTATTTTGCTACACACACTGTTCCCGAAGATCAAGAATAAACGTCCATACACAAATTAGAATGTTATTACATCCTCCCTGCACCTATACTGTACTTATACTGTGTATCCTGTTTTGGTGTGCTTCATCGTCTGCCTCAACTTTAGAGCCAGCGATGGCTCGTGTGATGCCGCTGTGGATACTGTCCTCACTGTGGCTGACCACATAAAGCTTATTTGAAGTGTATAAGGCAGTGGAAAGCAAAGATACTGTAAATGTAATGCCGAATCCTTATAAACAACATCAGCTGCTGACCCACTGAAACCGAGACACCTCACTTTTGGGGTGCCCCTTCATCCTTTTTAAATGTTTGTATGTCCCGGGATGAAAAGAATTCCTTTTAGTATTTGCCTCACACTTCGCATTCTGTGAGACACATAGTCACGTAAATCAATCAGTACAGAATCAACACAGCAGCTGTCACAAGAAAAGTAAGCAGCTAAGCAGACAGACTGTAACTAAACACACAATAAAATGTAATTAAATATAATAATATTACCTCCTTAATGTAAGTCCCACGTGACGCTAGATGGCAAGAAAATTGCCTCCATTCCCCAAACAATGTTTTGGCCTACAGTGCACTGCAACGGCAGTCAGACCTAAACGCCGGAGAACCTTTTGAAACCAGCACTCCTTTCATTTAATCTTCTTGCTCCCTAACCTGATTCCCCTTCATCTTCTTAGCCGTCGGTGGCCCAGGAGAATCCAATTCATGAGAGGTCGATGACAGAATGGGGCCTGTGGTCCCGTTAAAGGGCTCCTGTGCTTTTGCCAGTGTGGAGAGATTACTGTGTAGTTAAAGCTGGACATCAAAGGGTGAGTGTGACTGAGCATTAAATCGAGTGGAGTTATTGGAAGTGATATGAGTTTGACGGAAATGTATGCGTGAAATCAGTCTTTTTTTGTGTGTGACCACTGGCTAAAAGAAACACATCACACAAGGATTTTACCATATGACCATTGCCACAATTGCAACAAAGGTGGCACATTGCATGCCAATTGATGATCCCTGATTTGTCAACCTCATCTGCATTTAGGGCAGACATGATTTGGGTTCTTTGGACTTGCAGTTGTTCTCTCATGTTGCTTTGAAATCTCACATATAAAAGTACAAATTGCCGGACCACTTTTACGGCAATTTGGCATTTGAGCAAATACGACCCACCTTTGTAAAACTACTAGTAATTATTAATAATTTGAAGGTTCGGTTTGCCCAAATTACATAAAAACATATTCCTTACTTAGAAGTAAATAGCCATCCTGTTAGTATTCGTTTTATGTGCCCAGATTTGGACATACATTAGTCCATGCAAAAACTGTTTAACATCATGTTCTGTGAATTATCCAAAATAACAGGGACACTTTCCAGAAGCTGTTAAATGTTTAAAATTCCATCAACATTTTTTTTACCTCCATTGTATTTGTGTTGCGGCAGACATCTTGGATGGTTATCTAGCCATCTAACCTGTGCGAACAACCCGAAACTCAGTGAGAGGGCAACCCTTTAAATTCCTAAATTAAAGAGGCACTCCAGCAATTTCCATACAGTTGGGGGACTCACAAGAGACAGTCAAAGATAAGTCAAAGTCAAAGGAGCAGAGGCCGAGAAATCCTGACTTTAAAAAAAACAAACATTGGATCCTACATTCCCCAACTCAACAGCATCTTTTTGTCAAACCCTGTCAGCCTGGTACACATCCAGGTTGTAACGCATGCATTCACATTTCTTAAAAATCTGTAGTCTCCAAAACTGAATTTAAACCAGATGACATCATCAGGGTCATTTTCTTAGACTTAAGAAAGCTGACCTTTAATGTGTAAAATAGTTCCTAAAATCCCATTCCATGATTTGGTCTACCTCCTGTGTAAACACACTAAATGCCAGACAGAGAATGCCAGCTCATTTCCATCTCCATTGCTAGCGTGATGCTGCAGCCTATAGCACAACCTCAGGAGCGTGAATGCACTGTGCCGCTGTTCTGGCAATGGACCATTTGCTTTGGTCAATTTATGGTTCATATTTTGCTGCTATTGACCCGCCTCTAGAGAGGAGCGGCTGGGCTGCTCACAACAGCGATTTCCCCCCCCCGGAGCATTAGCGCCCCTTGCCCAGGCATGAAATTGACCTTGGCCTGCAGGCTCGGTGGTGAGATAAGCCCAAACAGGTGCGATAAAACCCTGATTCCCTGGGCACCCATGGACTGAGTGGTGAGAGAGCAACCTTGGGGCCATGACGTCAGGGAGGCTTTATTATCCTTGCTGAGAGGGGGGGGGGGGGAGACATGCAGAGTCTGAACGCAGCTCGCCTGAACACCTGCCTGCCCGTGCTCTTGTGTGGCATATTAAAATTCATGAGCTACGTCGGTTTGAATGCCAAGGTTTATGGCAGCATTCTCCCTCTGCATAGGTCCTCGGGGATGAACACCGGGAGAGATTAGAGGAGGATGGTGGAGAGAGATATGAGATCAAGAGGGGAAGAGAGTGAGGGAGAAAGATATGGAGGATAGGAGGAGATAAGGAAAGAATGAAGGAAACGGGGGCTAAAGATAGTGGATGGAAGTAGAAATCGCAACCCTATTGCCGAGCAGAATGTTGATATTGGACATTTCATCAAAACCCCGAAATGCATGAAATGTTTGTGAAATTCACTCTCCTTTTACGATATGTGAACATAGCGAATACGGCATGTTTAAGGTTAGGGAAAGATTGGGGTTATGGTTTCAAACAAAACTAAGAGTCTACAGCCATGCTAGCGGCTCTGTGAGGCGGCAATCAGACACAGCGGCGCTTTGAGCAATGCTGACATCAGCATGCTGAAACGCTCACGACGACGATGCTAATATGCTGATGTTTACCATGTTAGCATTTTAGTGTAGCATGTTAACATGCTAACATTCACACTTAACACACAGTGTAGCTGATGCTGATGAATGTCTGTACCAAATTTCAAGGCAATGAATCCAATAGTTGTTGAGATATTTCAGTCTGGATCACAGTGGTGGGCCGAGCGTCCAACCAAGATTTCCATCCCTAGAGCGTGGCTAAAAATCCAATTTTTTTTTGTAGCTCCATGAAGGGACTCTGGTCTGCTGTGTGAAACTCAGACACATGCTTATCCGCCACCCCGACCTCCACACCCTTACTTTCCGCCTCGCTACCTAAACACATTTCTTCCTGCATTGGCGGCAGATGTTTGCACTGGACACAAGTCATGCGGAATCGCTCAATATAGCAGTATATTCTATAGGGATCATACAGGGATACTGGGCTGAGAAATATTCTGAGCAAGGACGAGAGAAAACATTGAAACACATGAAGGAAGAGTGAAAAAGGGAGTCAGAAGAGTCGAAGGTGGCATAAAGCAAAGAAGTCGTGGTGACGAGTGGCAGAAAATAAATGAATTGCTCGAGGCCAAGGAGAATGAAACGCTGAAGAGGTTTGAAGTACAGGGAGCTCGGGCAAGGTTCTACACAACACAAAACACAAGGGGCTTTCAGAGAATAAAAAGTTTCCCTGGTAGAGAGAGAGGCTGACCAAAGCAGGCTGCTGACAGCTAAAAAAACTGGCAACTAAGACATGTACTGTGATGGATAGGGGGAAAGTGCAGGTGAGTGAGTGAGGGGGAAGTGAGGTGTGCAAATAAGGAGAAAGGGATGGAGTGACTGAGTGAGCGGGAGACTGGCAGACTGTGAAGGCAAGGCACTGACTGAATAAGGGAATGGGACACGGCTGACTGACAGATAGAGAGAGAAAGTGAATGAGGGAGAGATTGGGTGACAGTCTTACTTAGTGAGACATTGCATGGAATAAGAATCAGAGGAACGTGATGGCGATAGAGCCGTGCCTTGTAAAGACACAGGGGGGCAGTGTTACATTGAACACTTGGCTCTGCACTGGCAGTCTTTGCGGCTAAGCGGCTTTAGGCAATTTATCATCGCAAAGGTTCAAGTCAAAGATACACGGTAACACTGTATTTAAACCTCCTGTAGTCCCCCCACTTTTATAAACCGTGTATAAAAAAATAAATGGATGTATATAATGCACTAGGTTTATATTGCACTATAATAGTGAGTCAATATAAGAACTTTTTTAACTGTTAATGAATATATTTGCCAAGCATCTTTAACAAGTATATAGTTTATAAACAGATAGTAAATTGTTTATGTTTATATACAGTGTATATGGATACATATGTGTGTGTGTGTGTGTGTGTGTGTGTGTGTGTGTGTGTGTGTTAATACCTCTTTGACAACTGAGCAAACTATCTGCTGATGAAGATGAAGGCTATGAGACGTGACTGAACGCTACAGAAAAATCTATTATGAAGACCTTGAGTTAAGATATTTTTTCTTTTTGGTCAAACCATTTTTTTCCAAGGTCAAGATTGAACCACTAAAGCTTAATGTATCTTCATGAGTTTTGAACACATTTACAAATAATAGATTATAGTGTTTAGAGAGGCGAGGGTCCTCCCCTTCTGGTGTCCCCCATGGGACCTTATTTTGGAAAAAAAAAAATGTCCGGTAGTCAATGGTGAGAGACAAATAATCTTTTGATCCCGTTTGAATTGTGCCATGAATTACACATTATGATGTTTGTCAATTCAAACAAATAATTTTACAAGAAAGTCACAGTCAGTCACGTAAATTCACCAATTGGTAGAAAACGTTGGCAACGTGCGATGCTGAACTTGAATTATATCAGAGGCATTTGACTGCAGTTCTGCCTTCTGTGAAGATGCAAAACCAAATCAAGGTTGGCGCTGCTGTAGGCGAGGGAAAAATGATCCGCTCTGTGGAGAGATAACGTTCAACCATTAATAACTAGAGCTATAAAGACCCTCGTCTGTTCTGTCTCTCAGAAGTGACACAGCCTTATGAGTCGTGGCACACACAAAATCTATCTTTTCTATGATAATTTCTCTCTTTTTTTTTTTTTTATTTTGCATCAATCTACAATCTCACAAGGTAAAGCTGAAATAAAATACAAATCCAGGGTGAGCGAAAAATTTAACTTATAAAGTCTGGAGAATGCTACAGAGGCAGCAAAGAGCCCAGTTCTTTAATCGAGGCTCAAATGTCACTCAAGCTGCTTGCGCCGTGGTGATAGTCAAATCATTGTTTTATAATCCCGACATCGTCATACAAAATTAACATAGATACAGGTTTGTGACAACGGCCGTGCGATTGGCTGTATGGATATTTAAAAGCAGTGATTACAGAAAAAGTTAGAGAGGACTGGCGGTTGTCCCTGCCACACACCCCCGACTGCTGGCAGACACAGCCAGTTACTCAGCCCATTAAACCTCTGTTAAAGGTCCAGTGTGTAACATTTAGGAGGAGCTATTGGCGGAAATGGGATAGAATGTTTATAAGTATGTTTTCATTGGTGTATAATCGCCTGAAAATAAGAATCGTTGTGTTTTCATTACCTTACAATAAGCCTTTTATATCTGCATAGGGAGCGGGTCCCCTTGCACGGAGGTCACCATGTTGCACCGCCATGTTTCTACGGTAGCCCAGAACGGACAAACCAAACACTGGTTTTTCGCGAGTTTCGCGACCACCGTAGTTTCTCCTACACACTTGGAAGGGGAGGGTGAGGCGAGCGGTATTCAAATGGTTGCAAACTCCAGTGTCACCACCAGATGAAGTAAATCCTACACACTGGACCTTTAAGTCTCCTCTGTAATCACCGATAGTGTGTTTTAATGGAGCCAAATTCATGAAATAGTTGATCTCATTTTGATGATTTTTTGCTTGTTTCTGGTGTCAGAAACGGAGCAAGTAAGAAATAGGTAGAAATAGATTTGGTCGTGGCTCATAAATACTTCCTGTTAGCCAGCAGTCATTGCAATCACATCGATTTATCATGACCACATCTTTGTTTGATGAGGTGAATGTAAATGCTGTGCTATATTATCGACATTTAAAATGAGCGCTAACCGAGAAGTTGTCTTTTTAACTTTGTCCATCATGTTTAAAATTTCCATGACTTGTGGCACTGTGTTAACCATGTTCTAATAGATCTTTGACCACATATGTGCAAGATTGTGATCACTTATTCAGCGCAGCCCCTGTATGATATGACATACAATAAGATAATTCACCTACTTCTTTTGGTCTCCTCACTGCATCCAAACAGAGTAGTAATGAGGGAGGGACTTTGCGACTCCTGGTGGCAGAAAGGAAATCGGCATGTTGGAATTTATAAGGCTGGAGAAGGATTGGAGGCCACACTTTTAAGGGCTACCACTATAAGTGGCAGAAATGAACAGAGGTGGAGGTAACAAATTACATTTACTCTCGTTACTGCAACAAAGTCGTTCATGGAGTATTTTTCATCCGTTACAGAGTCAAAAACAAACGTCAAGTGAAAAAGTCATGATAAACGTGTGAGAATGGAACAGAAGTGAGGACCCAAATCATGGAGCTCCCCAGAGAGGTGACGGTCTGCGCTCAGCTGACACTCTGAAAACAATACATGTCGAACGTGTACGCTCACTGGCTGAGTGTCAAGGGTGTGTTGGGGGTGCGGTCGCACCAGGCCTGGGGAGAGAACAGTACATCAAAGCACAACAATGCAATCAAATTAAGGATGACGTCATCTTGGGTTATGGTTATGGTTTGCATAATTGTACCTGTGCATCGTTCAAAAAGGTAATACCTTAATTAATCACTGATTTAATGCACCACCCGGCGAGGACGTTAAGTGACCCAAATCACACACACCCAAGATGTTGCGTGACCAACCGGTGCTTGCTGGGTCTGCTTAAATGCTCAAATGCTCCAGTAGTGACGTTCACTAGGATCTTTTGCCTTCATTGTGGTGTGTGAGACCTTTCTGCTGTTTGTGACAATAGTCCCTGACATGAGTGTCTTTCAACTCTTTCGGGTTAAAAAACCTTGAGTAGGGACAGAGTGGGACAGAGAGGCTAAGTGGACTGGTTATAGTGGGACAGAGAGGGTGAGTGGACCGGTTATAGCGGGACAGGGAGGGGGAGTGGACCGGTTGTAGTCTTTTGGGGTTCTGCAGTGCATAGAGGTGCCAGCGCTGTGGCCAAAGCTTGTTTATCGTTTTTGCTACATTTTCAAAACATGAAAGTGACGCAGGTGAATGATGCGAGTGGACGACATGGCTCGTTTAGCGTCGTTTCCCCCCCCCCACTGCACCGGCTTACCTGCCTCAAACTTGGTGTGCGCAGCGACCAAGACTTTATTAGAACCATCTCACACTGTGACATGGGATGAACTTGGAAGACTTGTTGTTATTTCACAGGCTTCAGACGCCCTAACTCAGAATGACGAAGCCTCATATTAGCGGCTGAACAGCTGAACGGCTGAACAGTCTTTCTAGGAAAGGATCAAATTATGGCCGGTATAGACAGGAGGAATAAATACAGTGGCCATTAAATCTCTGGTCATATGGCATATGAATATTGGATTAAAATATAAAAAAAGAACAACATAACCTTTAAAGGGGCTCTTGTAATCGGGGTTAAAGCCAATTCCGCTGATGTACTATTTAAGCAATTAAAGCCGCAGCCCATATTTTATATCTACCTTTGGGTCATAAGCCAACATACTGAGAAACTTTATGAGGGTCGATAGTTCCGGCTTTGCGATCCTCCACTACAGATTAGATGTCCTGTTTTACAGTTATTATAATTAGAAAAGGCTTACGTGGCACTTTCCCGGGGGTGTTGTCCCCAGAATATGGCACTCAAGGCTGTTAAACAAAATGAATTGCTCTGCTGACTGGTTGTTCCTGTCACCGTCCATCCCCATTGTGTTCCTTTCTCCTCCTTTTCCCTCACTCCCGTACTCAACAACCTCTGCTTCTCCCCTGCTTTTGTACAGCCTTTCCTCTCTTTGGGCACATACGTGATGAGGAAATGAGTCCTGTTGTTTTTTTTCAACCTCCTGAAGGAATGGAAAGCAGGAGAGTCAAAAATGGAGAAAGCTAATGTAGCTCATTAGCTCTGTGTCACCTTCCCGTCTCATATGACCTCCGCTTTCGGATTGTAAACTGCTCCACGAAAGAGAACGGCTTGAAAAAAGAGACAGGAGTCGATTTGTTTTTAAAGTAGCATGTTTCCACATTACCAACGCTTTCATGTTCTCATCTTATATACCACTGAAGTTTAGCTTTAAGTACCACACCACAGCAGTTAGTAATTGGAAAGAGTTCTCATAGAGCCTTAGAAAGGATAACGCAAAGATGAAGGCTTTTGACAAACCAACCAATTCGTTACTAAAATCCTGCTCTTCCCTGTGCTCACTTTAACTTGTGGAGGGCTGTAGCCACTTTAAAAGAGTTGAGTTAGTGTTTCAGACATGATCTGAGATGTGATTTACTCTTGAAATAGATGGGTGATGATTTTATGAGCTTCAAGCCTTATTTGAGGGGCAGCTTATCCAGTTTGTCCCGACAGTTTGTACAAACTTTTGCTGCTCCTAGGTTTTGAGACTTGAGTTTCCCATACCGCACTGCAGGTCTGAGCTGATCAGGTGACGGGGACAGTTTCATAAATCTGCTCCCCAATTAAAGACGCACACAGAAGAGAGAGGCACCCCAAAGGTGATGTGATTTAAATAACTCCTTTTAATAGGCAGTGGCTCGGAGGGGTTTGCTGGCAATTATCACTTGTGACCCACAGCAATTATCACCTGCTCCCAGCAGACAAAAGGCAATTTTCAACTAATTGAGTGCTAAGCCACAGGAACTGTGAGAGCTTGACCTTTCAGTGGTGGTTTGGAGGAGGCACGGGGCACATTTTTGAGGCCGAAATGTCGTTTTGAAACTGTGACAATCAGCTTTACCTTCCTGACCTTAATGACGTGCCGACGGCCTGGGGATGGAAACAAATCCCCAGGTTTATTCATCATAGTACAGTATATAACATCATTTGTTTAATCAGTCAGATCTGATGGCAGTTTAAATTGCCTATAGTTTTCAACGGCATTAGGTCGAGTGTTTGAATGTTGACTCAATCAATTGACGAGAGCTCTGTCACCAGAGGCTCGTAATCACGACTCCCCCCCCCTACCCCCCCCCCCCCCCCCCCCACCCCCTCACCACGCACCACCCCATGCACCACCCTCCGGAAGACGAGACAAATCAA
>CM022488.1:25541389-25554424 GCA_011952105.1 Coreoperca whiteheadi | reverse complement strand
CCCCACCCCCCCCCCCCCCCCCCCCCCCAGAGTATAAAATCAATATACTATGCTGCATTACGTTATGCTAGGCAGATGAGAGAAAAGGTCCCTTTGACATTTTTAGACACGCATATTATGCTCACGAGTGTTTTTTGCTATTAGTGATGCAGCTGATGTTACCGGAGCCATCTGCTAAAACAAAGGCTAATTAGTATATAGCTCTGATCCAGCCTGAAGTGCTATCTGAGTGAATCGACCTGTTTCGGGGGAATCAGAGATCATCCATTGCTGTAATGGCAGAAGGTTGAAAATACTAATTTCTTGGTGGAAAATTGATGTTCTCAGTCAAGGTCAAGTGGGTGTGAAAGAAACAACCCTTTTGACCTGGGGACGATCTGACTGGGCTAAAAATGTCATCCATATAAATACATTTGTGGTTTTGGGGTCAGTGTGCAGGTGTTACTCTTTTCATCAATCCTGAAACCGATGGGAGCGCCCCGCCACCTGACGCTGGTTTGCGCTGTGTGGGTGCAGTTTCGATTCGCTCACGCAAAATGGCACATGCTGATCTGAATCGGTGGATTGTGTGGCAAGAAAACCACATATAACGTGCACTGACAGCGTGGTAAAACAACAGTAGACCGAGTAGTATGCTCGTATTCCGTACGTCTGAATCCAAATAAAGTATCTTAAAAGTTTTTTCAAGAGTAAAAATAAAGTTTACCAGTTCGTAGTTCGACAAAAGTACGACTCATACTCAACTATATGTCGTACTTCAGCATCTACGCTACGTGATTATCAGCTGACAGGGCCTCAACATCATACCCGCCGCCTCACGCTCAGATCCTTTTTTCAGTTTTTCTTACCCTTCTTTCATCTAGAAATGAGACAAGATCAAGTTTTCAGTGTCAACGCATGTTTTTCATTGTATGTTCCACGTCCACTGTAATGGGGGCGACTTCTGGCACGTAACCACTATTAGAGAAGTACTTATTTTGCCGTTTTGTGATTGTGTAAATGATGTAAGCCTATTTAGTGTTTTGATATCCTCCAAGCAGGCTTTCGTGAAACCCGCAGGAGCGTGCTGAATGCTGGTCATGTCTGCCATAACTTCAAACATCTCAGATGGCACAGAACATAACACTCATATGGGTTCAGAGGCTCAGAGTGAATACATCTGGAGACATCGCAAATGTATTATACCTCATTGTAAATGGCCTAGGACATCGTTTAATCTCCTTCTTGCTGCGCTTCGTGTTCTTCCATCTCTTCTGTCCGCGAGGCATTGTCTGTTAATGCAACCTCCGCTGGTGCTTCAAGCTTCTCCAGCATCAAAGTAACCTTTGTCTTTCCCTGAAGTCACTAAAATAAAGTATGTCTTGCACCTTGACTCTGACTCACTTCATTTATTCATATTACATTTGACATTTATGTAATAGTATATTACAGTTTGTTCCTTTTCGTCTAAATGTTCAACTCACTCCTGACACAGTGTTCCTCCTTACCCTGCAAATTCAAGCACTTTCTGGATTTTCTTCTTTCATGAAATGCTCAAATACTTCTGTAGCTGATTACTGGTTAACTTGAATATTGATTTGATATAATCCAAAATAACAAATCATAAATCAACCCGTTTTATAGTTGAAATGACTGTGCTGACTTCATAGTATTGCCATCAGTGTCCAGTTTGTTATTCCAGACCTCCATTGGGATGACATTATATTAAAAAACAGATCGTCAAATTTTGCATCTTCTATTTAGCGTCTACCCGGGAGGAGAATATCTTTGGCTAGGGCGGAACCAACGTTCAGATCCAGTATTCCCACAAATTCGGCTTTTCAGAAACTGAACCACAAACATGGCCCCGCTGTTCTCTTCATCGGTGTACGCTACGTCCACAAATTCCTCTCAGGCTCTCGTCAATATATTCCATTTGCTGTTTCAACTATTACTCTTAAAGGCACAACTTTGAACAGACACCGATTGTTTGGGGGAATTTTATTTTTCTCTGTGTATGTTGAATAGTAGCAAGCATTTAGATATCAGGGAAGGACAGTGTAACGCATCCGCCGACCAGAGATGGTGGCGCTTCCAATAGGCTTGGACCGAGGACGTAGCGTACAGCTCTACAGCGAGAAAGAGGACGGTGGGGCCATGTTTGCAGTTCTCTTTCCGAAAAAGCTGAGCACGGTTTGTGGAAATACCGGATTTAAACGTTGGTTTCGCCCTGTGCAAAGATGTTCTCGTGCCGTAAACACCCGCGCGATCCCAAAAACACTGTACCTTGGAAGATGCAGGTAAAATGTTTGTATTTCCCCCATGAGGTTTGTGCTGAGAAGCCTGTGTGGCCGAGTCATGGAGTGTAAGGCGGTGCGAAGTCACACGTGGGACTCTGCAGAACCATGATGCTGTACAGTCCTGGATCAGCTCTAATTACTGTAGTATATCAATAGCACCCGAGGGTACACTTTGAAGTATAGATGTTATCCAATATTAATGTTATGTGCTCAGCAGCATCAAAAGGTTAATAGGGTAAGTACTTAAATACACTGTAAAAATGCACTTGTAAGTATTAAAGCTTTTAAACACCAGTTACCAGCGCGTATACATTAATGGGAACGTCACACGTACAGTATATATATATATATATATAAAAGAAGCCCTTCCGAAACGATTCATAGTATGTAATTGAAAAGAGAATTCTGTGCTAGCAAAGTCTTTCATTTCACCCTCACTGAAGCCAGATGAAGGAGCTATTTTGGGCGTGCTGAAGGTCAGCAGAGACCATGTGCTTTGATCCTGGAGAGAGATACAGCCGGGTTTATGAATGAGCCGGTGTGGGCCGCTTGCATCAAGGCCCTGGAAGGAAGGAGATTAAATGCAAACATGTCTGAAGCTGTCCTTTCCTTACTCGTTTTTGTTCCTGAAGCTTGTTATTTTTTCGCAATTTTTACTGGAGTTATTTTGTCTCTCGCTGTTATTCCACACCCATTATCCGTTATCCACCAGCCATCAGCCAGCCTACCACCTGCTGGCAATAACATACGAATATTGACATGCCCTTTCAGACTCTGAGAGGCAAATAAACATTTCCTCCCAAAACCTTTGGTAACCTAATATATATATATATATAAAGTATTAACAACACATTTAAAAATCACTGTGACGTAACTTTTGACTGCAAAAAGTGTTTTCGCTTGAACTTAAAAAACCCCAGCAGCTTCACAAAAATCGGAAGTGACGCAAACATTTTTTCCGACAGTGTGAACGAAACATACGGCTGGGTGAGGTGGTATCCCTTTTTCGTAGAGGGATGAGGTGCACGGCACTCGGTTTCCTTTCAGGGCACCGTACCAGTTGCACAAGAGCATAAAACCATGCCACCCTGCCTCCTTCTTTCTCTTCCAGTTTGTCCATGTTATTTCTTTTGCTAATATGTTTACTGCTGTTGTGTATTCTGTCATGCTTCTTTAGTTATGTCATGTTCTCTGCGCGGCGTTCTCTGAAATATCATATTGTCTGAAATGTTGGATTTCCTAAAAATCCAATGTTTTGCCTCTCAGGGCCACCGCAGAGAAGGATAAATCCCCGTACAACGCATCTATACGTTCAGTGCCATTCGTACTTACTTGTGTTTTGCTTTACAGCTGAAATATCTTGGTGCTTGCCAGAAAACAACCTCTCAAAACACATACAATAGGTGTCATTCAGGGCTGAGAGTAGATGTTTTTGGTCCATTGCTCACAGAAATAGCAAGCCCAATCATTTGTTCTGCTCTGCTTGTGGACAGCTCAGCTTGTGCGGTCTGGCTCGACTGATCAGTGATTAGGTCGTCGATTGCAGGCCGACGCCACAGATGACTGCAAGAAACTCTTTTAGAGCGATCCTCTGTAACATGGCACCATTTCGCCATCACGCTGGGGTTACTGTCGTGGGCGAAAACAGTCCGAACACAAAAAGCAAACCCAACAAAATGGAGTGTGCCGGCCTTCTATGTTTGAGAACTAACTTGGAAATCCACGAAACAGCCTTCACGGTTTTAGAAGGATGGCGCATATTATTCCATTCCACCTGTTTGATCACCTTCATTCCGCTCTGAGGTCATCTAATTTGATACTTGCCGTAGACAGCGCTGAAGTTCTCAGGGTTAAACAGCATCTCCTACATGTACACACATGTACCATACTTGCCTGCAGTAACCCTGCAGGTCTTTTCATTCCTCTCTGCCTTGCAAAATTGCTTTTAACCTTTTCGCACATTGAAAAGCTAAATGTTTAAATTCAACAGGGCTTAAAAAAAAGAAATCCCTAACTGCATTGACAATACAAAGTGGCTCGAGGTGTATTTTGAGCCAACGCTTTGACCTGTTATTTGTCTGCTCTGCACCGTCTCACTCTGTGTATCTTTTAGTCATAAGCTCTACTAAGCTTCTCGATGTTATTTGGAATTTCCTGCATGGATGGTTTTCTGACATGGGCTTAATATTGGTGGGTCCAAATGAAATATTTAACCTCTCAGCTGCAGTTGTTTCAGAATATGTGAGCTAGAAGGTTGCTAACCTTGAGTGGAGCGCCGCCTCGAGTATCATAGGCATCTCAATGTACCTGTCAATCACTGGCATGTGATGGACAGTGCTGTATTTGTTTCATTGCTTAAAATCACTGACTCCATCTTATTATTGCCAGTCAAACAGGTGTCCCAAATGTCATTACTATACTCCACTATGCTTTTTTTGCTATACAGAATCCTCTTTTTTTCTCACAGTGTAGTACCTCGACTTGTGTTACAGATAAAATCATATGCAAAACTTGCGTTACTTACAGTTGTTCATCATTTTCCTGTTGCCCTATAGTATAGCACAATTTACAGTTAGGTGGCAGGGGATGGTTCAGCATGGCACAAAGGAGACTGGTACATTATTATGTAAAACTTAGAATTATAATTCTACAAATGGAATTCATTTAAAAAAAACCAAACAACTAAATATACAGTCTTTGGGCCATCCTTAATTTATTTAAAAATGACCTAACTGCTATTTTGAGGTGTTATGAAATAGTTTCACAAAGCAATCCCAACCCACGGTCCCCTTACTGTTCCCTGAGCATTCAAATATATCACACCATCTTCACCAGCAGATGGAGATGAATCTGTTGTCACGCAAGCTCAGTAACGTATGGTTTCCTCCATAACACTTACAGGACGTCTCACTTCTTGGCTTAAAACTTAAAAAACAAAAAAAGCCACTGTCACGTGAACATGTGTGGCCAGCGATGCCCCAACCGTCGATTGTCAGACAGCGTCTTACCCTTCGGCCTTCATATTTCCCCCTGTGCTGTCATACAACTGTTTCAAATGCGTCTTGAGTAGGCAGTCAAAGGAGGTTGTACACTCAGTTGCCACTTGGGTGGTGGGTGAGATGTGTTGTCGCAGAGTGAGATTGCTCTTTTTAGGGGAGAACTAAGTAAATGCAAATTAGAGATAAAAACCTACTGACTCAGTGATTGGATCAATGTGGAAAAACCTAAAGCCAATGAAGCGTTTAAAACTCAGCTACTATTGACTAGATGTGTAAAACGTAATAATAAATAAACTATACATAAAACAAGAAATGAATAAAACTAAATTACTTTCCCTCTCTAAATCTTTAGCTGAATCTTTTACTGCTCAATTTCTTTTCATATCTATACTCTTATACTCTCTAAACAAACTTTGGAAATGCATCAGTATTTTTTTCGTTTTTACCTTACCATGTGTTGCTCTTATTAAATTGCCTGATACATAACCTACCCTATTTTGTAACTTTTCACAACCGAAGCCCAGAGTTCCCGTGACTGTATGAATGTACTGTCGATGTATGTGTCTGCTATTTCTTCAGGACTGTAAGCACACAGCAATTCATTTGAGCCGAGTCTGGCGGCAGGGAATTCATTCTGTACAGTGCATGTTATTGTGGATGCCATGAAATG
This sequence comes from Coreoperca whiteheadi, assembly GCA_011952105.1. NCBI lineage: Eukaryota > Metazoa > Chordata > Actinopteri > Centrarchiformes > Sinipercidae > Coreoperca > Coreoperca whiteheadi. The sequence continues at coordinate 25,548,476 of CM022488.1, read as the reverse complement.
GCTTATTGATTACACCGGTGCGGGGGTGATTAAAATTCATCGAAGGGGGAAGACACACAACAGCAGGCGTGGTGACAAAATGCTCCCCCCGTCCTTTCAGACGGTACATAAACTGTATATTTCAAACAATTGCCGTCCAGTGGTGGTCATCTGTCAGCCGCAACGCACTGGCTCGCATGATCCAATGACGGAGATCGACGCTGAGTGTGTATGTGTGTGTGCGGGAATGGATTTGGGTAGTGTATATTCACTCTTGTGTGTATGTGGATGCGGGGTGAAAGTGGCTGGATGCATGTTGTGAGAGCCCTGCCATGCGGAGATAAGACCCCTCTGCCTCGGCTCTGATAATGACCAACTGATACCTATCTATTACTGGAGTATATCATCAATAACCTCTGGGATTCAGATGTCAGATCTGCTGATTTGAATAATGGATTCAGTTGCAATATTGCTGTGGGTTAAGAAAGATTTTATCAGAAACCTATGCCTGTCATCATTTGTTTGTCCAAAAAAACAATCAGTCAACTTTGAGAAGATTTTGAGTTCACAGTTATACGTTTACTCAGACTATTCCACCGATCAATATTTGGTAATGCGGCAAAAAAAAAAGAGAAAAAAAACAAGGATCAGAAGCAGAGAAGGAGAAGACTGCCAGCTAGCAAACCTGATCATAAACACGTTATTATGATAGTAATAATAATAAACAGGCATGTATTAACTGATTTTTTTTTTTTTACCACTTGGGGGCTTAGTGTTAGCATGCAGCTGCCTTTTTACACATCCAGCGGACATGGAGCAACGTTAGCGTTCCTTTGGAGCCGTGTTTCTGGCCACATGCCAACTCCTGAGAAAAACGTCTGCTTCTATAGCAGCTAGGAGCGCCACTCGGCTCACCAGCGAGTTGCTAACTTTGTCTGTCTGCTGTCACAGGGGGCCTTTTCACTGGCAACATTTGCTTGTGGCGTCTGGATATAATGACAAGAGCGGTGAGAGTGAAACAAAAGGGGAAGCTGAGGGCCGTAAAACCGGAACAATGAGCCGAGAGATGCGAAAGCACCCTGCACTGCTGAGGGGAATTGTGCCGAGTCCTCCGATGATTCTCTTTTGGTTGTCACCAGGAGTGGCTCCGCATTTCACGTCATCGTTTTGCATTGTTTCTATGAAAATGTTGATTCGGAGCTTTAAGGATGCAAACATATGCCTTTTAGTGAGAAACACTTTGCTTACAAAACAACTCCACGGGGTGTCTTTTAAGAAGGCGGCTGAGCGGAAAGCTGCAAGCTTGAATCTTTGATCGCTTGTTCGGCGCTTAAGCATAAAGGAGGTTCTATTTATTGACGTCTTATTTATTTTTTATGTTTTATAGCAAAGGGATTCCGTTTGTGGAGCTTGACTGTTCTGTGCGGGTCTCCTCTGGGTGCCCCCGTTGCCTCCCACAGTACAAGGGAATGGGATTTTGCGGGTCTGAGCAACCAAGTAAGAACTGATTTGATAGACCAGAGGTAAACACACACCATCACCTTCACATCGCTCAAAGGCAGATCTTGAGCGACTCATTTGAAAAAATAAAGCAGTCTTGTCAATGCTGACTGACCGTGACTTGAATCTTTCATCTGGATCTTTGCATCTGTGTTAGCAGACTTCTTTGGGCAGCTCTCCTCATGTCTGCATGAGAATGCGTTTCCCTCATATCACACCGTCTGCAACTCTGTTCCAGAAATATGATTGTTATTAGTCCATTTGCATTGGTCACTAAGGGGTAACACACCCCCACACACACATAGACAAACAATACCCAATAACAAGGATGCCATATACATTCTAATGGTAGATAATACGCAAGACTTGTGGGACCGGCCTCTGCAGCATACTGTATGATGCATAGTTTTTCACAGCAGTAGGCGAACACATTCTGCGTCCTCTCTGAGGCTGCAGCTGTCTGCTCCAATTCCTCACCGTTCAAAGTCAAGCACGGCGTCTCAGAGCTGCCGTGCGGCCATTCGACAATGTGATTGTCACAGATCAATCTGTCTGCACCTTGAGCTGGGGGTCGCAGGATTTGGACACGCGACTGTATTGGCCAAATGGATCTGAAATTGATATTGATCTCCTGGTTTGTCCAGGAGTAGACATTATTCATTCGATAATAAAGTACAGCAAAGGGTGAGCAGAAGGTGGCCAGACGGGCGGTATGCTAGTTCATTGTGTTTGTGCTTTATTGAAGTGTTTAGTCTATACAAAGAAAAATCCGACTGTGGAGTTTAATGATATCAGCCAAAAAGATGGACACGCAATTATTTTTACCACATAGGAGGACAATGCATTGACTTCTATCCATTTCCTGTGAGACTTGAACCGAATTTATACTTGACTCAAGGGTTTAATGGCAAGCCCACTGTAGGGCGTAGGTTTTGGTTTTCAGTTCAGCATGGAATTTCACCCTTTGATAACACCACTGCAACACTAGTATGGATGTATGGTGCGTTTCAGCCGTATAGTGCTTTGATTATATTCCCCACAGTAACTTTGTTTCATGCACTCTGTGATGTAATGGAGTACTTCTACACTGTGGGGTTGCTTCTTTTACTTTGTGGCTGGAGGTTTTGCCTCGTCTCGTGGCAGAATTGGAGATTACCGCTGTGCACGTCGCCGTAAGCAGAAGGCTTGCGGTGGCCATGGCTTCGCTTGGAAGTGTGTTACTGAAAATGAGAAGATGATGAGTCTTTCTTCATATTCCTTAATGTTACTACATAACACCTTAAAGCACAACTATACATCCACCCCTACCCTAACTTTAATCACAACAGCTCCATGTCTAACCCCAACCCTTACCGTATCCATAACCTAAAACTAACACCTTAACAAAAAAAGCAACATCTTTAGACATTGTTAGATGGTAACATTATGTATTGCCATTGTAACCATTAACTTTTTACTTAGTTAAATACGTGCTTAGGCTTGGGAAAGATCAACGGTCGCCAGTGTCAGTCGCCATCGTTATTGATCCAGTCCCCCGCCCCGGTTTCCCCAGGACAAGATTTTGAGGGGCTCCTGACAATGATACATTATTTCCACCTTTGCACCTGACAGACAGAAGTCTTCATTTACATGGCTGCCAGAGATAAACATGAGTCATAGCAGCCATTTGAACAAAGGACAAATGCTGCCGTGAGGACTCTCATTTAGTCTCATTTTGTCCTCCAAATGGAAGTTTACATATCGTTCTCCCCAAACCTTGATTAGAAGCTAGGGCAGACTTTAACGATAGGCAAGGTGGGCAACTGCACCTTAGTTTGGGGCCCCTACTACAAATAGATATACTTTAAATGTAATGAGACATAAATAATATAAAATCATGTTCCTATTGTAACTTGTAGTGCAGTATAAAATTGAAATACCAATAAAGCCAAGAACATTACGTGCACAGGACTTGAGTACTGTATTTGGAATCGTTCGTGTTCTGATGTGATGTGCGTCCACCATTGGCTGATCCACTGTTCATATCAGAGAGGCAGAAGAGAATATCCATGGCAATCTGTTACCTCTTCAATACCAAGAACACGCTCAGCGAGAGAAAGGGCGAGAATAAGGCTCGAGAGAGACCACATGCTGGCGCCCAAAGCAATTTTAACACCTTGCTATTTTTGCAGGTTAAAATACAGTGTGTGAGTTATGGCTTCTATTGTGTCTTTTGCATGCAGTGCAAAACAGTTTTACATGCACAGAGCGGAGTGCAGTGTTTAGTATGCGGACAGTTAATTCAGTGCATCAAGCTTTGGCCTCGTGGAAAGAAGTGGTCCTTAAAACCCTGTCTTTATAAGCTGGACTAGTCAGACAGAGCTTGTAATTAAGGGATCCATTTTTAACAGAAGTGCTTCACCGTGCAGCACGAGGGACTCATTGTCCCCGCAGCCTCATGCATTAACAATGAAAGCCATCTCTCTGATAGGAAGGGGCTGGGTGGCATTTTGAAGACTGAAATATACGACCCATTTCTGTCGGCGGAAGATTTCCCCCTGTGCTTACAGACTGGCCAAATATACGCTACAGGATGTAAATGCAGTTCTTTGGAAGTGTGTTCAAGTGCATACTCACAGCTGATTAGGCACCTCAGGCTCAAAGTTTGATAATGTGACATGTTTTTTTTCTCACATGCTTTGTTGTAATGTTTCTTCAGTTTTTTTCTCTCTGGTTTTGGACAGAGTGGTGGAACATATCCGCCATTCTGTCAAAAATCTTGCCACTGGCTTTACTGTACTTTTTTCTTTCTTTCTTTTCTTTTTTTGCATGTTGTTTTCAATGTTTTGGGGTAAATACATAACTCTAAAGTTAAGCTGTTGGTGGGATTTTGGTCAGTAATAAATAATTTCTTAATAAGATGACAATTTTTTTTAGTTTTCATATAAATTAGCTAAACTGAGCTCCCCCTTTAGCAGATAACATTAAAATGCTGCCTACATGATGCATGGGTGATAATAATCCAATAATATGTTAACATTTTAAAGTTACATTTTTAATCGGTGTCCATTTAGTTTTGTTTCTTTAAAAAGAGACATTTTTTTTATTTTTTATTGTCACATACACAGTACAATGTCTAGTGAAATTCCATCTCTGCATTTAACCCATCCTAATTATTAGGAGCAGTGGGGAGCTGAAGCACCCAGGGGAAATTTGGGGTTCAGTGTCTTGGCCAAGGACACTTCGACATGTTGCTGGGGGGAGCTGGGATCGGACCGCCGACCTTTCCGACTGGTGGCGGACCCGCTTTTCCACTAAACCACAGCCGCCCTGAGCAAAAAGCAAATGCATCAAAAATAAATTACCATATGTCCCAGTTTGCTTGTGTTTCTCCCTTTGGTTGCTCTGAAGTTACACCATGATAAATGGTGTCTCCTTGGCACAATATTAAACGTGTCCTTTGCTCTAATAGTGAGATCTCTTGCGGCGAATGTCCCCCGTGATGATGGACTGTCTCGGCTCCAAACCACTTGCCATCCATCCACCTCCTGAAATGTGGTTTGGCTCAATGTCTCTCAGCATTGCTGTTATGCTGCCAAGTTATGGTGCAGCGAAGACAATAAAGTAGACTCTACCCAGTGGCCATAGTTGTAATCTCTTGTCTCCTAAATATAATACTGTAAATTATTTCTTAGTGACATTGTAGAGAAAGGAGAGCTTTTAACATGCTATACACCTATACACATGCTATTAGCAGATGGCAAAGACAATACACTATTGGACCTTTTTTGTAGCAGATTTTATTTGATTTATTTCACAAGCGTGGTTACAGAATAAGACAGCATGTTTTGTTTTAAGGCGGAGCTGTAAAATAACTTGAAATTTTGAAAATGAAATGAAATGTTTGACCACTGCAGCCGTACTTTTGGTGTCTCGAAAACCCATGACAAATAAAAGAAAATCAATCAATCATATCTAGAGGACATGCAAAACAGAATTCCACCATAATGGTCACCCAGGCTGCGTGGTGAACAGTAAGACCTTAGCTATGCATTGGGAGTTTCCAGCAGAGCAATGAACCAGAGCACCAATACAATTGGAATACTGTACAGAATAAAATATAACCACACAAACACACCCACTGACTGGATGCAATGACCAAAACAACCACCGGACACCGACAGCGGTCCCACGGGGCTAATAATGGCTCTGTCTCTGCACCCCTTGGCTTAAAAATAAAATGTCTGTGCACCGGGGGTGATGCTGTAGCTTGCGTTGCCAAACACCAGCGTGCCATTATCACTGCTTCCAAAGTGGCACCGAGGCAGAGACATTTAGCAGGGTGTCAAACTCGCTGGAGTCCTCCATCAAACAGCGGCGACCAGAATAAAGGCTCTGTCAGAAATACTGACAGCTGTAATATTTCACCTGGCCCTGGAAGCCATTCCATCAGCCAAAACACAGACACAGAGAAATATTTCTTCTCTTTAGCCCCCCCTCCGCACGAATATATATGAATATTTTTTTGGGTTATTGCCTACACAGTTGTTGTCATTGTTGGGCTAATGCAGAGAAAGTTCGGAAAGCAATTTTATTTCATGCTCCCTTTGAGGACATTTGGAGTGAGGTTGATTTAGCAGCAGAATAGACAGGTTTTCTCATTAAGTTGAGTTTTTTTTCTCTTCCATTTTTAATCATTATACTGGCTGTGATAAAGTACTTTCAATTTTGGCTAATTGTGTCTGGCAAAAGATGAAAGCATCTTCACAGTGCAACTCCACTTTCAGTTGTGGATGGTATCCACGGAAGTGCAGTTTTGCAATTGCACAATTAGGAAAAGTGTAGAAGGAACTTTCACATAATTTATAGCATCTGCACAGAAATACAAGGGCACATCTGCAATTTTTAATCAATGTAAGTAAGTCATACATTCACATTAATGTCACGTTTTTCAACTGAATAGGTTTCTGGCCCAGCTGCAGTTAGTCTTTAAAGGACAGTTGCACCTTAGGTATCACTTACTCTAATTTCTGGTTTCAATATCACCTTTCAACAGCTTTTATTGCAACGCCTCTGGTCTCCTTTCTGAAGAGCAGACAGAGGCAGTGTGAGAATGGTATCGTGGCAGGAGAGAGAGGTGTCACGGTCAAGGTCATAGATCATTCTTAATTGATGTCACTCCTCAAGTCCCAACACTGGAGATTGTAACCAGCCATTTTTCTTAATATGTATTGAATTAGTTGTCCGCTGCAGTGAGACTGTTTTATTACACACACCCCCCCCCCCCCCCCCCCCCCCTCCCTTTTTACCACACAAAATGGTATAAAAAAAAGGCAAGGAATTTCCCCCTGTGCTTACAGACTGGCCAAATATACGCTACAGGATGTAAATGCAGTTCTTTGGAAGTGTGTTCAAGTGCATGCTCACAGCTGATTAGGCACCTCTGGCGCAGGTCTGATAATGTGACATGTTTTTTTTCTCGCATGCTTTGTTGTAATGTTTCTTCAGTTTTTTTCTCTCTGGTTTTGGACAGAGTGGTGGAACATATCCGCCATTCTGTCAAAAATCTTGCCACTGGCTTTACTGTACTTTTTTCTTTCTTTCTTTTCTTTTTTTGCATGTTGTTTTC
>CM022488.1:25385639-25541364 GCA_011952105.1 Coreoperca whiteheadi | reverse complement strand
GGACTTGGTGGGTGTTGTGCCGAAGCCTACCCCTGGCTCTTATACGCTTCTAGGTGGGTATAGGGGGACGGGGGGGGACTGTTTTATTACACACGCCCCCCCCCCCCCCACACACACACACACACACACATATACATGTATACGATGGTAGCACAGTCCTCACAAGAAGCCACTGGCTAACTGCTGAAACTGAAAGCACACAATATTGACTCTATGTACATCAATACTAGTGCATGCAACATGCATGCTACCAATCTGTCAGTGTTCTGTCACTATTTATAGCTTCATGGATTCCTCTGCCATCAAAATGCAATGAAGACTGAAACCATAATCTATCATTTAACACTGTCATGCTGATGGCAGGCTAATGGCTGCTGAAGACCTGACACTGATTGAGCGGACCAGGGGAATACTGTAGCTTATTCATATGCCACTTCCCCTTTGTATAACATCATACTACTATACTATTATATAGGCCTGTGGATCTTTTTGACCCCATGTGGTGGAAGTAACACGCGAAGAAAAGTAGCCCTGCGTCAACAAAGGCAGCGAAGAAGAAGACTGCTATCAAGAAAACATGGATGTAAACAGCGCTGGGTGTAAAATATTCAGTAAAATTGGCTTTGCAAATGTGCAAATGCACTCAATGTGTTTGTTAGACCTCGAGGTTTCACAAAATGCATGCTGGTGATAAACGCTGAATGCATCTCTCCTATTCATACTGGCCTGAGAGTAGATGCCTTTGTGGCATGATCGCACTGTAAGAAATGGAGAATACAATCCACAGTCCTTGTTGTCATACAGTGGGGTGACCTTATCTGGAGAACATTGTACAACGATCATAAACAGACTACTGGACACAGTGTGCATGTAATGAGTTGGAGCTAAACCTGTTTAGTAACATACTTGGTATCGGACTGTTCCCCCTAAATTTTAAGCAGTTTTTTTTTTTTTCGTTTTTCTTTTTTACAGTGCATCATCTTACATCACCCAGTCCATTAAAGGGACATTTTGTCACGTTTTATGTGGATGTCCAGTCAGTGTTGATGGTAAATGTGGCCAGTTGAATCGGTAAATTCCTCAGTGCGTGCTATATTCACCGGGAAAGCTGACAGCTCCTGCTCGCTGAGCCCCGCTGACAGTGCCTACGTGTACCAGGATGCATTGCATGTGAGCTTCTGATGCCCACGCCCACCGAGCAGGCTTCCATATAACAACAAAGATAATGCTAGTTAAACTAAATGCTGCAGTATAAATTTCCACAAAAGCAACATGAAAAAACAGCTACGGGCATCCAACCTACTACTCTCGTTATTTATTTCATTATATTATATTTTATTTTAGAATTTATTGCAGCAGAATTTTCGCGTTTCTTTTGGCATTGGAGTGCAATTTGAGCAAAGGAACCACCGGTTGCTGTTTGAGCTCAGCGGCTCAGGTTCTGGAGGGTCCCTGCCGGACATATCCTCTTGCAAGGCTAATGCAGCCTCAGCCTCTCTCTGCTGCGTTTATTCTGCGTAAACTCAGGCTTAAATAAACACGACCGAATATCCGAGTCAGCTAAAACACTGTAACATCTATCCTCGTCTGTAACATCCTCTGCACTGATATTTTTGGATACCATTTTCTCAGTTGGAAACATAGTTTGCAATACAAGCGAAGAGAACAAGAAAGTATGGTTTTTGAGCGTCATCTGGGCTACCCAGAGGCGGAAGCTGGAAATCCAAGCTGAAGTAACCTGTAGCTATTCCTTGACTCCAACTGCTTCACTGTCACGTCAGTTGGCGGCGCTGGTGCCGGAAGAACAACAGAATTTGCAGCAAGAGAACTTTCTCTGTCAATATAGCACGCACTGAGGAATTCAATTGGCTACATTTACCATCAACGCTGATTGGACATCCACATTGTGGCGACAAAACCAGGTGTTCGTGACCGGAGCTGTTTTTAGCGCGTCGTCGGGACATTTGTAGCCGTTTCTCTGGCAAAAAAATCGCCCGTTTAAACCAAAATCATGATCTTTTTCCTGAACCTAACTTAGTGGTTTTTGTGCCTAAACCTAACCAGACCGTAACCACAGCGTTTGAAATGTAGAGATTCAACATTTGAACAAATGTTGAATCTCTACATTTGTATGTATACGTGTGGGGCAGAAACGTAAAATGGCAACGTTTTACTCTGGCGACTGGGTTGAGTATTGACATGGTGACTCTACTGTGTCTAGAAAAATAACACTTTATATAAATAGATTTTGCCCAGGGATACAAGGGTAGAGTGTTGCTGCTGCTGTGTTCGATAGAAAAAACGGTGTTGAAAGAAATATGATCCAGCTAATTATTAGTCATTACTGATATTTTAAACCTTATTACAGCATAATACATATATGTAGGACTGCTCTTAATCAGCACCCTTCATCCTTCAGAGCAGCAGCCTGGCAGAGTATTACTGCCTTACCTCCGGCTGCTTTTACTAATTAAAAAGCCTCAGTAATTGAACTTTCTATTTTCACCTGAGCTCTTCATATGTTGGCGCTGGCATGATGAGGGTGATATAAAATAACACACAGCTGTCACGCCTTTTTTTTACATCTTTGTTTGTGTGTCACAGTAATGGGGTCAAGAGACGTAAAAGATTAATTCAGTTCCATCTATGGTGTGTCCGCAAACAAAGGTCTGCAGGAAAACAAATCATTGATCTTCCCAAGAGCAAAGAGGAGAAGCTTATTCTTTAGGCTTTTTGTCTGAGAAACGGTGTATTGTTTGACAGCAGAACCCAGCAAATGGGTTCATTAAATGTGTGAAATCCTTAACTGCTTTTGACAAATACTTCAACAACCGTCACACACTCTGCATGTATGGTATATGTGTGGTCAGTGCATACATGAGTACTCCTGTGGGTGAAAGCGCATACCTGAGTTTCGTTGTGCCCTTGTTTGTCGTTTCATGATATAGGCTCATTGGTTAAAATGTCAAGAGCATCAGTCTCCTGAGATAGCAAAGCCATGCTGTGCTTTTTAGGGCAAGGGCACCTTTTATCAGGATTTGTATTCTGCATTCGAAGAGATTGGCCTAATCAAATGACATCATTGAGACGTTTTTGTCCTCTCCTGGTCCCCCAGTAACTCTCTCAGCATCGTCCCAGACATGTCTGCAGCAGAACCAGGAGACAAGAGTGCCAGACAGTTGCAGAGGAAGTTAAAAGAAACCAAAAATATTTTCAACTAGCCATTCAAATTCTGCTAATTGAGGCAGGACTCCAGGACTGAGGTTAGGTTTATTGCCAAAATATCAAGTCAAATTTAAAATTAAACTTTTGTGTAAAATGTTGTGTTTTCAATTGTGCTTTTGGCAGTACACAACCGTGAGAATAATTTTACATGGGTTTTTGCATTTGAAATATCTTACCGTTTTATCTCATATCAAATGAAAATGATTTGGATAAATGGAAATGGAGGTTTGCATTTATTGTTTTCTGAAATTTGTCAAAATCATCTATCTAGACCAGATGTTTGTAGCTGATACATTTCCCAATCTAGCAGCGGACCAATGTGTTACAAATGCTCAACAGCTCTAAAATGCGCAACTTGAACTTTGCCGCGGTATTTTTACCTTATTTTAGTCTCTTCTCTGCCTGATTTTTTTTTTCTACCTCTTTCTTTACTATGCACACCATAGCAGTGAAGGAAGACAATTGACCTTGGCCTTTGGACTAGTACTCCTGTCAAATGCTGCACCACCGTTCATTCAGGTGCTAGAAAATGGAACTCAATGCATGGTGCACTGTGGCTGATTCAGGGGGCCTGGGAGAGTAACACGTATGAGTAATTCGCCATGCGGGTAAAGATGTGTGTTTCTGAGCTTCCTGTTTGTGTTAGTGGCATCAATTGGCACGCATTGTAAGATGTACTGCTGCAGTGTGTTTTCAGATAAGTGCTGTATTGTTTGTGCACGTCGTATCCCTCTCGATGAAGTAACCAATCCAGTTTTTGCTGAGCTTTAGGTGATTTCCTCAGGCAGTAGAAGGACAACATATTAGTTTGTAGGCAACTACCCAGTGGAACAATAGCAATGTATTTCATGGAGTGCTCTATTAAATTAATTACATTACATTGACATAACTTTGACACATACATTATTACATTAATCCTCCTTTAATCCAGCTGATATTATATTATATATATATACACATGTGCCTGTGCACACACCCACACATGCACACACAAGTACAGTCTGATCATGGTCTTCTTCTTCTTCTTCTTCTTTTCCTTTCGGCTGCTCCCTTTCAGGGGTCGCCACAGCGAATCATGCGCCTCCATCTAACCCTGTCCTCTGCATCCTCTTCACTCACACCAATTAACTTCATGTCCTCTCTCACTACATCCATAAATCTCCTCTTTGGTCTTCCTCTAGACCTCCTGCCTGGCAGCTCCAACCTCAGCATCCTTCTACCAATATATTCACAGTCTCTCCTCTGAACATGTCCAAACCACCTCAGTCTGGCCTCTCTGGCTTTATCTCCGAAACATCTAACATGAGCTGTCCCTCTGATGGACTCGTTCCTGATCCTGTCCATCCTCGTCACTCCCAAAGAGAACCTCAACATCTTAAGCTCTGCCACCTCCAGCTCTGCCTCTTGTCTTTTCTTCAGTGCCACTGTCTCTAAGCTGTACAGCATCGCTGGTCTCACCACCGTCTTGAACACCTTTCCTTTCATTCTTGCGGATACTCTTTTATCACACAAAACACCTGACACTTTTCTCCACCCGTTCCAACCTGCTTGCACTCGCCTCTTCACCTCTTTTCCACAGTCTCCATTGCTCTGAACCGTTGACCCTAAGTACTTAAAGTCCTGCACCTTCTTCACCTCTGCTCCCTGTAACCTCACCGTTCCACCTGGGTCCCTCTCATTGACGCACATGTATTCTGTCTTAGCTTCATTCCTCTGTTTTCCAGAGCAGACCTCCATCTCTCTAGATTCTCCTCCACCTGCTCCCTGCTCTCACTACAAATAACAATGTCATCCGCAAACATCATAGTCCATGGAGATTCCTGTCTAACCTCATCTGTCAGCCTGTCCATCACCAGAGCAAACAAGAAGGGGCTCAGAGCCGATCCTTGATGCAGACCCACCTCCACCTTGAACTCCTCTGTCACACCTACAGCACACCTCACCACGGTCTTACAGCTCTCATACATGTCCTGCACCACTCTAACATACTTCTCTGCCACTCCAGACTTCCTCATGCAATACCACAGCTCCTCTCTCGGCACCCTGTCATACGCTTTCTCTAAATCTACAAAGACACAATGCAACTCCCTATGACCTTCTCTGTACTTCTCCATCAGCATCCTCAAAGCAAACACTGCATCTGTTGTGCTCTTTCTAGGCATGAAACCATATTGCTGCTCACAAATGCTCACCTCTGCCCTTAGCCTAGCTTCCACTACTCTTTCCCACAACTTCATTGTATGGCTCATCAGCTTTATTCCTCTGTAGTTGCCACAGCTCTGCACATCTCCCTTGTTCTTGAAAATTGGCACCAGTACACTTCTCCTCCATTCCTCGGGCATCCTCTCACTCTCCAAGATCTTGTTAAACAAACTATTCAGAAACTCAACTGCCACCTCTCCTAGACACTTCCATACCTCCACAGGTATGTCATCAGGACCAACTGCCTTTCCACTCTTCATCCTCTTCAACATCCTCCTCACTTCACTCTTGCTAATCTTTGCTACTTCCTGCTCCACACCAGTCACCTCTTCTACTCTTCGTTCCCTTTCATTTTCCTCATTCATCAACTCTTCAAAGTACTCCTTCCATCTTCCCATCACACTCCTGGCACCTGTCAATACATTTCCATCCTTATCTTTAATCACCCTAACCTGCTGCACATCCTTCCCATCTCTATCTCTTTGCCTGGCCAACCTGTACAAATCCGCCTCTCCCTCTTTAGTGTCCAACCTAGCATACAAGTCCTCATATGCTCTTTGTTTGGCCTTTGCCACCTCTACCTTCACCTTACGCTGCATCTCCCTGTACTCCTGTCTACTCTCTTCAGTCCTCTCAGTGTCCCACTTCTTCTTTGCTAACCTCTTTCTCTGTATACACTCCTGAACTTCCTGGTTCCACCACCAAGTCTCCTTGTCCACTTTCCTCTTTCCAGATGACAGTCTGATCATGGTGCAAAACCTTAATCCTGAATATAAACGTTGCTATACGGTGCAGGGAAATAACGTAGCTACGACTCATGTTACTGTTTGGCACACAGTTTGAAGCAAGGGCAGAGAGGCAGAAGGACGCACTGAGATGGCTGGATGGTTCAAAGGTTTACTGAGGCAGACCAGTATGTTGTAACAACAGCGCTGTCAGTCCATGCATGAGGCAGTAACTCCACAGAATAACCGTGCTGTCTGACAGGCTACACAAGCAGAAGACGCTGGCCATCACACCAGTGTGTGCACACACACAGGTGTCCACACTTTCCTGTGCGGCTGACAGAAAACTGAGGAGAACACTCGGTGCATCATCTTAAAATAAAATGTATGTATAAAATGTGTTCATCGTTTGTCATATTATTTAGCAGAACTGCAGGGGAAATAAAGGCAGTATGCAGTCTGGAAACACAATGAACAAGTACTAGTGTTCACTAAGCAAAACCCTTGGCCTAAGGAAATTATACCTATAATATTCCAGTAGTGACTTAGAAGATTGCTGGTAGGGTTAAGTGGCGGTTAGCGCTCCTCCCTCCCAATAAGGGGATCGTGTGTTCGAATCCTGGACCAGACCACGACCTCCCTGGGTGCAGTCTACATGTCCTCACTGTGTTACCGTGGGTTCTCTCCGGGTTCTCCGTCTTCCTCCCACCGTCCAAAGACATGCATGTGTAGGTTAACTGGTGACTCTTAAACTGCCCCTAGTGGATGAATGCGAGTGTGAATGGTTGTCTGTCTCTGTGTCAGCCCTGCGACGAGTTGGCCACTGTCCAGGGTGTACCCCGCCTAAGGCCCAAAGCCACTGGGATAGGCTCCAGTCACCCGCGACCCCCAACGGGAACAAGCGGTAGAAAATGACTGACTGACTGACTGACATTTGTCCTCTTAGTCCCATCATTCCATGTTTTCTCTTCCAATAAATTATTTTCTTTTTCTGAATGGGGTTGAACGCGTTCACAGAACACCAAACACAATGACGTTGGCCAACGCTGCTAAGTAAGACAGGACAAACACACACCTCTTACCACTCTCCACCCGCTTGTTAGGTGATGTTTGTGTTTCAAACCCAATTCCAATTTTTGTATACCAATATACCAATGTTTCTCTTATATTCAACAAATAAGACACCAAAACCAACAATGTCGACGTAGACGAATGGTGCATTTATGTACTGTCGTGTAGCTAAAGCATTTTTCCACTCTGAGGTCAGTAAAGTTTTTCGTAGACCATTCAATACAGTCAAATTCATGACATGCTTGTTTTATAATTATTTGTATTCCTTGTTGAGTTTCCAAACATCGCAGCTCATGAATGCAATGCTATGTGCAGCTGAATCGTGAAGACCTACATTACATTTACATTAGCAGACGCTTTTATCCAAAGCGACTTACACATGAGAACATTCACAAACCGAACGCGCAGCATCAGCATCAGGAGCATTCGTGGGATGCAGTACCTTGCTTAAGGATACTTCGACGTGGGGTGCAGTATCTTGCTTAAGGATACATCGACGCATGGTTGGGGCATCGAACCGCTGGCCTTCCGACTGGCAGGCAACCGTTCTGCCACCAAGCCACGGCCGCCCGTTCACTTCACCACATGACTGAACCACCAGGAAGTATTCACGGACACCAGGACAAATGAAGTAGTTTTTGTCTTTAGTCTCTCCTATAGTGTGTCACCAAAGCCGTCTAATAGACACCAGTTCTTACATCCAGCCCCCCAGAGCATTATCTGCTGTTTTTCCTGAAAACACTGAGTCATGTACAGGTGAGGTCAGAGAGCAGATCACACATTCTGTGCTATTGCCTTCTCTTTACTTGTAACTTGATCACAACGCACACACACACACACACACACACACACACACACACACATCTGCTGTTTTCTCGGCAATGTCGACAGCCATCAGTTTCCCAGCCATGAATGAGGAATGAGTGATGTGGCTCACCTCGAAGACGTCCAAGGCGGAACCCCTCCCCTCCAATCCTTTTCTTCACAGCCTCCAATGTATTTATTAAATGTCAAGCAGCCAAATCGATCTTTTCCTGCTGTAGAGAGTTCTCCGAATGGGACGTTAGGGTTGCAACAGTGAGGCAGGCAGCTCCAACCTGGATGGATGAGCACCCAGGACACAGCCTGTAATTTAGATTTCATTACGATAGTGGCACAGGTACAGTACAAGGCAAGAGGTGGCTTGGTGAGGAGGACGATGGTGGTGGAAGGTGGTGGGGGAGCCGTGATGCATCACTAAGGAAGGTGTTACACGCTGGGGCGGAGGAGGGCCTGAAAGAGGAGATGGTCCTAGCAGATAGTAATTGACAGGACAGGAATAAAAACTGGGTGACAAGAATACAGGTGAAAGGTTTTGTGGAAAAGGGTGGCTTTCTTTGTTCTAGGAGGCGTGAGGCGTCCGCTGAGTACCAGAATGAACGGTTAGAGTAGATCAAAGGATGGAGGCTGATGAAAATGGATGGGGAGGAGAGGGCTGGAGAGGTTTTTGAAATGGGGTGCTGGTGAAGATGGCCATTAGGGAGGAGACTCTATATTCAATTGCTGCTTTTACGCCCTTGCAGAACAAGCGTTTCACCATTTCTCCTGTGTCTCAAGCTAAAAAATTAGAGCCGTGGGATGAGTGTTATGACATCGTTTCCCTTGGAATAAAGCCGAAAACTGGTCAAAGCATGTTAATATTCCAAATGGGTATTTAATAAGCTTTGCAAAATATGTCAAGTGAACAGCGAGCAGCATACATTGCAATCATATTAAAACTTTGCCACCTCTCAGCTCTTTCCTCTGATCTGTCACGCTGCAAACCTTAAGCCTACTCCCAGTTGTACATTTTTTTTTCAGATGCTAAAGGTCTGGATGTCATCTCCTGCAGCCAGTTGTTAATTAGATGTTGTTAAGCTGTCCACTCTTCCGCAGCCTTATCAGCTAAATTGTCTTGTTAATGAGTTTCAACTTTCGCTATGATTTACTCTTGACATTTCAAAGCCTTTTAAAATGATTTTTTCCTAGAACTGTGGAGAGTTTCCAACATCACGAGATAATCATAATGGTAAAAGCTTTTTTTAAAAGCACAGTGTCATTTAAAAAAAAAAAAAAATGTCTAAAACAGTTTGTTCCTTAAATTCATGTTTCAGGTAAATTGGCTCAGGCAATATCTGATGATTAAGAAAAACATTCTTGTGAAATGGTATTTGGCTTTTGGAAGTGGCTGATACAATGTGCACCCTTATTAACCTCTATCTCCAAAATGCCAAACTGTTGGTTTTAGCCTGATAAACCAGCTTTTTGAGTGTATTGAAATGGTTTTTGGGGGATTTTTTAGGATTCCAGGAGTTATATTTCACAGAGTAGGAGAAACTGGCAGTGTGTTTTAACTGTAAATGTATTGTGGTTATAAGATGATTTGCACTGCTGAAGTCGGACTACCAGTTTGATCTAAGCCGTGGTCAGTCTGTCTTTGTGAAACCAGCCCCTGGTTAATTTGCTGACACCTGTGGTTACTGGTGGTAACGGTCACTTTGGTTTCCATTCAATGTATCGACCCCCAGGGTTGGCAAACTACTGTGACAGAAATGCAACAGTGGACTAACAACTAGTTTAACAGTGCAGACAAACCATGGGCATATGGCTGGGACATTCATGCAATGAGAACCCTCGAGCAGATCCCATGCAGATACCTGCAATTTCTTGCCAGGTGCTATGACTAAATGACTTAGTGATTCTTAGTGGTGCTGGTAGGTGGATTTAGTCAAATCTGCACTAACTGATTTTTTGGCCACTTAGGGGCGGTGGAAACCATTTGTGAACACAACAGTAACACATCATCACCTTTTTGGTTGATATTGGGAACTTGTTAACAGTTGCTTATTTGATCCACCAGCAGTTTCAGATCAGCGATATAATTCATTAAGGGTTGTTTCTTTTCTGGCCAGATGGTGAATGTAAGTCCAATATTCACTCTTTTTATTCAGCTCTGTTGTTGGTCTCTACCAACTCTTGAGGGAAATATCTGGCTCTTTAGCTGCTAAATGCTCCACGGTGTTCACCAGCTAGTCTCTAACTGCTGTTTGGTGCTATGAAATCGAGGCTATGAGAGAGATGAGAATGAACCAAAACAATAAAGTAGCAGGCCAGACAGCTAAACAATGACTTCAATCTGATTATAAAGCTCATAAAGCCGAGGGGAGCTGCAGATTCAGTTGAAAATTCTCTGTAGGTTCATCACTTCAAGCAACGCCTCTCACATTGTCACATTGTTTTCACATTGTCATATGATACATTATTATTATAAACATATTGATTTCCGCTTTAACTTTGGACAGTGCCAGACTAGCTGTTTCCCCCTGTTTTCCTGTCTTTATGCTAAGCTAAGCTAACTGGCTGATGCTTGTAGCTTCATATTTCCCCCGCAGGCACTTATTTTCTCTAATGCAAACCTTTCAACCTGCACATAATGAAAAAGGGTCATGGGAAATCCGTAGAAAACAAAAACAAAAAAAGACTAAAGATCTGCACTGAACCAACACACACCCCTCTCGTGCACTTTCTTCAGCTGCTGCTTTAGCACACTGCTCTGCCACTCTGCTGCCTTCAGCTTCAGTGCCGCACATCAGCCATACAACTCCCAAACAATACCAGAGTGTGTAAATTATTCAGCACTGCTTCCTGTACTGCAGGCTGAACTACAGTTACAATCCACGCTTGTTCCTGGATAGCCTGGCAATCAAGCTGTTCACTTGAAGGCATTGTGATAAAAACAATCAAAATTAAAATAGCAGAATCTCAAAGGTAAAACATGAGGCTTGAGAGGAATGTTCACGCTGCTTCATGAACTGCATTTGTGTGATTTGAAGTTGTTTCCTCTCAAGAGGCATTTTGGGACTTGATGGCATCAGGCACTCTGATTGCACAAACTTGCCAGTTTAGTGGGCTGGATGCCATCAGGCTGTGTGAAAAGCAACACTTTGCTGCTGTAATTAGGAACGATCTAGAGTATAATGGTGATTTAAATATAATTTGTCCAAGCTGCCATCAATTCAGGACTGCAGCTACAGTATGCCAATCACACAATTCAATTCAATCTGTCAGGTATTTCACAAGCAAATATAAAAAGTCTCAAAAGTGGATGTCTGATTCATCGGCTGGATCCAAGTTAAAATTGTAGTGTTTGAGCTGACCATTAGTGAACATTTATTTCTCAGTTTTGTAGTGATGCTTAAAACACAACAGCTGTTTGAATTTCAAATGTGTGCCAAGGTCTGCAGACCCTGTAATGCATTCTTTCCTTTGACGCAAGCCCTCATCGCTCTCGACTGAGAACACCCTGATTGAAGGCAAATGGATCAATATAACAATCCTTCAGCACCTCTTTTCCACAGTCCTCTGTGCATCCAGATAGACCTCTGTGGGGGGAGAGGTGATAGCATCTAACATGTGGCTAACAGCCCTGACTCTTGGAGAGACTGCAGCTCTGGCCTGCAGTCAACTGAATGGCTATCCATCAGGATGGGTTATTTTCTCCACATCAGCTATGTTGTTCTCCTCCCACGCACTGCTGAGGAAGATTTGACTGTGTGGCATGTAGTCTCTTTTTCTCTCCCTGTTCATCATTGTTGTTCTGTCTCCTCTCTATTTTACTCCTGTCCCCTTCCTCTCCCTTTTCTGTCAAATCACTAAAAAGCTTGAAAACGATTCCCCTCAGTTCTTTCCCTAATCCAGTCATCCTGCTCCATTTAAGATTGTGTTGCTTTTTGTTTTGACGCACATCCCTGAACGCAGCGGTGTACAATTTTGATTTCATACAAGAAATCTCTCTCTTGCTGCTAAAGCGATTAGAATTTTTTAGATAATTATATTATTTTCCTACATACTGAAAAGGTGTGTGGTGAAGCTACTTCTCATTGAATATACCATTTTTGTTTTTACAAAATACTATGTTCAAAAATAACAACAGACAAAACTTGACATTATCCCTACTAGTGTCAGAATGTAATTCTGATTTTTGTAGTTTTCCATTAAATTATTTACAAAATTACTTATTATTTACAAAAAATATAGTAAATGTTTTAAGGCAGTGAATGCACATGCCACTATGATATCAGATGTGTAGGCAAAAAGCTAAAAACAATCTCAAGAGAAAAATCCTCCCAAATGAATGAATTAAATTAGTAGGCTGCATCTTACTAAGACAACTGGGATAGACCTGTTCACACAAAGAAATAACCTGTCACTGTTATATTACCAAGTTAACAAATAAATAGATAAAATACATTTTACATGGAACAATTTGGTTACATTGGTCTTCTTATGCACGTCACCATACCATTATTTGCACAACCGTCATTCTCACTACTAACCAAACGTTTTTGCAAAATAACTTGCATATTACACTGATATTGCAAATACTGTACATGTTTTTTGTGTGTTTTTTTTATGTATATATGTAACTATATATCTTCCTTGTAAATATAATTTAGTTTTCCTTTTTATTTCTTTCTTTTAGGGCTTTAATATACTCCTTTATATTATATATTATATTATATATTATAATATATTCCTTTAGAATCCTGTTCTATTTCACTGACTATTTTATTGTTTTATTATATTATAATTAAAAATATTCAAATATTTTTTAATACATATTCTGTGTCTAGCATGGGGGGTTTACAACCTAATTTCATTGTGCAATCCTGTATTGTATAATGACAATAAGCTCAGCCTTGAACCTTTACATGGACAAACGATGGTACACATGAGTAACCCAGCATACTAGATGACGATCAATCAAAATAACTAGGAGAGGACAAACAATTACAAAAAAGGTCTAGTGTCAAAATTCGTGTTCAGTACATTAAGAGATATTTAGGGTCTATTTATTTTCTATTTGTCTCCCTTTGGAGAGTCCCAGTATTTCATAGAACTGATGTTGTGTCCTGCCTTTGTCAACTAGGTTTTTAACATCCCCTCGTCTGATGAGATATACTACATGAGTCGTACTACAAGTAATCACGCCTCGGATCTTAATATAATGGCCAGTTTGTGGATGATTAAATGTTCTAAATACATAGGGTTCAGTTGCCATCCATGACAGTAGGCAAAGAAGAAGAGATCGGATGGACACATATCTCAGATTGAACCTGAATGTCACGGAAATTAGGGAACACGTGTGTAGGCGGACTCTTGAAGAGTTTTGGATCAGACTGGATGATGATGTACATGTATTTATTAATAATTTGGTGATAATAAATGGTTAGTAGTTGAACAATACAAGGTTTGTAATGAAGCCTGCTATAACGAAGCCAGTACACAGTATTGTAATTGACTTTGACATATAATCACTCCCATTAATTTGATTTCAGAGACATTTAATTTCACCAATTATAAAAAATGTTTGTACATTTGTTACATGATTACCAAGGATGATGGGTTTAGTCTTGCTCAAAATCAAACCAACCCTTTAGACGTTTCAGTTCTATTTCCACAGTATACATTTTTATTCAAATTCCCAAATAGTTTTGTATGATCTGCATAGAAATACATATAATACATAAAATATACATAAAAATACATTTAAATACACACATGTTTTCAGAAACCTTGCATATATCTTTTATATACAAAATAATCACTAAGGGGCCTAACATGGAGCCTTAAGGAACCCCATAATTAACCCTCAGTTCTTTTGTAATTAATATTATTTTTCTGAACATATTGATACTACACATTTCCAGGTAGGTATTTAACCAGGAGTGTGCAACCTCTCCAATCGTCTCCTATTTGTAAGCAGTAAGTCATGGTCAACAGAGCCAAATGCTTTTTTTGATATCAAGAAATACCCCCACTCTAAATTCATCATTTTCTATTGCAGTTGTTCCTTCAAGCTCCATCAGTACCAATAAAGCAACCAATCAGATGATTAATCTTCAGCCTCCTAAACCACTCCTGACTCATTCCACTGATTGGCTGAAATTACAACTGAACTAGAAGCCATTCTACCTGTAAGAATCCTGAGTGGGAGGAGTGAGAAAAAGGTTGAATTAAAGGAGGAGATGAGGCATAAATCCATTGGCATGAACTCTATGGCCTTGAATAAATAAGCTCATACTAAATTTCACATGGGTTGACTGATATTCCCTCTGAAGGGTCTGGTAGAGGGCTCCTGCTGCTGCTGCAGACACTGGCCCACTTAAGGGCCACTGGTGATTTTCTATCTGGGCTATCATTGATCCCAAGGCAGTTGCAAGTTAATGTTTGAGCTAGCTTGGGGTAACCAAAAGTCATCGCGCTCTCTCTCTCTCTTTCTCTCTCTCTCTCTACATTATCCCCAAGTGGAAAAAGTTTGCTACTCTAATTCCTTCCATGTCTGAGAAGTACATGTACACTTCTCAGGGGCTGTGTGTGGAGGCTTGTGCATATAAGAGACCAGACTTTTTGTTGCAGTGGAGAGGAGTTTTTAATAGAGTCTTGAATTGTGTCTAAGCTGTGTGCATGTTTATGTATGCCCTTATAACTGTGTTCATATTGAATCACTTGAGTCTTTACTGTGTGGGATGTGCTTTCACAATACCTTTTCTCATGTTTTGATGTCTGGTTGTGTATTATTGTACAGAACTAGGTGATAGCCCATCATTAGAATAATAACTTGTCCAAATTTAAACTAAATCTATCAGTGTTTCTGTTGGCCAACTGTGTGAATTTGTTGACCTGCGGGTCTGATGGACTCGACCAGCAGCAAACAGCAAAACCATGCTTAACTTCGTCAGCTGTATGGGCTTCAACTGAAGTGAATGGGCAATGGAGCAACTATTTATAGGATGGAAGAATAATTTGACTGTACGTTGAGATTTATATTTTGGATTAACGTGCAACCTCTATGAGGTAGATATCTTATCTCATATGCGAAAATGCAAGGGAATGGTGTAAAGGACGAATTGCAGCCAGAATGTAATCGGAGCAGCCAGACGACATCCCCAGTCCCGCGTTGTGAACAGATCTCAACAAGGGGGAAATGCAACCCGTGTCATGGTTTTGGGTTTGTGTTTGGTTATTTCCTGTTTTATTTTGAAATAGTCTCCTTCCCTCATGTGTCTTCAAGTTTTGCTTCCTGTCCTTGATTGCCTTGTCCTGTTATCCTGCCCTCACCTGTGTATTTAGTCTCGGCTCTTCCTTTGTCCTGTCTTCGTAAATCTTCAGTTGGTTCTGTCTGCCTGTTCATTTTGGAGTTTATGTTTGCCTTCCTATCTGCCTGCTTGCTGCTTGTCTGACTAACAGTAAGACAAAATAAATCACTGACTGCACCTTTCTGCCTGACCTGTCTGCGTTTGGGTCCTCTCCCGTGTGCCAACAGCACCTCATCTCAGACTACCTGTACAGCTGAGAGAAAGATCTGCCCAACAGAAGTGGAAAGGTCACCTAACTCTATCTCTTCCTGATATCAGCCTGGCAAAACGCTAGAGATGAGCCGCTCCTCAGCAAAAGACAAATAGGCAGATCCCACTCAGCAGCATTGCTTCCTTTGAGTCAGCCAGCTCTGCCTACCTAATGTGCATGTTAAAATCTGATCACAATGCAGGCTATTTTAAGAGAAAATAATTATTAATATCAGTTATAAATGCAAAGACCTGTGATCAGATGTCATAGTTGTATAGTTGTGGTCCAACATACATATAGTTGAATATATTTCACATTTATATTTGATCTGTAGCTATATGGATTTTAAGCTCTACTGTTTAGTCTTAGCCATGGGTTGTTCATCCAGGCATCCGGCACAGCTGCAGTTTATCAGTCTATTTAATAGCCTGAGAAACAGACCCAGGAACTGTTATCACACACCCCAAAGACAGGAGGAACCAGCAAAGTCAAGATGTGCGGTTCAGGTCCACGTTTACTTGGAAATCCACATCCACCCACACCCACATCAAATCATTATTTATATGTTTTAAAGTGTTTAAAAAAAAATAATAAAGAGAGGCTAGTTTGAAACTAATAATCTAGTATCTTGGGTATACCTCAATTTATTCAACTAAACCAGACAAGACAGAAGCTTCACCAATGGAGAATTAATTTAAATATGATTTATTTTACTTAACTTCTTAACCCATCAAGTTGCACCGCCAATAGCCTGAGTTTAAGACAAAGTGCAGTCAAAGTGAATTTAAGCCCTTGCGTTGTCTGTCTGTGGCAAAGAGCATTTCTATGGCCAGTGAAGTAAAAGGCTCATATTTTGCATTTTGTTTAATAAAGCTGTGTTATTTGTTTAAACAGAGCCAGACAGGACTGAAAATTCAGGCAGGAATCTAACGCCTTCCCGGGCCAGTCTCCACAGGCACGCCAGACCACCTATGCTGAAACCGTTTTGTTGAAGTATTTTTTTCTGTTTACTGTTTATGCCTGTAGCACATCTTTTAGTTTCAAAAAACACCCAAAATAGTTCCAAGCAAATGTCTTCACTTTCAAGAGTTATTCAGTTCCCTTCCATGATTAAGGCTACAGGAATAAATATTGATATATGCCAGTATAACTTGTGTGCACTTTTGGGGGTTTTGTTTTGCACCTGAGATTTCCTCAGAGCTCTGACTGGACTTAGCATCTCCTGCTTTCCTACGCAGCATGATTACGTGTTGATGCCATATATTTAAAAAAGCAACTACATAGAATCAACTCGCTGAAGGGTTGTTGAGATATCTTTTTCAAAACACTTCAAAACACTCCTCCTCTTGGCGCACTCCCTCTCAGCTCCACCTATTCTCTTCCTCTCAGTCTTTCTCTCACCTGAGCTGTCCATATTTTCTCCACTCGGCTCGGCCACTTCACGCACTGACTGAACCTTGTGTCGATGCCTACGTGCATGCGACCAATCGGGTGTGATGACAGGCAGAGATCATGCCATTAGTTTTAGAGCTGCCCCGTGTTGTCTTCACATTTACTGACCTGACCCTCCCAGGCAATCAGCAGACTCACAATATAAGTCGGTAGGGACTAAAAAGCGTGAAATGACACGCGAAAAGCAAAAAAATGCGAACTTGCCTTAAGACATTGCCGTGTTATTCATACGCCGTTTGGTGAGATCAGGGTGGACAGTTTCACAGTGGGATAGCTCAAAGCCCTTGCGGATGTATCTGGAAGTTGTCAAAAAGTCCTAATGAAAACGTATTTAGATATGTTTTTCCATTCCATGTTGTTCATGTTGTATATGCCTGATTACAGCAAATGTACAGTATGTGCTGTTTATCCTCTGCCTACTAGTGTTCTTTTTTTCCATCCTGATGCTGCAACTCAGTTTGTTGTTGCATCTAAAATATTCATATCCCTAGACAAGTACATTACCTGTTTATTCTTTGTTTCCACAGACAGTGTGTACTAAGTCAGAAATGAGGGAAATTGTCTATAGATTTTATATTTTCAGAAAAGCTAATTAAAACAAATCACTTTACAGCAGATCAAGTCTCTCAGCATCGCATGAATTATTTTCATTGTCAACGTTAAAGTCCAGAGGTATCCCATCATGCTAGGACATTACAGTGAGTCATTACCTAATCACCTCTGAGCCCGTCAGAACGGATATAACGAACCATCCTTAAGCTCTGCACAACTCGCGTCAATGATTAGGATGACTTTACGCAGTGCATGCTGCCTTGGCTTTTCTATGGCGGCGATGAAACGCTACACCCAATGTCAAAGAACGCCTGAGGGCTTTAGGAGCCCTTTACTCTGTAGCCAAACTCCGCCTGCCTCTGTTGATCCATGATGCACAGAATGCAGAAACAAGCTTTTGAGAAGCGAGAATTCTGAGTGCTCACGGCCTGCTACATGATGGGATGAGCCCGAGCGTCTTTGATCAGAGAAGGAGGGCTGGTGCTTCCGATTACCCCCCTCCCTGTGCAAAGACCCAGAGGCTGTATTGATTTTGAATAATGCTTTGTGTCTCCTGTAGCTGCATACATGCATAATTTGTCTTCATTATGTGTTAGGCAGAGGCATGTCTGCGTGGTTTTGCTTATATTCCAAAGCGGGTTTGTTTTTAGAAGAAAAGGTCGGGATTACTGCAAGAAAGAGGGCAAATAGAGAAATGTAAACAGCATTTCGGAGACTTTGTTTTGAGTTCTGGGCCTGTGTATCATTGCTCGCATATGCTTTTAGATTGTTAATTAATATATTTCACAATAGGGATGTGTTTTTGGAAATTATTTATCAAGTGATTTTATAAAAGTCCGATGTGAAACATGCCTCCTGTAGTGTCGGGTCACATTGAGTGCAGTATACAGTACAGTTTACACAATTCCACTGCATCGTGCTTAAAAGTAGAAGGCTGGCGTCATTCTATCATTTTCTTACTGTCCAACAATGTCTCAGTTAGACTCTCAGTACTCTCCAACTTCCCTGCCATGTCCTATTTGTTCTTACCAAATATGTAAATCTTACAAGTTAAAAATATATAGTTTCTTTTTAAAGTTCTCTAAGGATTTTAAGGCTCAGTCATTTCCTAAAACAGCTGCCCACTGTAGTTTTTAGCAAACGTTACTCAAACAGGAGGAAATAGTGCATTGGTCGGGGACTATTTTCGGCTGTGGATGAACTACGGTGTGTTTGTGTGTTCATGGTAACGAAGGAACATCTCACCCAGTGCAACAGTGTGACTCATGGATGTGTTTTTGACCACAATGAGACTCTATGACAAAGGAATAAGATACACCAGGCTTTGGAAAAAAACATTTAATATTTGGATAATTTGGATTTGGTCTTTTCATGGGATTTGTTGACAATAAGAAACAAACAACTTGTCTAACAAGTAGGGCTAATTTGTGCAACATCTCTACAGTGAGTCTGTTGAGACTCATCAGCCTGCTCTTCCAAATACGTTGGAGCGTCCACGTCAACCTGCTCGAGGCTTTGCAGCTCATTTCGGTTAAGAATATAATATGAGACTGAGCCTTGCTCCTCCTCAACAACTAACATTCTGCTGAAGCGCTCGGATTTAGTAGCAGTATATTGTTATAATGAACTGTGAAAATTTGGGCTTTATTGATCCCTGTGGGAAATTGTAGCTTTTCACTTTCCAGCATCCATAGTCTGGTTAGCTGTTAGGAATTCAGTGTTTCAGATGAGGACACTTGGGTGGGTTGGATGCCTGTGGGTCCTTTGCTTGAATGTCTTCCTAATAAAAACACGCTCCTGCCCTTATGTCAGTGGTACTCACGTTGATTACGGATTCTGATGGCAAGACATTTTTAAGATTTGAAACGTAACTAGCGTCTAATGCTTTATTTGGGATAATATCAAGCAAAAACAAGAGTTAATTGCTTTTTGACCAGTGTCTTTGCTGTATCTGTGTCTATAGTGTAAGTACAGTAGATCTAGTTGCAGAAATTTGGTCCTGAAAAGTCTAATATGCACAAATATGACTGTTGCTCTCTAAAGTGGAACTGATCACATTTATAATGCTTTACATCTTGGGTCATTAATCAGTCTCAAAACACTAGTGTGAAAGTGTTTTTTTTTTTGTGGGACAAAAATGAATTAATTAATGTACCACTTCTGTCCGACCTCCCCACTGTGGACGTGAAAGTGCTGTCGAGGAATTAATTAAAAATCATC
The DNA here is from genome assembly GCA_011952105.1 of Coreoperca whiteheadi. Classification (NCBI taxonomy): domain Eukaryota; kingdom Metazoa; phylum Chordata; class Actinopteri; order Centrarchiformes; family Sinipercidae; genus Coreoperca; species Coreoperca whiteheadi. The sequence goes on along the minus strand of CM022488.1, from coordinate 25,521,550 downwards.
AAACTACCACTCCATGACTTCTTGCATTGTATTCAGAAGAACTGCATCACTTAATACAATTCTGAAACACACAGTTCTGTAAAAGTGGACTGAGGACCAGGAAACACAAGAGAATACACAGCTCGCAAGAGACATGTGGGGTGTTGGCTCACCATGACATCATTTCATGGAATAGAGGCTGGGGGATTTTGCGTCTCTGTTTTTCTTTTTTCTTTTTCCTCCCCAAAGTCTCCGTTTGTTGTTGGAGCAGTAGAGAACTGCATAGAAAAGACGTCTAGCTGTCTGTTAAAACTGGACTAAATGTCATTGAAAAATATACATCAGTTACCATGGCAACTCTGTGAACCTAGCGTGCTCTCTGGCAGGTTTTCTTCAACAAACCCTGAGTTTCTCCTCCCTCTTACAGAGCCAGATGCGCTGTTTCATTTCCCATTTCATTCAGTCCATATCAAAGCGCGTATCGAAGCGCATTAATTAGAGGAGGTTTAGTATTAGAATCTAAATCCTGGTTGGGTATTAGTTTGTTACTCAGGACTATCTAAAGTTCCTGCTTTTATGTGTCAGTCATTTCTTTGAACAGGGGTTTTTGCCCTCACATTCAAATATTCAACAGCATCAAGTCAGCTCAGAATAAAACCTCTGCATGTCCTGTTTTTATAACACTGTGACTCTGAGCAACAGTTCCACTAAAATGTTTATTGCACATAATGTGTAATCTCAGTGGTAAAAATTGGTATGAAGCTTTAGACATGTAGGATCAATGAATGATTTCACTCATCACTGCTGCAGAATGTGGTTAGAAAGTGAGTTTCTTTTTTAAAAATAGGCTGTGTTTTAACAGCCTTTCAGTGACTGTGTTTGAATGTACTACATTTGTTGAAGTAGATGAAATAAAGATTAATGCTGTTGAGCCAAAATCCAAGTAGATGTCTAAAATTTAAAATCTACTGCATTATAACATCAGAACCACAATGTTACTGGATCAGATTGTGAGCTTACAATTATATCGCGCTTAACTTGGAGTGAACATACTCAGACTTGATTGTACTAACTCAGATCAGCTGTTCTGGAACGGAAAACTCTTGAGTTTATCATCTCAGGGTTCATCAACTCAGAGTTCAGGTTTTGGCTCAGAGTTTGTTAAACCTGCTTTCTGCAACGGACCCACTGCTGTTAAGGGATGCTATAGAGATCTTTTGTATAGAGAGATGTTTGTCTAAGGTTTTGGCTTTAGGCCTGCTCGGTTTTGGATGCAAGTTTAGTTTGAAGGTTTGAAGGCATTTCATTTCTGCTTTATTTGATGGAGACAGTAGTGAGAGACGGTGAAGGCAGGGGAGATAGAGGGGACGACAAGCAGCAAAAGGCCCTGTCTGGACTCGAGCTCAGGCCCCTGCCGTCAGGACTCGGCCTTGGTACATGGTACGCGCTCTGCCAGTTGAGTTACCAGGGCGCCCTCTTATTTTAGTTTTGATATTGTGCAATGACTCTCAGCAGAGTTTTTCCGTGCCTGCAGTGTTTGTGTCCTTCAGTTTAACTATATTTACTGTACACCTCATCATAAAAAAGACTTCTCTACTTACTGTACTCCATGACAAGTATGTGACAAGTGTCAATCCACTTAAATCTGAAGTCCCCTGTAAGGACAGTATTGTACCCACACAAGTAGGCCTACTTTACAACATATACAGTAACATGACAGTATCTTGACCCAAACTTCCAGCTTTGTTGCTCAGTAATGGTTATACTGTACTTCGTAATATTAGAATAGGTACCCAGTCCTTTAAGTTCCTCTCAAACAACAGATTGTTGCTCAGTAGGTCACTGTAGGTTGTAATAATAGAATAGGTACCCGTTACTTAGAAAACAGCAACAGTTTAATTTTCCCAGTTCCCACATTGTTACCCCTTTATTTCCTCACTTCACCTCTTGTACCTATATGTATGTATCTGTATATACTGTAGTGTTACACCATTAGTACAAAAATGTACACAGTAAATTGGGATTAATTATGCTGTACTTTGCGGGCTGCAAAATTAATTAGTGAAACGTTATTTGTTACTAGGAACACCTGTAGAAAACCCTGTATGTGCATATCAGCAGGCATCTGATTGAACTGCATTTGAGAGTCTGAGCTGGTGTCGCCTTCCTCTCACTCTCGGTGACACCCTCATTAGGATTGCAGTCAGCTCATCTGACACACCCCTCGATGTTGATGATATCAACAAACACAGTGGGATAACACAACAGCCATAAATCAATTGCATTGACTGCAAAATGAATGACGTTGCAATGTCAACAGCAGGGTGCCAGGGTGATGTGTAATCTCAACCCTGCAGCATAAAATTGAATTCATTAATGAATGTTTGCTGGATGGAGCACATCATGTTTCCTTGGGAAGATTTAAGCTTGGTGCGGCTCATTATGATGGCATTTGGATTTGTCCTGTCTAATGACATAATTGCAGTTGATACATGGTCAAAGATTAGAACACATATTAGACAATCAAAGATATAAAAGTCATTATGTGTTGTATACTGTTTTGGGCTCATTCCATTTCTCCATTCCTTTTGACTCTAAATGATCACTATACACTGAACTAAACAACCTTGAAATGCATTTTCTTTGGTAAGATTGCAAAGGTTAAATGTGTTGTTTCCCCCATTAAGCAGTATTTTACTTGAAGTGATTGTGATTGTGAAATATTTTGCTAAATGATCTCACTTACTCTATCGTGATGAAAGGGTCTTATGGTCATTTGGTGCGTCGGATGTTTATGCACCCCAGGCAGATCGTTTGAAAAACCCAAATTGCGGAGCAAATTGTCCATTTTGATGTCAGTATTCATGGCACTGGGATCCTCAAATTGGTGCTGATATGCAAATACTGACTGTAAACAGAATTGCTGCTTTATGGGCAGACTTCAAAATAGGGCTTGGTCTCTGTTTGGTTGTGCCAAACAGGCCAAGTAATAGATAAATCAATAGATGAAAAAACTTCTAAATCTTAATTAAATCTTAAATCGACCAAGTTTAAAGGGACAGTTTACCCCAAAATCCAAAATACATATTTGTCCTCTTACCTGTAGGGCTATTTCTGCATCAAGATTGTTTTGGTGCGAGTTGCCGAGTTTTGGAGCTATCGGGCCCAACGATGTCTCCATTTTTGTTAATATAATGAAACTATATGGCACTCGGCTTGTGGTGCTCAAAGTGCCAAAAAAAACAAAAAAAAAACACATTTGAAAAACGCAACAGCAACGTCTCTTTCCAGAAATCATGACCCGGGTCACACACGATAATCCACAGACCTTGTTGTGAGCGGTTTCATGTAGGGACTATTTTCTTTCTACCGATGACGATTTTGGGGTGAATTGTCCCTTTAATTTACTTTTGTAATAATTGTCAATGTAAGGGGACTTTCACATTCCTTAGCCATGGCCTTGAATGAATGAGGAGAGCGATCAAAGAAATAAATCAGCAAGTGTGTGGCTTAGAGAGAAATAAAAACACCCCTCACTATCTACATTGTCCAGATTTATCAGCAAAGATGGCTTCACTCTGCTTGTGAAGTCAGAACTCATAGCCTTCCATCGGCATTACAGGTTCAAGCTTTCAAGAGATAAGAGAAAAGGCCAAATCAGACATAATGACTATCATTTTTGGTGTTTGTGACTTTGCTTTATATGAAGCAAAATGACTGAAAGAAAATTGTACATGTAGAATACCAACTAAGGAAGGGCGTGACTTTGCTATTTATTAGGAATCCAGGGTGGTAATATGGCTCGCAGTGAGAAGTGCTAGTGTTTGCTGTAATAATGTGATGGGCTGAATGTGGAGTTGCTCCGGCTAAGCCACAGTGGCACACAGTGGAGATTGGTCATGAAACTTTCATCAGCGGCCTGGTGGCGTGGAGTTCCTGAATGTCTGCACTAAATTGCCCCAGGGTCATAAATACTTTATCAACAGCAGACACCTCTGCAAAACACCTCCCCAGGGCTCTCTTTCCCTCTCACTCTGCCTCCCTGCCTCTCTCCCACCTTCCCCTCGCTCCTGCTCTCTATCTCTCCACCCCCACACACTCTTTCTCTGGCACTCCACAACTGTGCAAGCTTTTTAAAAGTAAAGTATGTCACCCTTGAAAAGTACACATTCACTCTACCTTTTAATTCACACCTCACCTTAGCATTTATATTATATCATGCTCTCATATAGAGTCACTGCACAGGTAGAGGTGTTTGTGACTCTTCATTATCGGTGTAGCATGCTCACCTATTATCAAAAAAGTGCCAATGGGGATGTGCCGATGTCTCCCTTTTGACAATTCGTCGAAAAAAAAGGGACACAAATCCATGAAATGCACCAAAGCAAAACTCTAAACATATCTTTTAAAGCACCGCCTTTGATCTTGTGCCAGCAATTCAGCCTAGCCTGCTTAACTTTAATGCCACCACCTTTATTCTCACAGTGCCCTGCATTGGTTGTGTTTGAAGCAGGACGCCATTCATTCAAAGAACCTCAGCAGACCTTAAACGTGCTGGAGAACGAGCACATCTCGAAAAGGCCGAGCGCTTGATTCGAGGTGTGGAGAAATAACAGTCAGATCCTTTAGCAGTCCAACTGCAATCACTGTAACTCTCATGTTTAAAGGTGGGGTATGCGATTCTAATCCAATCCACGTCTTTTTGTCAAATTCAGCGAATATCTCCTCGCGGTCCGCTAGCTGTCCCTTATGTGTGCGCGCTGAAAAAAACTCTGGTGTTTGTACTCCGCCTTGGCTCAGTAACTAGGAAACAACAAAAAGGGCCGAGCCACACAACACTATTAAAGCCATGATTTGCGTGTCAGGTAACGTTAAATGACTTGCCCACAGACATTCAGCTTATATTTTAGTTTGCCAAGGTATTTTGTTGTTGTGTGTTGAATTTCTCCAGAATCGCGCGCCCCACTTTTAAGTAGACGTGAATTCAGCTGTGAAAGTGCAGTAAGTCATCAATCGTGAAATCACGAGAAGTACCGATTGTCCTTTTAGGTCTTATGCTATAACTAGAAAACCTGCATTTTTTCCCTGCTTTATTATATTTCTGTGTGCATTCTGAAGATTGAAAAAGTAACATTTTAGATTACAGCCTGCAAGTTACTGTGTAATAGTGCATATGGGGCATCAATAAAATACCTTTTTGGGACTCTGTAAGTACATATTTAATAATTACAATGTACAATGGTATTATTACTGGGTAACAAGGCGAATTATATATTTACAAAAAGGCCTTTGGGAAATTGCAATGTAAAGGTTTTCATTAATATAGTTTAATGTTTTTAGTGCATATTTTTAAATGATTGTTGCTGCTGGGAAAATAAAAAACTATAGTTAGCCTGGGCAAGACGAGTATGACTAAGTCTGCTGGTACCCTGTTTGCACCTTGTAATTATTCAATATGTACTGGATAGTTAAAAAAAAATACTTACAGACTAAATTAATTCCAGATCTCCTTTAAATGTAAACTTATTACCCTCTTGTTTCCTGTACTTCTTTACTTGTATCTATAGGTACCCATTATGTGTTTCCTTGGTACAGCGTATGCAGAAAACATTTATAATGTAACTTGAGGCAAAGATCCTGTGGGGTTACTCCAAATACTGCTGTAAAAATGTAGCATTCAATCAATGTTACATTAATTAATTAAAAGTAATTGTCAGGAATTAGTTTTTGCTTACATCGTTCTTCTTCCTGTTTTTTCTATGCACTTTGGAGTTCAATACTATGAGAAAGAATTAAAGAATATACCGATTGTGGTTAAGGATATATAAGAGTAACCAGGCTAAAAAGCAACATTTCCTACTCGGTCTGGCCGAAAGTTTCAGGTTTCTCTGCTGGGTGTGGTCACAGAGCCCCTTCTGTGGCAGCAGTAACCACACCCAACAGTGATGTCACAGTGTACTGACACCCCCTGGAGTACGCTTCTACATCACTGCAGCTGAGAAATTAAACCACAGGAGGTCAGAAAACACACGTTTTCAGGGGGTATTAAATTGTTAATATGCAGTATAATAATAGCTCAGTTGCTCAAAACCAAAATGATCGTTTAATAAATAGCAGACATCACCTGATGCAATCTTGGCAGCTGTGCACGAAGATAATGACATACTGTAGTCTCTTGAGTGGAAACAGGCCGTGTATTGTGGACTTATGAACACTGAAAGCCCATAACAGTCATATCACCATGTGTAACATAGGCAGACAGAACCCACAATTTTATACAATGGAGATACAACCCTTTAGTTAGGTTGGTTATCAGATATTTTCATCATCCAAGCAGATCCAATGTGTGTATCACTCCCTCTTCCGAAATTGGCAATCGCCATTAGTCTCCCTCAGAAAGCGGTGCACACAAGCAAAGGTTAAGAGGAATTTATGCTAATGTGAGCTCTACTAATGCACTCAACACACCCACAAAGAATTAAACTGATTTTTTCCCCTTGATTTTTACCTCAAATTCTTTGTCAGAGCCAATATTTTTGTTGACCTTCAAGGGTGACCGCTGTGTGCTGTTTGTACATTGGTTACACAGTGTGTTTACAATAATTTCACGTCTTTGACATTCTGAAGGCAGAGCAGGTCCAACACAAGATGTCAATATTTGAGCGTCTGTGTTTTGGGTGAGAGAGATGTTTAGTCTGCCCTCAGTACCAATATGAAGGTCTTTTGCTGGCATTCTACGGCGGCCCTGAGGGTCAAAACACAATGACATTTCACAAAACACTACAACATTGTCTTTTATGACACTGTGAATGTGTGGAAATTACAGTAAGGTAGCTGTCGGGTTGTCAACATTTCCCCTCCACCGAAACATTTACCGTACATCACTGTTTAAATAAAACAGATCTGTATGAATTGACAGATAAGACACTGATCAATTAACAATCATTTGGCATGTTGTGATTGGTCACACTGATGGAACATTCTTATCATAGAATTTTGTAGATTATGCGAATATTTCTGAGTGAGGATGATTGCGGTGCAGCTGAAATGACTTTAAGATTCTATAACTGGACTAAATGATGTTTAAAGATGAGTTTTATAATATAGAATATAGCCTGCGTGTGAGCGGTTAGAGCTCCTGCCTCCCAATAAGGAGATCGTGGGTTCAAATCCCGGACCAGACCAACGTCACAAGATCTCCCTGGGTGGAGACTGCATGTCCTCCCCGCGTTACCGTGGGTTCTGACCGGGTTCTCCGGCTTCCTCCCACCATCCGAAGACATGCATGTGTAGGTTAATTGGTAACTCTGAAATTGCCCCTAGTGGATGAATGTGAGTGTGAATGGTTGTCGGTCTCTGTGTCAGCCCTGCGACGAGTTGGCCACTGTCCAGGGTGTACCCCACCCAAGGCCCAAAGCCACTGGGATAGGCTCCAGTCACCCGCGACCCCCAACGGGAACAAGCGGTAGAAGATGACTGACTGATAGGCTGCATGTGTTTTGACAGCATGTCAGCGATGCTGAAATATTTACACACATTGCTATATAGCCTGGTCAGTAAATGCCTTAAATAGACATCTAAAAATGTACTCAAATGTCAGTTTGAGCATAGACACCTTTTCAACTGCAAAATCCTTATTACTGGGTCGAAGTATGACTTTATAATCATAGGTCCATAAGTCAACTAGGCTATTTTCATCTTCAGTTGCTGCCACCTGCATTTTTGTCCCCTTCAGGTTACAGCTGAACAAGCTATATTTAAATCGAATTTAAGATACAGTAGGGTTACAGCACTTTATCATCCATCAAGGACGTTCAAGTCTGATGAATGACGAATGAGTGGGCTACGCTGAAGAAAAGGTAATAGCGTTAACCAGTGCTTAATTTGTCAGCCCGGAACGCAGAAAGGGGGCTGTCAGGGGGAGAGAAAAAGTCACGGAACACATCAAAAATCCTCAGAGCCTGGAGAACATTGGAGAGCACCTAGATGCTAGCTGCCAAAAGTAAACTCAACTCAACAAAACTGTCGTCACACACAAAGCACTGTTTATTTACATTAATGGGAGCATTCATGATAACCATTAAAAATCAGAAGAAAGAGGCGCGTAGAAACAGCTGTTTTTACGGTCTCTCTCTCTCTCTCTCTCTGCCTCTCCCGTCACTTCCCTGTCTTTCCCTTCTGTGGATTGGTGCTACAATGGGGGGAAATGGAATTAGGTTCTATTTACAACCACGAAAAGCAAGCAGGCTAACCGACCTAAGTGTGGTGTTATGTCTGTCTATCCATCTCATCGCTCCATTTCAGTGCTATGGACAGCGCCGCCCTAATGGCCCTAATGTAGCCAGACTCATTTCACCACTTCACAACACAAACGCCCACTTGCTTAGCCGTGGGGGTTAAAGTAATCACATGCCAAACATATTCAGACACCAAAAACCACTTGCCAGAATACAGTGTAACACAGTGCTATTATCACCGCTGAAAAGACTCTGGCCTGCTTAGGGTCCGAATGACCTTGAAGATATTCTACAAATTTGATTGTCTTTTTGACATTTTACCCGTTTCCTCCCCTAGCACTGTATTACTGTACAGTAACATTATCTCCGGTGACCTGCACAAAACTCACACGCTGACCCGACCTCTCTCTCTCTATTAAAATCTGATTTAAAATGCATCCAAAACAGGCAAACAAGCGGTTTACGAGTAACTTCAAAAGGGAAATAAAATAATTACAGAACATATAACATTAAATATTACACAACATGTATTTACAAATGTTGATAGTGACAAAGAAGGTGCCGGATCCAATCAAATATTTCGGTGCCATGGCATGATATTTTGAATGCATATCAAAAATTAGGTTGCATCATAGGTCCCTCGTTAAAGTATTCTCTTATGATTGCAGTCTCCCCTTCCATGCTTTCAAACTCAGTTTAAGACTTGTGCAAAGACACAGCTGCGAGGAGTAGGCTAGCTAGGCAAGGCTACACAAACAGGATGTGACCTATGAACTGTCGCTAGGGACTTGGGTTCTGTCAAATCACAAACAAGAAGTGTTGTCCTTTCCCTAATCTGAAACGTCGTGTTTTGGGACACATTGTTGTGTTTTATGACATGTTGTTGTGTTTTGACCCTCAGGGCCACCGCACATTTCTCCCAATTCTGTAAAATATCTGGCAGGGGACTTACGTACTTAAGTATCATTTCAAATTATTTAATAAAATGTAAGTATAACCCGCAGATATTAATAACAGTAATCCATACCATACACTGTATATCAGAATATTTACCACATACTGGAAAATAAATATGACACTTTGTTGCCTGTTGGAAATTAAAACACATTTTTTCCCCCTGTACTAGGCTAATACTTATCAGGGGAACCCTTAGCCCGATCATTTTAATAATAGTATGATGTAACATGGACCTCGGTTAATGTTACAATAGTCAGCCGAAACATCGGGAACTATGTTAGGCTACAAAAACAACGCCAGATAGCGTACTGAGTGAGCACCGGCGGCCGCTGACAGTCTCACTTTATGACAGAGTTACGATTATGTTTTCTTATCTTATCATTGTCATTAAGCGAATGAACCATCATTCGTGATCGTCGTCTTGGCATGGCACGCACGCTTCCGCCCCGAGAGTCCCCGTTTCCCTGCATGCCAGCCCCCTGCTTACCGCTTCAACCACTTCACGCTCCCCCTTCTCACTCTGTTCCTCGGCTTCCCTGTCGCACGCCTGCTCCTCTGCCTGGCCGGCCACCCCTCCTCCTTCCACCTGTTGCTGCGTGATGGCGGGTACTGCTGTTGCAGTGGATGTTGAGGCCACCGCTGCTGCCCCTGCAGCAAACACGTCTGTGGTTATCGCACGTTTGGCAGGTTCCGCATTACAGAGTCTCAATTTTTTTGGCCCGCAACTTCTCCGCACCCCCCATTCTTTTGTTCTGCCTTATCCATCTTGAAAATTGACAATGACGTCCTCCTTCGTCCACAGACGATTGGCTCTGAGCAACGGCATCTCACAGGAGAAACAGAGGAAACAGGACAGAGGGGGGACGGGAGGGGCCGGAACAGTAAGAGATCTGATGGGCCAACCCGCCTTATAGAAAATGAACCAATGGGCTGATGTCCCTGCTTTTTGGGGCAGTCATTAGCAATAAAAAAACATTCTTTTTTTTAAATAAAAACAAAAAAAAAATCAATTATATTGGGCCCATGGTGCTTGTGCTCACCAGGACAATGCCCAGTATGCCAGATTACCAGTCCCTGCTTGAACTGTTACAAGTGAAAACAAACAAGTATGCAAGCTAAGCAGCTAAACAAGGTAATATTAGAACAAAATAGTAGTCTGATCTTATATTTTTCCTCATCATACTTCATGGCGAAGATTTCCAACCTGGGGCATGTAGCTTTAGGGTTAGGATTAGTCTTTCAGTACAATATAATATGTGTAAGACGCCTATTACAGTTGTTTTAATATGTGCCAGCTGGAAGCAATAAAAAGTAAGAGAGGACATCATTTTAAACCAACCCATGGAGCCAACGTTAGCGTAATTCATAAAACATGCCAGCAACACTTTTGTCATTTCAGACGACAAAATCGGCGGTTGCTGGCTACAATTTTGAGCTTGACATGTGGTGTGTCATGGTGAAAAAGACTAGCGCGTCTGGATGTCTTTCGCCTTCTCTTGCTTATTATGACAACTTCCACGATGAGTTCCATGACGTTGCCCCGTAGGAGCACACGGCCCTTTTCCTCCCACAACTATGAACATGGTATCGCAAAAGAAGAATGATGTTTGAGTTCATTTCAGTGGAACTTGGGTTAGGGGTACTATACCAAATGAATCACACCTGTGGCTGCAAAACTATCCTCTGAACACATATGTCTAAGTCGCTTTACATAAAAGCATCTGCTAAATGCCTAAATGTAAATGTAAATATGTATGCTGCTCACTTGCACACTTACTCTTTTTAACGACTGGGAAGTAAAAAAGAGCCCACCCTCACAGCTGAGTGACCATGAATGTTTACAGGTTCATTTTCATTCATAAAACCACGATTACATGTATACACTTTCTTCATTTGTGCTATCAGGCAACCGTAAAGTTGGCAATAGGGGCCAAACAGCCCTGTAGCACGTTAATCCGAGCAAGACTGACATAGCAGCCGAAGTTTTGAAATACAAAATCTAAATGTACTACAAATTAAAAAATAAAAGCTATTTAGGTACACTAAGAACAAAAAACGTCTCAGAACAAGTAGTTCTGTTGGATAAAGTAGCTGTGCTAACTAAATTTTTGGGTCCGCTTCTCATAACAATACAACTGCAATAGCAGCACTGAGTGGTGCCGTAGGCCAACTTGGACCAACTGCCTTCTCAAAGTGGATTGATTACCCTTGTCTGCAAAATGGAGTGCACAGATCGATTTGTGCCTTTATTATAATACCAGGAGGCAAGTTTTTCAACGCTGCTTTGTGCTACTCTACTCCTGTTTAATGTGATCTCATCCCGCCAACTGAATGATTTTATGGAAATGATGCGAATCATGTGCTACGGCTTTCACAGTCATCAGACCCCATCCAAGATTTTGGAGCGACATGTTACCCAGCGCTCCCCAACACCACCGCCGCCGCCGCCATCAAAACACCGATTGAGGGCATTTCGTTTTGGAAGAATGGTGTTCATCTCTCCGGTAGAGTTTCAGAGACTTTATGTTGGTATATTATTTACCCTGTCCACATTTCCATGAAAGGCCACCATATTGAGAAAAGTATTAGTTTTATTTCATTTGGTTTATTTATTCATTTTAATTCTCCTCTGAGTGTTTTGAGTTTGTTATATAAGCTGCGGGTTGAAGGGTAATCAGTAAAACCGAGCTGAATTCAAACGGTAATTTGCTACAGGTCTAAGAAGAATGCTTAAACACGATCTGGAGGCGTGTCCCTGAAGGAACGGGAGCTGCCAGTGAGGGCAGTTAGTGGTATGACTGGAATATAATGCACTGCTGGCTTCCTCATCATTGTTTTAGAGTTGTGTGGCAGCGTTGCACATGAAAGCTGTGTCCCAATTCCATACTAATTCTAAGCCGGTTTTGAGTTGTGTTCACACTGGAAAAGTGCCAAAATAATGACACCAAAACAATCTGTAGGCAAAAAGCCCTGATGTTTAAGGCACTGTTTCCCCACAAAGAAAGAAAAAGGAGGAGCTGCTCACAACTAATTGTGGATGGTGGTGAAACAGCTTCAGGGACACCATGGAAAACAAAGAGTGACTGTTACAAATAAATAACTAATCGCTCTTTTAGGAAAAAAAGTGCTGTGTCTGTGTTAAGTTAACTGTCAGTAGTGGCTGTTGCATTGCCGTTGCACATTGCACATCTTGCATCATTTCCTGTTAGTATAACAGCAGTAAGTTTGGTGAATAGTATGCACTGTATGTCTCAGTGGAGGCAGCGGAAACAAGTTGTGAACACACCCTTAATATCAACTTGATATGGTGACTTGTTAGCAAACAGCTGCCCCTTTACACTCCGACAGTTACAGAGCAACGTGCACAATCATTGGATGTCTGTTTCTGGCTTCCGCAAGTCCAATATTCACCCTCTTTTAGCTCTGTTTTTGGTCTCCACCAACTCCTGAGGGCAATATCTGTCTCACTAGCCGCTAATGCTCCACCATGTTCACCAGCTAGCTGCTAACTGTGGCTGTCTGCTGTTTGGTGCTCGCTGCTGAGCAGGTAGTGCACGTGCAGCGCACGAGTTTTTAGTGCTTTTTTGTTGCCTGCTGACACCATGAGGGAAGCAAAACAGTAAAGTTGCGGCAGGACATCTGCACAATGAGCTGAAACTCACTTTAACGCTCATAAAGCCGAGGGAAGCCGCAGATCCAGGTGATAATTATCTGCATGTTCATCACTACTGGCCACAACCTTTCACCTTGTCATATTGTACAGGTAAATATCGATTATAATCACTTTAAAGTAATACAGGTTAAAGTATAGCCTCCTCATTTTGCTGAATGGCTCCCATAAGTGGTACATTATTATATTATTGGATCATTGTTATTGATGAATTAACATAAACAACACTTTAATGTTGTAAATGTTCGAGGGGAAGCTTTAGCTGTTTTACTTTGGTAAGTTGCATATGTAATAGTGCTTTTATAAACTTGTTTATTATTACTTTCTCTATGTAAAAATATCAAATAAATGTAGTGGAGTAAAAAGTACAGTAGTTCCCTTCTGAAATGTAGTGTAGTGGAAGTAAGAAGTAGCAATAGGAATACCCAAGGAAAGTAGAAGGACCTCAAAATTGTGCTCAAGCTTTCCACTGGTGTGGCGTCGTGTATGGTAGAAGTCGGAGCGTAGGATGTGTGAGTTATTACACCTCACAATCCCCAGTAAGCTTAGTAATTCGCCGTAAAAGTCAAACGCAGATATAAAAAATATCGATCCTTGTCTGGTAGAGAGATTAAAGATAGGAGACTTAACATCAATGCCTCCCATTCTGTGTCGGTGGTGACAATGCGGCTTCAGCATGTGGGCTTCCAGCATCATAAAGTTGAGTCTCTGGCCACAGAACAGGCTGCTCTCCCATACGCCCGGCGGTAAGTTTGATACAGCGGCCGGGTTCACAGGTGTCATTTCACCGCTAAGTACTCCAAAGACCGACGCAATTGCATCTTTGCCCTGCACGTATTTAACAGCCCACAGCGAGCTGCGGCGAGCCGCGTTGAATCTCTCTCTCTCTCTTTTTTATTTTTTTATTGGCCATTTAAGCTCCTCGCTTAAGGCCAAGTAAAAGCTCCTTTATAGCAAAACAGCACGATTTTCAGCTCGAAAGCGGCCGCCTGACTTGAGACCTTGGCCAGTGTTTAGTGCTCGATAGTAAAAAAAACCAAACAAAACAAACCGGAGCAGTGGTGGCGTGGTGCGCGCGCCTACGTAAGAGAATTAAAATGAATGTGCAGCGGGCTTTCAGCACCGCGGACAGCTCCTGCGCGGCTCCAGGCTCGGTGGCTGGGCGGGATGCGGGATTCCAGCCCTCAAGTCGGAAAGCAAAACCAGAACAACTCGCACGCTGTGCAGATAAAAGCGTCTGCAAAGCCACGGTGTACACGCAACACAGTTGAGACTCATGGACGTGTTCGTTTAATCTAGCGAGCGCAACCCCCCCCCTCTTGGGAAACCATCACAAGACCACTTGAACACCCCTCCTCCTCCTCCTCCTCCTCCTCCTCCTCCTCCTCCTCCCTGTGCTATACCCCCCACCCCCGCCACCTCCTCCAAAATACCCAGCATCACTGAGAGTAGACGGGGGAGAGAGAGTTATCTAGCCCACCACTTTCTCACCCGGACGTGCAAGAGAAGTGGCAGGGCGGTAAAATGTGAGAGCACTTTCGGAACGGTAACGAGCATGTCCGAAACTCTCCCCCCTTTCCCGGGGCCGATGTGAACGCACAGCCTGCGTTGGCTTCTCGTCAGACGCTCGTCCGAGACCTCGCAGATATCCAATCGTCACGGATCCGTCCATCAGCTCCCACTCCTGTTTAAGATTCCGCAGAAGACGGTGCTTTGCCCGCCGCCGCATCCTTCCCCTCTTTTGACTTTTCTTCCGCGGAAAACGGGAATCTGCTCGTTTGTCTTTAGGATTTAACCAAGTTTAATTATACCAGGAGTTTACAATGACAGCTACCAAGGAGCAGCCGAATCAGAGAGCGAATCAACCGCAGCAGGATGAGGTGGGCAACTGGCTTTTCTTTTGACTTGATTTGCAGGTTTCCTCCACTTTATCCACGTACATTAAGCTAAACTCTGGGATGACCTGTTCTGCAAGGTCAGTGCATTTATCAACAGCCTTAATTGGTTTCCTTCAACGGCAGCTGACAGCCAGCTCTGGCCACATACATGAAGTGAAATGTGCAAAAACGCGTTAGTTGCTTGGCTGTGAGAGGCTGATTCAAGTTGGGCTGCACATGCCAAATATTGAAACAATCAAGCCGTCGTCAGCTGTGCGTGGAGCTCGGCTGCCAAGACTGGGTCACAGAAATCTTGAACACCGTGGGCACATGCACTGTCAGTGAAGGGGGGGGGGGGGGACTGCCCAGGGCGCATTGTAATTCAGCCGTTGCCTCCTTCCAGCTGCCCTCGACACCTTGAAAGAGAACAGTCGCGGAAAATCACTTTGTAAGAGGGGAAAAGGGCACTATATGCCTCCCAGATACTCTCACAACGCGACTTCATAACGGCGCTCTGTCTCAGGCACCTTCAAACGCTCCCATGTAGACTGCTCCCGTTTTAGGCACCTTTACACAGGTGGCGTTGCGCACTGCAATGCTTTTTCAAAGGTTTAAGGGGAATGAGATCAGCGTCTTTGCCAGGACTGGTCTGCGCAACTTGACAACCACCCACTTGTGTTTGCGCCAAACCGCCGAGCCTCTATCACCACCTATTATTGATTGCCCCCTTTCTAAATGTTCTCAGTGTTCCTTTCAGGCACATGTAACCTCTACTCAGCCAATGTGCTTTTCTATTAGACCAATAACTAATTCTATGAATGATGCAAATGTCTTCTGTTTCACTGTGGGGCCTCCCTCTGAGAGAGTGCCAAATATATTCTGGGCGCTCTTAATTGAATTCAGGCCTGTAGCTCTATTATTCTAAGAAATCAAAACCTTGGCCTCATAATCGACTTTCTGCGCCTGAAATATTAGAGGGCCCCTTGAGATGTGGTTGAAATATGATAGCTCACAGCCTTCAATACTGTCTCCTCTATATTTAAAACTCAGTAGATACTACTCAGTGGCCCCCAGGCTGTTTAAAAGTCATGTTGTTGATTTTTTTTTTTTGTGTGAGTAGAGTTCACTGATTTAATTAGTGATCACACTGTGCTGCATGATCACAGCTGTGAGGAGCTGTTAATGGAGCCTGCTGTTGTTGCAGACATCATGAATGTTTTGATACTTTTATTAAGCTGTTGGATGCTCTCTTTGTGTGTGTGTGTGTGTCTCAATGTATTCAATAATCTAACGGTGACTGCAAAACAGCTGCAGGGGATCAATAAAACTTAGATTCTTAAAATGTTGCTCTTTGGGGTTATGGCACATTCCAATTTCAGAGTCAACTGCTAACAAAAATCATGAAAATGTAACCATTTAAAGATCACAAAGTCAGATGTTTTAGACATTTGTGACTAAAACTGTCCCCAAGTATGTCCCTGTACACAGTCCAAAAGTCTCAGTACATTTCTGATCACTGTGTGTTGGGCAGCCAGTTGAAGTTATTGTGTAAGATTTGTGCAGCAGGCTGGCGTCACGTTTGCAAGCATTGGGGGTGCAGAGTGCCTTAGCAGAGCCAAAGCTATTACTGGCCCAGGCTGTGTCAACCCACAGTCTGTATACATAGCTCTTTGGCAGGCTCTTAGCAGGGTTACTCTTCATCAAAGTTGCATGACAATGCTGAGGGAATTACAAAAGGGGAAAACACCGAGGGATCTTTAAATAATAGGTGAAGGAGAAAACTGAGCCCTGAGCTGTTTTTGCATCTGCATGGTCGAGGGACAGTGATTCTCTTTTTCTAGTGTGTATGCTTTTGCTTAAGTCCATTGTCGTTGCGTTGAAAGCCTTTTTGGTTTGTGGTTCAGTCAGTGCGGCAAGGACATGGGAATATCTCACCAAACAAACAACATCCAATCCATAACTCTGCGGCTTGAAGATTTCTAATAATTTTTTTTCTAGTCAAAGATGGCCAACTTGTAGCTAGTTTTGCACCATCACCCGTGTTCACAGCAGTCGGAGTGACCAGAAAAACACATTAAAGGATAGGGTAACGTTTCTTTCAAATCTACCTTAATACAACACTCACATGCCGTACACATGTTCAAATCGTGGTGGGTCACAGCCAGTATGGGCAGGACGAATGATCACAGTGACCCATACATATGGCATATGAGTGTTGCAGTCTTTAAAAGCCTCATTCAACATTTTGAGGTGCAAGGCACGCAAATATTCCATGTCTACATCAATACAAAAAAAACAATGAAAATTCATATTTGTGAAAAAACGGTACGGTTGATAATTAACCCTTACAGTCCCAGGCCTAAGACAGTGTGTTTGTGCTGCTTGTATTCATCTGACTCTCCCCGTACCTTATTACAGTGGCTTCAAATATGGATTTATTATGTTTTTTCTCATTCGGGATAACCTCGTCTATTTGAATATTTTATGTTTGCATTCAAAATTTACATATAAAACATTTGCGTTAGCCCACTAAATATCTATGACAAATACATACATGAATTTTGAAGGTGTCAAGTGTTTCGGCTCATTAATAAACTTTCCAACTAGTATTCCAACTAGTCAGTGAAATCGGTTTTTCTGAGATGTTTGGTATAACTTGCAGCCATACTATGAGCTTCTAACAGCCTCATAACCAATAAATGACATAATGGAAAATTGATAAAGTAACTTTTACTCAGGTTTCACTCAAGTCAGACCATATCACCAACCTTTCTGGCTGAGGAGAACTCCACGGATTGCGTTTACAGCTCCCTGTATACAGTACCACTGTATATGGGAAAAACGTAAAAAGCTTTTAGTGGCTCCAGAGATAGCTGTGTGAAGTCTGATAAATCCAGGCTACATAAACAGCTGGTGGCATAACATCCGAATCACCGACCGAACTGTCACCCACTGGCTATTACAACATGTAAGGGCAAGCACAACAGCTCATTTTCATTCATGACGACCAGAGCTATTGATACTTTTTCTCGTGAACAGATACACCAATTTTTTGATGAGCAAGCTTTACTTAAACACTGGGACTGATAAATCGATGACTCACATGTCCGCAATTCATTCGGATTAACAGCATGACCGGCTCACAGGCTGAAAGTTCTGGGTTTGAATTCGCTGGATGAAGCCTTTCTGTGTTTACATGTTCTCCTCATGGCTACGTGGGTTGTCAGGCGTTTGGGTTTCCACCCACAGTCCAAAGGCAAGGCAGGTCCGTTGAATTTAAACTCCACATTGAGTGTTGCCAGCCCCGATAAAATGGTTATAGAAAATGGATGGATATATTTCTTTACAGTAAACTTTGATCGCAATAAAAAAGCCTTAGAAACAGGTGGATAAATATTGCTGACGTGACACTGCAGCCCAGACTTAACTAATCTCATCCTGGATGTGAATAAGAAGAACTTTCCCCGTTTCTCTTGATATACTTAAAGCGAGTACGTACATAACTTGCCACTCTGAATGGGAACACTGGAGCACTCTTGGCGTTGAAACTGTACAGTGTGGCCAATCCCTCTTTAGTTTCACTGAAAATAAAACCTGAGAACAAACTGAACTCATTTGACATTGGCTGGTCTCAAGCTGTGTCACTGCCTCGTGTAACCACAGACATAATAAAGTCTGACTGAGGGGTTGACCGCTCGGCGTAACCCTGTGGCCAGCCCAGGCTCCGTGTAATCAGTGGGGTGAATAGACTTGCCACCTAGCCGGTCCTCCTTCGCTTTGTTAATAGAGCTGTTGTTGTCTGTTCTTGGGACAAAAGGCAAGTGTTGGGAGAAATGGATGCCTACCTTATGGTGAGTAAGAGGAGTGCTTGCACACGCTGAGATCCTCTGGCCCGGGAAACTGTAATTCACACTAATGGAGAAAACGTCCAGGACACTGCTGCTTCACAGTGGCCTCAGAGAGAGAGAAAGCGAGCGAGCGAGCGAGAGAGAGAGAGCGTGCTACAGACAGAGAAAGCGATGGAGGGGAAAGAAGGGGTTGTGGGGGATGAGAGATGGAGAAAGAGGGAAGATGAGGGGAGAAACAAGTAGAGGAGAGTAAAGAGAAAGAGATGCAGAATAGAGAAGGTAACGAGAGGGAGAGTGGAAAGGTGGGACAAAAACTGTGTGTGAAGAAGAAGAGGTGTTAAGGGAAAGATGGGTTTGAGTCATACACAGAGATGGGAGTCTGAAATACAGGACAGATTTAGAAGCGCAGTTTTTGTAGCTTTATCAATACAAATTCGATATTGTGCCCAAAACGACTCACATGACCGCTGTCTGATCTGCTGACAATGCGCGTAAACCTCCAATGCCTGTTTCTGTTGGCCACCTGGGGGCAGCAGAAACACGTTGGGAACACAACATTAATATATCATCATCAGGCGGATCTTTGCCTATCTACACATGCACACGTGAGCGAACCAAACCGTAAAGTTTCAGGCCGAACAGAGAGAAAATGAGCTGAAACTCACTATGAAGCTCCTTAAAGCCGAGGGGAGCTGCAGAGTCAGCTGATAATCCTCTGTATGTTCATCAATACGAGCAACCACTCGTCACTTTGTTTTCACATTCTCTTTGATACATTGTTATAATAAATCTATAGATTATAGCAGCTTTAAGGTATGATACATTTAAAATGAAAAATAAGACGTTAATTCATATCCTGCATTACACTGTGACTGCACTGTAACGCAGTCCTTCTCCTTTTGACATGTTGTCTTAATGCCTTTTTGTGTCTTACGTAAAGCACTTTGAATTGCCCCCTTGTTCAAAGGTGCTATACAAATAAACTTGCTTTCCATAGCAAATAAAACGATACAGACAGGGTCAAGTCTTTCAATGTAGATCGCTAAAGAGAAAAACAAACAAAACCAACCAACGCGTTTGGCTTTCCAACCTAGTATACTTAAGCATTATGTCCATATTGGATGATGACCCAGTACCAACATTCAGTGCCATTGCAGGAAGTGTGTTCTTTGTGTATATCAGGCAGGAAGGGTGGCGAATGGGGGTGCAGCAAATCAGACCTTCATGCAAGACACTGGAGTTCACATCTCGTCACAGTGATCATCTTCTTTACCTTAACTAAGTCTTCTTGTGGCCTAACCTTAATCATACATAACCATACTTTATTTGCCATAACCGCAATCTTTACCTAACCTTAAAGATCCCCCCCCCCAGTTTTACGACTCAAAAAGAACAGTTTATGTCTGATGTACTGTAGTTTTTCCACACAATAAATCTCATTTACCTAGTTATACGTTTTTTAAATGACATCTTCTCCTTTTCCCCGCATGGAACAAATCCAGAATTTATGAATATGCAAATAGTCTCCTTCACTGAAGTCGGTGAAAGTGCACTGCGGGCTACAAGTTACCGCATCAGACTTGTGTAAGTTGCATAGTGTATGTTTTAAATTCAGATTTACGGTGAGCACGGAGAAACTTTCCTCCTTCGGCAGATTGATGTGAAAACAGCCTACTAGAGTCAAACTCCGCTCTTACAGTACGGTCCATCAAGCTGCAAAGTGAAGCTCTAACATCAAAGTAAATCACGACAGCGTCTGCTAAATGACTAAATGACAGAAGTAACAAAATGCAAAACACAATTTCGAGTTTTGGGGGACTTCACCATGCAGTGATTTCCGCGTGTAGACATTGTAGAAAATAATACTTTTTAAATGTTGGCATTAGACGTATAAAAACATTACATTTGAACTTCATGTTAGGTTTTGCAGAATGTTCCAATATCAACACGCTTTTGTCTGGCAATAGGGATGCTTTCTTCTAGAGAGGACATTTACATGAGGCTGGTTGTCAGAAAAATGTAAAAAAGCTACAAATTATTGGTATTTTGGCGAAGGACACTTTTTAATACTCTGGGATGTGAGTCCGTGAATGTGAATGTGAATGTGAATGTAAATGCTGATAATAGTGTTTTTTTTTTAACTTTATTTGTGCTCAGTTAGTTCCAGTTTGCAGTGAATTCATTCAAGGAAAGAAAGAAATAAAGAAAGAAAGAAAGAAAGAACCCATCCAAGATGTGTCTTTGTATGGCGTAAGGCCATCCTAATGCATGTTCAGCCCACATCTGCACTCATCTCTTTCTGAACATAACTGAGTATACTTCACAGAGAAGGGCATTTTTAAAGTATCACAAATGTGCTTACTCATGATTCAGAGATACAGGAACATTTTATTTGTACTTATTGGACATAGGACACATTTTTCCATCAATACTCTGGATTTAGATTTGCATTCATTTCTTTTTGGTTGATTATTATACTTTTTTTCCCTCCTCATGCCATCTGATTATGCGCCGCTCAAAGACACCTGGCAGACAGTTGTTGAAGCAGGGGAGAATGCAACTCCTCCACATTGACTTTTCCGTCCAAAATGTCCCAGTCTGGGTGGTGATTCACACTTGTGACCTTCGTGTTATAAGCTTTTCCTCTGTATCCCGAGGCGACTGGTGCCCCGAATTACCCGACGCTGACACATGTTCTATCCGCGAAAGGATTAAAAGGCAATTACAAAGTTTGAGTCATCAGTTGTGACACAGACAGGGCACAGACTGCAGTCAAACCTGAGATAACAGGAATTAGGGAGAAGGAACAGTCAGACTGTGTGTGTGTGTGTGTGTGTGTGTGTAATAACAGGGGACAGCTGTCAGGCTCACAGGCAGAATGGCTCACGAAGCAGACCCACACTAGAATCAGATTCCAAAAAAGGAACTTATTCCAAGCAGAGGTATCCAACAAGTGCAATCCAAAAATGGTAGCCAAACAGGCAAAGGTCGGTAAATGGGAATATAAAGCACTGAGAAGGCACACGGAAAACTAAACCCTAGGGAAACACTGGGAAGGACGCTTGAACGCTCACACAAGGGTAGAGACAATCTGGCAGAGGGAACACACCAGACTAAGTAGGGGAGCTGACGCGACACAGGTGGAACCAAACTAGACAATGAATCATGGCAACAGCTTGTTTGTGCACGTATACGTGTAGGGAAAAGGTAGCTTAATCCACTCAGATTTTGATGGGTTCAGGAGTAGCCTCATGATATCTTCCTTTTGAGAAGACTTTGAGATTTCTTTGCAAATGTGTGCTTTATTTTTTTTCCCTCGCTGGCTTCAAAAATGTTTTAAAAATTCATCGTTGCCTCAGGCAACTTTCTCCAGCGAAAACATCAGCTCTAATTCAGACGCCATACATTTGCCCCGGTGGCTCAATTGAAATTCTGATGCCGGGTATATGGACCGTTGTCGCTTCAGAGTGAACCGCAGAATTGTCTTCTGAACAACATCAAGAACAAAAGGAACAATTACAACACAAATTGTCCAGAGAGACATGGGCTCTCTTACACAAGTTCTTCCTTTCCATTCTCTGATACAAAGCACAGACATGGTAAAAAAACGAGCTTTCCGTGTGCAGTGGACTGTCGTTCTGGCATTGACGTGGAGATTTTTCACAGTTGCCTCATGATGCAATTTAGAGCCACCAATGCATAACGTTTTCTTGTGCAGATGGATATTTGAACAGATGCACATTTCTACCAGCTCTTTAACAACTTGTGAAGTTGAGCGACACTGACATTAAACACACACAGACACACACACACACACACACACACACACACACACACACACTTTATGACTGTCAAGCATGGTTAATTAAATCTCATGAACTCGTCGGAAATACATTTACATGTTAATTAATTCCATGTACTACTGTATATGCCACTGGCACAGTTTCCCCCTAACATTGAACTATAGCGATTGTTTTGAGCTTATTCCATGAATATTGCTCTCATTAATATTGACAAGGTGGCTCCTGCCAGGCCTTTGCTCACCACTGGTTCATCAGCTCAGCTCAGATGAAGTGCAGGAGTGTTTCTGGCAAACACAGTTTTCTGCACTTCTAGGACTTATAGTAAGCACTGAGAGCAGCCCGGGATCGATTTCATTCCCCGGGGTAGATAATCAAGGCTCATCTGACGGTGCAGTGAAATTGACAGCATTCTACAGATAAATAGACCACCACATTTATCTATCGACTCCCTACTGTGCCGTATCATGGATGTTTAGAGCAAATTATACAAACCTGTACGGTATGAACTGTAGTGAGCATTCCAGCTGTAAAGCAGGTGCCTGTGTATCTAAAGTCTGGTCCATCTTATTCCTCTCCATGGTTGTCCAAAAACTATTAAAAGCACATCAGTGAGCCCCACCTTTACACTGACATGTTGACATGTTCCTTCATTCCCATTTATTGTGCGTCGATACTACATACACCTTCCTGCTGCTGTAAATACTCACAAGAGCGCCAAATGTGTATTAATCTACATCTGAATATATAGTCCTCAACATATGCACAATTTCCTCCTGTCTGAGTAACATGTGCTAAATCCTACAGTGCCCAGCTGTTGTGGAAACTTACTGAGCCTTTTTAGTGTGAGGTGTTGTGAGAGGGACCTACACAATACTTGTGTGGTTTGGGTGTTCTCATGTTGGGATAGCATCTGTGTACAGTAACTAATCTATCTGACGTTACCTAAAGATAATCTGTCATTTAGGTGGGGGATACAATGTCATTACTTAGTTGTTAATTGTTAACGTCAGCAGTGGTGGAAGAAGCACTCAAATCTTTCACTTAAGTAAAAGTAGTAACACCGCAGTGTAAAAATACTCTGTTACAAGTCCTGCATTCAAAATCTTAAGTATTAGGATTAAAATATACTTACTGTACCAAAAGTAAAAATAGGTTATACTCATTATGCGGAGTGGTCCATTTGAGATGAATCTATTTATAGTTAGTGATGCATTAATGTGTAAGGATCACCAATGTTGAAGCAGGTGGAGTTAATTTCAACTTTATATACTGTCGGGTAGCTTAATCCATAATAATACATCATCATTTATTAGTCAGTTTATATTTTGTATGAACAATCTCAATCTGAATAGTAACTAGTAACTAAATGTAGTGGAGTAAAAAGTACAGTATTGGCTTCCAAAATGTAGTGGGATAGAAGTAACTAGTAGATAACAATGGAAATACTCAAGTAAAGTACAAGTACCTCAAAATTGTACTTAAATACAATACTTGAGTAAATGTGCTTAGTTGCATTCCACCACTGAACAGTTATGTCTGCTACGTTCACATGGAAGATGATGTCTAGTCTAATCCACAGAGGTTGGAAGGGAAGGGAAGAGGTTGGAGTGGACGTTGGGTCATCAGAGTGTTGGACTTGGACAAAGCACATTACGCTGTGCAACCTCGTGTCAACATTGGTTTGTCTGAACAAAGACGACGACCTTTCCGTAAAGGCTTGTCCCACGCAGCAGCTGTTTCAGCCACGTCTTTCAGTCAACTGTATTTTTACACTTCAGGTATATTTCCTACTTTTTATGCGTTACAGGGATCGTGTGTTGGGCTCTGAACGCTACCAAAACACGGGTGACCTACGCTCAATACTGTGGCTGTGCGTATCCTGTGTAGACACCGACAGAGGACTGAAGCTGCTGCTGCTCAACTAATATGCTCCTTTCGCTATGCAGGCTGTGCAGATATTGCGTAAGCTTAACCAAGAACTTTTAGTTGCCTTAACCTAACCAGACCTAACCAGTACCCCTCCACTCAAAAATGGGTTTTTCTTGTCAGATCTTGACTTTACTGACTTGTATCTGTTTGTCGCTAGAGAGGTGATTTCACACTCCTCTGAAGGGGGAGATGTCTGTACACTTCTCTAAAATCTGAGATTCAAACGTACTCCGGGACGTCACAAATTTGGAAGCCAGTTTGGAAGCCGCCGGCAAAGAAACCTGAAACCCATTTTGGTGCACATTTTGTGCACAACAGACTCCTCTTATGAGTCTGAATGTGGTTCAAACACGTTTGGATGAATCTCTGCAATGTTTCCTCTAATTCTAGCCATCTTGACACGCGCCGCTCTCTCACCATGGATGTATGTCTCTCAGCCACATCCGTGCTCTCACCGACACCGGTCAACCTGACCCGCAGCGGTGGTGGGCAGGGAACTCGTAGATCCAGAATTCCTCAACGAGGGAGAAAGAGTAGATGTGCGTTCGTTTGACTTTTTACGTGGGATAACCATGTCAAACAAAATATTAATCATAGCAGAGTATTTTTACATACCTTTAAATGTGTCTGGAGGGGAACGCTAACCAAAGGTATGGAAAATCATCAACTGCCGAAGAGATCAAAACTCAACATCAACACTTTGTATAAAGAACAACTTTGTTGTGAGACCGACCTGTTTCGGCTTCTCCTTTGACCTCTTCTGACTTTTCCCGTTCTCCATACACCTTGGAAGTAGATGAAGTTGTGTCGGGAATCCAAACTCTAAATGATTAACTGCTCTTATAAATAATTTTAGCAAAGGTCATGTACCTTTTGGAAGGTACGGACAAACGGTGTCATCCTGACGATATGGGCACCAGGTTTTGGAAGGTGATAAAGAATAATCTACGTTGTTGTTAAGTTTATAGAATGTGTTTTTTCAAAATCCTGCCCGGGTCAGGCCCACTCAGAGTTCCCAGCTACCAGCGTCCTTCCCTCTCCACCTTCTATACCCACTTATTCCCTCTCAACTAGTAATTTTATAGCTCAGTGCCCGCTGAATCCTCCAATGTCACCCTATAGGTATGAAAGACAAACACACACCGTCTCTTTTCAACCACACGCAGAGAGACAATTTCCTGTCTTCACACAGACACATTCAGCTCCATGTCGATGAGGTTCTGTTCCTATTGCTGCTGTCAGGTTCTCCTTTCAGTTTGTATTCCTCTAGATAAATGACATTTGTTTTTGATATGGGAGGAAATGGCTAGAATCTTATCCACAGCCTAGAGTGTAATTTGCCGAGGAATGTAGTCAGCTGTGTCTAATTGTGTTCAAATCAGAGATTTGACTACAGGGGAAAAAGGCTTTGGAGCCCACCATGTAAATGATATAAAAATCACATTTACATATGCAGAGGAAATGCAAAGTAAAATGTGATTAATGTAATCAACTTTATTGTTCTAAGTCGTTCAACTACTGTAGGTGGGTTGAGCTCAGATTTATCCACTACAATGGTCTAATGCCAATGAAGAGATCTCATTAAACCCTCTCCCCACCTTTGTTTGTCTAGTAAAATCAGGCATCAGTGACTTCAATGAGGCTAGCATTAGAATGAGCAAACCCTAATCGAAGAAAGAATATTAAAATGTCTTTTGGAAAAATTCTAATTAAATCCCCAAACAAGTGCCTGTACCCACTTCTGGATTGATGCTGTCCTTAAAGAAAGGCGTTGCTCTTAAATGATATCCAAGTATGTGTATTGTAGAGTTTTGTATCATTTTAGAGTTTCACCTATTATCCACCGCTACTGTAAGTGAAGAATATGGTTGTAGGCGTTTGAGTTCAGATAAACATTTAAAACAGATGTTACTGAATGATCTGTTTCTCATTCTTAATGTCTATTCTCCCTTAGCAGCCCAACCTCATTCACACATTTCTGTCATTTCTGCCACATGCTAATCCCAGAGCTTGGGAATAATATTGTATATTAGAAGTCAGTTAACGTAAACTGCTTCTTGATTTAAGTTGACAGGCACTCAAATAATCTCGACATAGATGCAACATTTACATCACAAGACATATTTAAGCTTCACCACGTTTTGTAATGTGTTGAACATGTAAAGTATTCTGTCACCTAAACGCAATGTAAATATACAGTATGGACATGTAGGCCTATACAGTGTGTCACTGTTTGTATTGACAGGTTGGTCATTGGTTAAAACGTTGATATTTTAAGAATAAAAAACACTACATATACAGTATACCTTACACATATAGTTTAGGGCAAAGCTGTACCTTATAATGTACACAGTAGTTTGCCTTAGGACTAAACGTGTAATCATTTTTATATTAAAATTGCGATTTTAAAAGAATGAAAATCTAAAATTTCAATAGACGCTATTTTAATTATATCTTACCTCACATCAATTTCAGACAGGTAGCTAGCCGGTAGTTCAGTAGTGTCACAGCCCAGCTATTAGACTTCAACAAAAACGGGAGACACACAGGTAAACTGAATGACAAATCAATTTATTTCGAACAAAATAATCAAAACAGACAAAAAACAATAGATGGGAGGAATCTTTAACGTCAGAAATGTAGGAAGTGCATGAGGGGAGATGTGCTGCATGAATGTTGTGCTGTACAAACAAAGATGTGTGGTGAGGAGATCGGCCCCAGGACTGGCTGCTGCTCTGGTTTATATGCATGGGGCACACCGGGCCCAGGTGTGAACCAGAAGCACAGAAGCAGAAGTTTTGAGTACTTTGCCAGGTGTTTATTTCTGTGGACAGATTTTGTCAATGCGATAGCGTCACAATTGTGCAAGATGCAGTCACGAAACTTTACAGGTGTGTAGCTGAGATCAAGAGTTATAAGATGGGTGTGGTCCTAGCAAGGGCGCCACAAGGGCCCCCCTACTTTACGACCCTGGCCCACATTCATTTTAATTTTGCGGAATAGAGACACAATTAAATCCTGCCCACACCCGGAGGGGAAAACAATTCATCACTCTCCAATGACTTTGTATTGCGTGAAGGTGCCTCCTTGTCACTTCGGTGTGCTAGGAAAAAATGCCTACCCAACAGGATAAAGAACCAAGAACTAACTTTTTATAAGCTGGTGAATGGAAAAACTGCGCTTTTAAGAAGACTAAACGTGGATACAGGCAATAAGACGTGAGACATCAGCTGGAAGAATGAGTAGATGTGGGATCCTGACACTCGTGTACAGCAAGCATTTTGTCACTGGTCAAATATCCAAATGTCAGTTCTAGGATAACTGTATTTCTGTAAGTTAAGCTTAAGCATTTTGACTGTATGCAACTTGGGTTATAGTGAAATGTGGATAAATCAGAAAGCTATGCAGTATTATGTTTGATGCCTTAGCTACCTACAGTAGCATTTCTCCAAGAAAAGCAAGGTAAGGATAAGTGACAGTGAGATAGACTGAGAATATTGACATTGTGTTTGTCAATAGTGCAGCCTTGGGGGAGTAGTGTAAATAGCTATATAATTGTGAATATTGCCTTTAAAATGATTGTGAAGCCGTGGAGGGAGATGACACAAACCAGGGAAATGGCTCCTCCAGTTAGTTACAAAAGGTCTAATTACCTTTATTACCTCCACCAAGGAGGTTATGTCTTCAGTGCCGTTTGTCAGTAGGATTATGGAAAAACTACTGGCCCGATTTTCATGAAACGTGCTGAAAGGGTGTAGCACGGGCCAAGGAAGAACCCAGTACATTTTGGAGAGGATCTGAATCACGGGGCGGACGCACATATTGTTTTTCACTTTTGCTATGCACAAATTCATCGGTATTCAAGTGAATGGTGTCCCGCGACTAAACATACAACAAAACATAACAGCCACCTCAATGCAGCAGGTATGAAAGAAATAAGCAATCAGGGATGTGAGATGATGAGGCTTCTGCTAGGCACAACCATATTTCGACATACTGTAATTCTAAAAGTTTTGTAAATATATCCAGCCATACAGTAGTGGTTGCTCTATCATAGAGGACTGGGCTGAATGCCTTTGTGTAGCTCTCCGAGTGCCCATCTAGTTTTCTTTTTTTCGACCATTTTTTCAATGAGAGTTCAATAATATATATAAAATATGATGGGCAAATAAATGTAGCATTAGTTCCCCAGTAACCAATGTTGTGATTCTATTGCTACTGTATTGCTAGCATTCATATTAATATACAGTAATGCCATTGCACTGCTGTGTGAGTCAACAACCTTATCTGAAACCAATATGGCAGGGACAGTGACTAATTGAGAATTATCTCACATGGACCAACGAGCCAATAGCAATGTCCATTAGGGCAAGGCTGATAATGCTAAATACAATAAGAAGACAACGTGTAGCTAAGCTTGCCGTTTCCTATTAGCAAGTGGATCAATTTCAGATGTTAAGCCTCAAGACCCCAGCATGGCTTTGGCTGTGGCTGTCAATGAGTCGCGAGGCAGTGAGAAATGGTATTTCATGGGTAAACAAAAATAAGCCCGTACAGATGGCCTTATGCTTTTTCTCCCTCTCCGACCTGCTGTCATTGTTAGAATGGCTCGGCTTCTGCTCCAATGCTGCCTGTCATTTGTCACATTCAAGGTCAGAGTCCAGGCGAGGGTAAGCTCTATAAATAGCCTTACTCCTCCAACAGTAGGCTGGTTGCATGGGCATACGTTCAAGCACGAACACACACGTATGCACAGTGAGCCAGTAGGGAATACGCTTATTAGCAGCAGTTTGATGAAGATGATAGG
Source organism: Coreoperca whiteheadi (assembly GCA_011952105.1). NCBI lineage: Eukaryota > Metazoa > Chordata > Actinopteri > Centrarchiformes > Sinipercidae > Coreoperca > Coreoperca whiteheadi. The sequence continues at coordinate 25,492,443 of CM022488.1, read as the reverse complement.
GGTCTTAATCAAACATCTCAACGGCAGCATTAGCATTCTAATTTTACAAAATGTCTCATCCATTTCACACTCCCTCTTCAAAAACGAGATGTATGGCAACAATAAGTAGCCTACAATAAGTAGAGGGAAGTGTGTAGATGAGGAGGTGCTGAGAAAGACATATGCAGTAGTTTTAACAATAATATACCTACTTACTATGTCTGTGGCCATTTATGTACATGCGTAAATGACTGTGTTCCAGCTTATTATTTTAATCCTCCTGTAGCTTTCCAAGTGCAGGGAAGCCAGCAACAAAGATCACACAGCTGAAAGGACAGTGAAGCCTAATGTGCAGAGATGTTCAAGAAACACACTGAACATCTGTGGTGGGTTTTTTTAAGTCACGCTGTTTGCTGTCGCCAGCTGAGGGGGAGGGCGTGGGCCCAACAGTGCACTTCCCTCAAAATTAAGAAAGAAAGTTGCATTTTGCCATAAAGGGACAGCACGCACATTCCCAAAAGTACAATATATACAACACAGCATATAAGTACTATAAATATACCGTAAGTCAAATTTTCAGTCAGCGCAATCCAGCAGGAATCAGCTCCATGTCTCTCGCCAGTTGTGCTTTCTCCCTGCTCTCATTATAGACCTCCTATAATAAAGTAAATCATTGCTATTTTTTTTAAATGAAATAGTTTTCTCTCGGTTTTGTAGGCTATTCTTGCTATTTCAAAGAAAGATGATGTAATTATAGAAAATGGCTTCTGTTGGCACACAGCTCAGCCATATGACTGCCAAGGGACTGCTTTGCAGCAATCAGGGGAGTTTTTCTCTATTGTCCTATCGTCTGCTTTACTGCTTTATACCATAGATGCCTTCCAGACATTGGTATTGAAAATGTTCTGGAATAACCTCACCACCACTCACATACTGTTAACTGAAATCATAGACAAATAGCGTGATTTGAATTGGGCAATTAATAGTTAAAGGGGCACGCCACTGATTTTACACATAAAGATCAGTTTACTCATGGGAAGTACCACTCAGCCTGTGAAGACAGTTGTATAATGTCCTCTGTGGCTCCGGAGGAGCTTTGTGAAGTGTGAGGAAATAAGCCTGATGATGTCACCAGGGTCATGTCAGCTATGGGTTGGAGGCCTGAGGTACAAACTGGGGCCATGGTGTTTGAAAGATGTGGAAATTCACCAGGCAGGCAGGGTATAATGAAGTCTATCCAGAATCAAATTGCATTATGGGAAATGCAGTACGAAGTGTTCCCTTTCAAGGGAACTAGCACTGCGTCATCGAGATGACACTTTGGGGAACGCCCCCAGCGTAGCGTGTCTGAAGTGAGAATGAAAACAGGCCAATCTTGATTGGAGATATGTACTGACGTCGTACCCGGAAGGCATAAAGGGACGCCGGAACATGGCACCGTTAGCTTTCTGCGATGAAGTGAGCACTCTGCGGCAATGGGTATGGCGACGAGACGCAGGGTCTCGTTCCCTCTCAGGGAACCAGGGTTATAGACATAACTTGAGACGTTTTTTATACCATGGACTAAAAGTCAGGATATCTTAGCCTCAGCTGCCTCGATTTTGAGCACACTTTTTCATATCTGGCCTTATCGAATTCACCAACTTTATGGAGGTGCGGTACTAACTTGCTTAGAGTACCCCTTTAAATTATAAATGGATGAATGAGATTCTGGTTTTAGAGAAATGAAGACAAATTCAAACAAATTTAGAAGACAAAACTGTGCTTATTTCCTTACTGTAAATCTGCTCTTGTGCACTCTGTGAGTCAGGTCCTGCTGGAATACATGCATGGATTAACACCATCATCACAGTTCACTCATGCTATGCCCCTCAATACTTCCTTAACAACAAATGTGACCCATTATTTTCTGTGGTATACTTGACCTGATGAATAATTGATTGTATTGATTGAGTGTGATGGTGTACGTTCCAGAGAAACACAGGCAGAATTACACTCAGAGTCAGTTTAATTAAAAGAGGGTTCTAATCGTTGTCTGGGTTGAATAAATAACTAATAACAGATGGAAGTAAGAAGCAAGGATTTTTCACTTTCACGCATGTGGTATTTCTCGTTGTTCTGTCAGGACACTGAGATTCAACAAAAGTACTTTCATTATGTTCTTTTAATTCTTGTAACCCTCCATGTGGAGTCAGTGTGGCGACCCTCAGCAGGGATGGAAAAAGGTATTACTGGGAACTCACGTCAGCTGTGCGTAAGTGCGACTTAGGAGTTGATTTTTTCAATCCACACAAACTTCATGTGACCTCCATGATGGCACTACTGTCCTCATAACCAGTCCTGAGGAGCTGAAAGCAGCCAGACAAACATTTTGCTCAGACATTTAGCTATATGCAATTATGCATTCACTGTGGAAATGACATGGCAAGCTAAGCACCTTAGCAAAAACTCTTTGTCCGGTGTACAGCATATATTATATACACAGACACATAATCATAGATGGCAAAGCAAGGAACTAGTACAACATATGTCAGATGGTAAAGTGTATGGTAAAGAGTCGTAGAGGAGAATGGGTGGAATAAAGAGATTATTTTATATGAATAGGCTTCTGTCCTTTGTACTTTTACTATCAGGCAGAGAAAAATGAAGGCGCAGGCCTTCTTGTTCTTATTGCCCAGCCTGTCAGCAGTTTATTTATAACCCTGTGTCCCTTTGTAGCACAGTCTTGCACCTTTATGTGAAGTAAATTAACACATTTTGAAAATGAATGACACACTGACAGAAAGGAAACGAATTTGAGTGTGCAGTGTATGTATGTATTGTTTGTGTTGGGTTGTGTACAATGTTGTCAAATTTGGCACACTAGTAGAGATGAAATAATAATATAATGTGCCTCATTAAATCATGTTAATGAAAGAGAGTGATGTTAGTGAAAGAGAGTAAAGGTTCTGGAAATACTCCTCAGCTAGGTTGGTTTGTTGTTTGTCATCATGATTTAAGCATTTTTGACTGAAACAATGCCTCATGGAGGCTCCTGTCTGCCCTCTGTTTCCTCTGATGAGGGTCTACTGATCATGATAAAGCCGAGTTGCTGTCTCATTCCTTCTGGTAGGCTAACCGTTTATCAGGGCCCTTTCTATGTTTCCATAATCCTAATAATGGTAATGAAGAGACTCAGCGGGTCAAAATTCTCCTAGTGGTTCTATCGTTGCTGATAATTGAGTTAATAAATTGAGGATGATGATTCAGAAGTGGCTAAATAGGAAATTGGGTGAGAAAATGAGATAGAGAGAAAGTGAAAATGAGAGGGAGAAAGAACCTCATGCATGGAGGAACAAGGGCAATTCAGAGTTGCTGTCAGTTTTCAAGGACACGTCAGCGTTTTGTGGTATTAATGAAATGAGCAGCGGCCCAAGTCATGATAACAGATCAGTCTTCCGAGGCCAACGGGGGCTGTGAAAGATGTAACGCTGCATCCATGTAATGTGTGACTGAGGTCATGGTGACAGTGAAGTTCCATGTACTCCAAGGTGGAATGCTTGAGTACACCAGAAAATTAGTCAAGTACTTGATGTGAACTATACTGCAGAGAAAATCTGAGACAGATGCGAAGAAAGCTTTTTTTTGGGAAACCGGAACCTAGCTCTAATTAGCAGTCATTTAGTTTCTCCTCCCCTCCAGCCAATCAAGGTGTAGTAGTGAGTTGGTGGCCAGTAATCACTGCATTTCACCTGCGGGGTTTTGTGGGTAATTGAGGCCAGGAGGAGCTGTGCTGAGAAGAAATTTATAGCGGGGAGGCTTAATTCACCTTATCAGAGGCAGCAGATGTGGTGGAAGCCTCGGTTTAAGACCTTCTAATACCAGGACTCAGAGATGGAGTTGCAGGCAAAAGCTTCACAAACTCTCCTGGATAGCTATTTCATTGTAGATAGTATCACACACACAGTGAACTCTGCGGTAACTCAGATCGCTCAGACCAAGCCTTCCGTGCTGCCACTTTGGCCGATCAGTTGAATGCAAATGCCTGCTGTATTCCTTATCCGCGCCATATGTAGCAACATCTCTGCCTGAGGGTCATAACGCACAACATTCGACTCAGCTGCAGAAAGTGTGTGTTTTCCACAGGTCAGACGGCGTGACCAGTGATTGAACCATGCAAACACTTTCCAGTTTTTCAGCACTGAAACACAAATCAGAAACACTTTGTTTTCATTTTTCAGGCTTACAGCGTGGCTCACGCACAGCCCCTCATTGCAAATCCTTCACCGTGGAAGGGATTGGATTGAAAATACAAAGCCTCAATGTGACCCAATGTTAATAGGTACAGTAAGCAGCATCCAACGGGATGGCGCTGCGTTGCCATTCCTCTAAATGATTTACCTTTCATATTTACCTCTGTGGAACTATCTCGCTTTTTACATCACATTTGGTGTCCGTTGTCATCACTCATGATTATCTGGCCTTAAAGGTGTGGGTAGTAACAATCAGGTTGGCAAACACCACGACTGTCAAACTTAAGCAATGTAAAAGAGACAGATGCGTAGCGAAGCCTCTGTCAGCTGGGAGAGTCACTGTAGTCCTCATAAAATTACACCAGCCACTTCAGTATCTCTGTCTCTTCCATTCTGACCGCCATTTGTTTCTCTCTCTCTCCCTCTACAGGACCTGGGTGGGGTGAGTCCTCCTCAGAGGAACTGGAAAGGGATTGCCATCGCTCTGCTGGTCATCCTGGTGGTCTGCTCCCTCATCACCATGTCTGTCATCCTCCTCACACCAGGTAACACTCCGCCAGGATTGTGCTCTGCTGCCTTATTGAGTATTTACTGAGTATTTGTTAACACCAGCCCCCACTGTTATGCCAGAGATACCCACACTACTCAAAACTGCTTTGGAGCCAGTGAGACCCCCCTCCAACCTTGTGCCTCTATATCATACAACAGGTCTATGCACTTAGCTGATCAGTATTCTTTGGCTATTTTAATACTATTGTACGCTGTATACCTGCTTCCAAAATTATGAAAGAAAACCCCTCAGTGTTACCCAGATGTAAAATCATCACAATCCACTGCCCATGCATCCACTCTCTCCCCCGGGGTATTCCACGGTTGGTTAGACTTTCATTGCCTCCATAAACAAACATGCTGTGTGGAGTAATCAAGGAATGCCAATATGGCTGACATTCAAAATGACTTGGCCCTTCTATTCTGCTCACAATCAGTAGCTGTCCTATTCAGAAGGAGCTTACAATTGGCATGTTCTCTTTCTGCTTAAGGCATAACATTTCAGAATTACAAATGACACATTTCCGGGGGCAACACTGGAACAGCTTGAGGATTTTCAAGCACGTTAGTGAACATATGAAATGCCATTTTGAAAGAAAATTTTGTTTTCCGTGTGCATCTTTTTCATTCACATGGATTTCTTTGTGCGTGTAAGTGCCTTTATCTGAGTCTGGATGAAAAGGACACTCAACGCACTTGTCTAACAAGCAGATGTAAATGTTTAGCTGTTTTAATTTTTGTCTTGGAAACGTGGAAACCTTGTGGCCGCTGCACAAACAGTTCATTTTAATTATTGTTTCTTGCAGGTTGCAGGATAAAGGGATATCTTTGACATTCTGCAATCGCTTGTCACTGATTGGCCGACATATATGCTAATACAATGTATCTTTTAAAGCCAAAATCCACCTATAATATTGGCCATGCTGATATTTATTATATTCTATTATTGATATCAAGGTGTCAACATCATCCCGTACAACGTAAAAATGTGTTCACTCTCTGCATCACTTGTCCTGGTGACCGCAGTTTTAAGGGGTGACTTTGTGTTGTTGATGTTTTGATGTCAGGAAAACATCCTAATGCCAGTGGTGGAAGTGAATCCCAAGGTCAGCTAATGCTGGAGATTGATTTCGAACTGCGTGCGTGCTAGAAAGCAAATTGGCTTGAAAGATAGAACTGATGTTTGATAACCGGAGAGAACATCACACCTCTGCGGTAGCCATATTTGACTAAACGTGTTAGGCAACTCAGCCTTCATGGCTTGTTTTTTTGCAGCTGACAATCAAGCAGGAAGCGACACCAAACTGACTGTGGAGGATCTGTTCAAACCTGAGTTCAAGGTCCACGACCCAGAGGCCAAATGGATCAATGGTGAGTAATCCACAATATTGACTGTACCTGCTGGAATTCAGAGCTCTCCTGCTAATTCCTCTTGCCATGGGTGGAATTGAGTGGGCCACTGAAATGGATGAAATATACATAAAAATGCAGGCTGTATTTTTATTCAATGATTACTGGCCATGAGAAGACTCCTGCTTCTGTGAAGGTATCGTTTGAAATTGGTTCTAATGAGGCTTGATTTTTTTTTCCTCATCACAGATAATCATCAGGCTTTATTGCCTGCCTGCTCCATGGAATGACTAAATCAGCCCAAATGTGGCATAGTCATTATTGCTCTTGAATTATACAATGACTTGAGTGACAGCTTGGTAAACCGCCTACATTACCTGTCCCCTACTTCATGCTGCTGTACATATCTTTATACAAAACACACCTTGACTCTTACTTGACATGAATGACATGTCGATGAGTTCTGAGTGTGCTTTGCAAAAGCAAACAACTGCACTGCTTTTGTTCAGCAGCAGAGGGATGCCATCTCTCTCTGCTGCCTTTGTAATTGAGGCTCACTAAAACAGCAAGTGGACAGTTCAGTTTTAAACAAGGCTGGCATGTTTCACCCTGGCTTTACCTTGCATCTAGTTATGCAAATTCAGATGTTGGGATTTATTTTCCCTCTCCTTATTTACATTGTATTGATTCCTTATTTGTCAGAAGGGGATCATATGTTAAGCCTAGAAGGCTTTGGCTGGAAATAAACCACATCAAGTGAAGTGCAGGAGAATCTGATTATGGTTTGCTTTGGGGGGATAACGATACCTCCGAGGGAAAGGATGGACAGGATTGTGGCGTTCCCGCATTGCTCTCCGTCAGTCTCCTTTCCTGTGGATTAGTGTGTTTGTTTTGGCTTTCCTCCTCGTTGCCCATCAACTGCGTGACTCTCACTCCACGCCCGAGGGCAAGGGAAAGAGGCAAGGCCTTTCTGTCCATCAATATTTCATTCCCGGGTGACATTTTTCCACTATCTTCGCAACGCCATCTCATTCCCTGAGCTGACCTCAGGCTAGACAGAGAAAGCACCAATGTTGTGCGATGAGGCAGTCAGAAAAGTCAGCTTTATAGCGTGGTTTGTGGATGGATGGGGCAAAATAGACCCCAGACAAATGGGAGAAGATAACAGACGGACGGCCGAGAGTAAAGATTGATCACTAGGATTTGGAGCAAAAATGAGATTTTTTTCCCCCTCGAAGTGAGAGGCTTTGTAGGTTTTGGCTTGAAAGTCTTTCATCTCTGTCTGCATTAAAGATAATCTGAATGGGTATATCATGTGAGCCGATGAGTAGTCAGCTGCAAATTGGAGACAGTAGCATGTAGTTTGTTTTATAACTGTAGTCACACAGAACCATTTTAAGAAATCACAGTTAAGGTTGCATTGGTTTCATTACCACATTAACACAGAAAATAAAGTAAAATAAAACTCCAGGTATCACACTGATCATTGGTAATTGTGGAATAAATTTGATTGAAACATTAATTTACTATCACATGCACTGGGAGATACTGAACAAAAAGAAAAGAGGGAAAACGAGAAAAAAGAAAATTAATAAAATAATTGATGGCTCATAAGCCAACAGTAGAAGGTCAGACTTATATAACGTTGACCATGTAAACATGAAAATAAGATCTGCTGGGAAAAAGCACCTGTATTCAGCAAAGTAAAACCTTCCTGATGAGGGTCAATGAGAAAAGTACATTGTGCATTCACACCTAATCAGTTTGATCAAAGTGTGTCTGCCTGTTTATTTCAGTTCATTTAGGCTGACGTTTGAACCAAACAACCAGACTGAGACCATCCTTTTTAACCAGCCACAGGAATGTGTGATGGCAGATGTGATTGTAGCATGAATTCAAATGCTAATCTATTAGAATGAATAGACCCCTGTGCTTACTGAGGGAAGGGATCTCCTAAACAGTCTACATAAGATCATATCTATCTACTCGTATCTAGTAACTATTGAGTGAGTGCACGGATACATCTCACAAGGGGTTAAAGCAGTTATGTCTCCATATATTTTGGGAGTTCTTCATTAAAAATTAGGTGGATGGTTACAACTACACAAGCATTGCCCTGATAATATTGTGCCACAAGATTGACAGTTTCCATCTTGTTTAGCTGTCCGTCGTCATCTATGACATATATGGTTCGGTTGTAGCCTCTACTAATGATGCTCATAACCTAATATTTTGTGAGCGCTTTGTGACCACCAGAAAAGCTAAATAAATACATAGGTACAGTGAGGTGGGTAGTCACCGAAGCTGTCCAATGAATGGGCTACCTGCCAGTTCATATGACTTCTAACGTTCGGCTGCTATTGCCGGCTATAGTAAATACAAGTCAAAAGTCACAGTCATGATCAGTTCACACAGCCTGCTATACATTTCAAAAAGTTGGGAACACGTCCATGTTTTTGATTATCCACCGCTAATATCTGATTAAAAAAGTGATCTTGGGCAAAAACCTATGTCCGTTGTTATGTTGCATCTTGTTATGTTTCTATGGTGGCAATTTCACTCTTTCACACTGTACGTTATATTATATACAACTGGTGCAGCCCGTTCTCATCCCAGGGCGTCATAGCGACGTTGTGTCACGCCCCTCAGCGTTGCATGCGAGGTACCCTTTAGCAACCAACGCAGGACTTTCACCCAGGAGACCGTGTCCCGAGTGAGACCAAAAGTGACCGTTGAGTAAAGTTTTAAGTTACAATTCACTTAACGTCACCTCCGTCCCGTGATTTACATCGCTTACATCATGTGATTTCCTTCTACCTTTCCAAGTAGTTTTTTTGCCTGAATCTAACCAACATGTTGACTTGGAAGTCACGTGACTTCCGCCCGTGACTTCCCACTACCTAACGAAGTCGTTAGGCCTCTGGTACAGACACAAAAGGAATACAACGCAGAGGGCGTGACAAATTATCGCTATATGACGCCCTGGGAACGGGTTGACTGGTCTAAATTCCTGCTAAATATATGTTAAAATGCAGGTGCAGATCACAAGCCGCAGATTTCAATCCACACAATGCAACACATTCCCACATTAAAAGATAAAGTTAGTGAGTCAGAGCACTTCCTTTCTGCTGAAACACGTAAGGCCAAACCTCTTGGTGAGTTAGTAATCAGTTATTTTGAACAACGCTGAAAGGCAACAATGTATCATTCTTGTCTTGGTCCGCACCAAATAAAATAATGGTGTGAAAGAGCGATGATAAATATCCAACCATATTCGTGACTTTAATTCATACCTCAGTTAAATGAGTGCCAATATAAAGTTACAGATGGATGGGTTGCTACAATCTGACATTACAACTTGATGATCAGTCAAATGGAGTGCATCATTGCAGATTAAATTTGCTGCTAAGAGCACTGTGATTCATCAGGTACACCTCCATCTCTCGGGTAATGAAACCAGTTTTTCACAGGACATTGTTTCTTTGAAATGTCTCACCTCTTAAACAGGATGATGATAATGACGACTGTAACCCCCAATTATCTTTAGTTTGGACTGGTGAATTAGAATTTGTTGGATCAGTTAACATTGCTATTAGATTATGAAAAGTGCGGTTATTATACAGTCTTTTTATTTTCTTGTCGTTTCACACAAATTTCTGCACATTTATTGTCATTCTGAAAGGCATCCATTCACATGATGTCCCTAGTCTGCAATGTTGTCTGACATTTCTGCAGTGTTACATGAAATGCATTGTCATTCTAATGTGGGTGTGGCTGTTATTGATGAAGACCTGTACAGAGATTATAGGGAGACATCTGGTTAATGTTGGGGAGCATTGGCAAAAAATGACACCCATAGTCTTCTCCAGCTGTTGTGAGTGCTGTGTGTGTGTGTGTGTGTGTGTGTCTGTTTTTTATACCGATGCATGTGATTGAATAAGTCACATGCAGCTGCTGCCACACGTGATTCAGTGAGTGTCACTCTCCATCAGCATTGTCGCAGGCTCGCCTCGCAGCCTGGGCACCCTCAACCTCTCATTGACAATCTGGTGAGAGAAGGGCAGCATATTGTGTTCACATTGGCCCTGCCTGGAGAAAATAACACCAGTTGGCTTACTTAAGCTCTCAAAGCCAGAAACGGTCTCCTCAATAGACAGTGAAGTGGAGTAACATTATGGAGCAACATATCCAGTGAAACATTACCCTGTGCCTTTAAGAGCCAGTATCCTCAGTTGCATAAGTGAACGTGTGACATACAGAACTTCTACTGTTGAAGCCTAAAGGTGCATTCAGACTGAACATGAAAAAAAAATAAAAAAGTGAAATATTAATTGTTGCCTGTATGACTCAACTTCCTAAATGTATGGAGACAAGAAGAAAAAGGACAGAAACGTCAGGAAGAAAATGTAAAGAACCGAAGTTTTTAGTGAGTTCTGAGATCAGTCAGAGGCCGAGCTGTCAGTCCACACATGCGATGTCAGAGCGTACACTGCTAGATCGCTACGGCTAGCTACTGGCACAATTTGAAGAGAATCTGTGATTGGTAATTTGTATTTTTAGCCACGTTAAATCCACCCCCCCCCCATTTCAAAATGTGATTTGCGTAATGTTACTCCCCTTGGACGTTTAACTGCGCAGAATGACGTAGGCGCAGAGTTGGACACTAAACGACAAATCAACCTGTTGACCTCCATTCAATCTCATTTACAACACATGTATGTACATGCACGGTTTCGTGTCATCACAGCTCGTTTGGAAGCCAATCCGTGGTCCAATATGCAACGGACACAAGTGTGATGTGGAAACCTGAAACCTGAGAATGGAGTGGAACGATATTGGCATATCTAAATTACAAGAATGGGTCATTTAACTTTTTGTGGAAAAAACATTCAAAGTAGAGTATTTTTATATGTCTTAAAAAAGGTCTGGAGGGGATCTTTAAGGATATTTTTTGTCTCCCAGTTTAGTCAATTCTTTCCCTATCTACTAGAACAATTTCTCAAATATGCTGTGATGAATGATGAAAATAAGTGATGAATGTGGTACATCAAACAGGAGACAAGATCGTGTTCTTTAGAAATATACAGTATATATACTCGGTTATATGCGCTTTGAGGACCAGGTTTGAGCAAACACATTTTTAGGCGTGAGGTCAGACTTTGTGCACATGTCTATGCAGCTGTGTACCTCCCCGCTCACACTAATCATTGCTCGCCTCAAAAATGGTCAGTACTACAGTAATCCCTGTAAATCCATTATTGAGCCTTTAGCTGTCGATACTGTTTACCTCGTACAAATTACCACTCGACTTCACCCAATTACCTGTCAGCTGCACGGCCTGTCAATTCTCTTTTCTCGCTGCACTTAAATTCATCTTTCTTATTACCTGAAAAGCAGGCTTGTTGCAGACAGATTAATAAATCCCTGCTGGACTGTTTGGGTGTATAATTTTACTGAGCAGCTCCCAGAAATAAACACATGTAATTATGTGAAAATGAAACTGGGTGCTGCTGAAGTGCACTACTACTTAAATTAAGTGTTAGACTACCACACTACTATATCTTCCTAACACATTATGGCAGTTATTGACTCTCTTAACGAAATGCAAAGAAATGAGTTGCATTATTGTAAAATGATGTACAGTTGTACATTTCTTTTGCACCTCTGCTCTTTCCAAGCTAAGCTGTTGGTTTCCCATGAGGACTTCTCCTACTACTACTCAGTATGTCCTTGCACATTTCTGAATGTAGGAATATGTATCTGACACTACTAATTATTCAAGATACACTTACATGTTCATGTCAACTTGAGCCACGATTTTCCTAAGACGTGATTGCTTTACAAGCTATATTATTAACAGGTGAAATGCCTGTAGCAAAACTGAGTGGATAATGATGCTTAGAGGTGTAAATGCAGTAATGGGAGGTCACATCTGCTGAAGAAAGTCATATCTGTCGAGTGTGCGTCCTTGACGATGATAAATGCTTTCCCGCTCTGGCCTAATTACTGGCATAAGCCGACTAATGCTGGTTCAACTAATGGAAAATCCCAATTTCCACATCATCTGCTTCACTCCCACATTCATGTAGTGCAACATTGCTGCTCATACTCTCTCATGTCCTAAGAATACATCTGTACTATTTGATCCTTTTTCTAATGTGAAATGCTGCTACAAATACTGGTAAACCCAGCAAATGTTGTTTACACATCCTGTGCCATGGAAACAGTTTCAACATTTGAAATGTTTGTATATCAAACATTACTTTCTATTTTCTGTTTTCCTCAGTTTCTTGAAGGTAAGGGGCTTTGAGAATATAACTTAACCAAGGGCATAGGTTTGGTTTGAGAACTGGTTGGTACTGTAAAGATTGGGGTTCCTCAGCCGGGCAAAACGGTTTGATAGAGAACTTAGACCGAGTTTTGGCTGTTTTACAAGTCTAACCACAATTTACAAAATAAAACAAAAATGAAGCATAAAGACTGAAATGCAGTTTTAGTCCCCAAGAATCAATTCCTGACCCAGGAACTCGTTTGCTGCATTCACTTTGACTGTAGCATCTGAAATCAAAGTATAAACGTAACAACTATTGTGATAGTTGTTGTCATTTAGGTCATTTTTTCAAGATGCCAAACATGACTTATGAACTCTATACAGTATAAGTGTGAGGGAACAAAATTAGGATTTTTGGAGGGGAATGTGAGAGGAACGTGTACCGTTCTCTCTGAATGCTCATTTGTATCAACACTACATACACAGCATATAATGTCAAGATGATCTTTGCCACCAATGTTCCCCTCGGGTGAGCCACTTACCTTGGCACTGACACATCCCATCACTCTTACTGTGGGGCTGTATTTGGTAAATCATTGTTTCCTTCCACACCCTTTATTATGAAGCAAGAATTTGGCATGCGGTATGAAGCTCTTGGCTAGACTGCCAATGAACGGGCTGTGACCCAAGCTGCAGTTTGGTGGGGTGTGGATGTGCTGACACACTCGAACTGAAGTTGTATGCTCATGGGTATATTTCATGGGTGTGTGGACTTAAGATAGCGTGCCCTTTTTCTTAATAAGCGTAAAGCATACAGTAATTGCATGTCAGCGCCAGATCATGGTCATGTTTTCAAATAGATGTTTGTGTGCCAGCAGACTTGTATCCTTGACTAGATGACTAATCACATCGCCGTTCAGTTCAGTAGGTCTTCTCACGCTGAGCCATCAACCCACCTTGATTTCCTTTCATTTTCTTAATTAGCTACATGATCGCGCCAATTAATCTCTATTCCCCTGCCACTCAGCCTGGTGGCAAAAGGAATAAAAGATCAGCCGCGTTGCCGTCAGCTGCCAATGATCTGCAAAGTGGTTTGCAACATATGGATCTGTAGCTGGGAAAGTAAATTGCATTCTTTTTACCCTGCTTTTCCACTTGCATGCCTCTGCGGCATCATTCTCAGGGGTTAATTAGGAATTGCATGCTCTGGTGCCTCCCATTAATTAACATTAGAGACTTCCCAAGCTGTGCTGGGAACTGCTGCTAAAGCATCAATGCAGAAGACTGTGTGTGTGTGTGTGTGCGTGTGCACGTGCATCTGTGTGTGTTGGTCTCTGCTGACATGCAAATGCATGCGCGCGTGGCGCACACGCACGACACTGAGAGCGCGGAGGTTGTAAACGGCTGCATGCTACTGCACGGCTGAAATCAACCAGACAGCTCTGAATACACAGGCGGCTCAACGCACACATGTAAACTGTCCCTCTCTTCTTCCTCTCTCAAACAAAATATTCTGGTCGGGAAAGCTTCCTCATCTGTCAAGCCCTCCGTTAAGCCTCACTCTCTTTTCCATCTTCCATTAAGCTCCTGTTAGCACATCCTATCTGTTGCAGCCGCTGGCATGCCCATTATCACTGTTCAGAGCAGTGAGGGACACTGATTGAAAGGGAGCGAGTGAATTCGCCACTGTTCTCCCTGTGCTCTTGCTTGCTCGCGTGCAGTGCTGGCGTCAGACGCGAACGCAGCCATTAGTGCATCAGACGCCTTGTGATTCGGCGCCGTCATCAAAACAACTCTTTCTCAATAACATGTTTCGTTCTGTAGGTTGGGGCTCGGATGCTTTAACGTTTGCATAATCACCCAACAGGAAAGAAGTGGACAAATAGCTACCAAAATAGAAAACGATCACGATGCCCTGCCATAAAAACAGGGGTGTCAGGAAGCCGTCATGTCACGGTGCATGATGTTTAGGCTGAAAAAACGGGGGAGGAGTGTAAAAAAGCTGTAGCAATACAGTGGAGAAATGAAATGTCTGTCTCTTCTCGTCCTCCGTGTGTGTGAGACAGAGAGAGAGTATAATTAGGACGGCGGAATTGTTTTCAGAAAATGATATCACCAGTGCCAATCCACTAGATGAATCTTCACGTTTTTTAAATATGTTCTTTTCTCTATTCTGTGTGGAATCATAGTGATAAACTGCAACATAAATAGGCTACAAGGACACACACAGGCTACTTTCATCAGTCTAAAACCGTTACACCAGCGGTGAGACATTAAAAAACTTCTACAGACACAAAATACACAAAATGTGTTGACCTGCCAAGGGCTGTTAACACACATGTATCGTACTCAAAAAATCCTATATATATATTGATATTCATTATTTAAAGAATGATCTGAAGGGGTACGTTGTGAGTTACTTAATTACATTTTTATTTGACAAATACTTTAAGCGACCATGTCCTAGGTTTTTCATCCGAGCCAGACTAAAATCAACTTTTTGTATCAAATCTTTCAAATCTGACATTTTTTGTTCACCTCCCTTTACTTTAAAGCAAAACTAAGCAATGTGCTGTGTGTGTGTGAACCGACACGTTACCACATCTTGTTTTCATTATCCGCCTTTCTTTTGTTCAGTTTTCAGAGAGACATGATGTCTTTTCTAGGAGGTAGTGTGTTTTTTTTCTTCTTCCCCCGTAGCCTAGCTTAATGGAAGCTCTAATGACCTGATCGCATAATATCTCAGCTCTCTGCATCTGCCTGAATGTTAGGTCTAGGTCGGCAGTGGCTACATCTGCCCAGGGATGTCTAAATAAATAAAATAAAATATATATATTCTGCCAAACAGGAATATGAGATTGAACTGTGTCTCAATTTCACTTGCAAAACTGTGTTGCCACAAAAGACCACGGTTTGCTTCCTATTTATTTTCACCATGACCACGATCTTTCCATAACTAAACCTAACCAAATCTCGACCACAGCGGCGTAAGATCAGAAGACGTTTTTATTTCGGAACGGTTCTGGTCGGCACTGACAAATGATTGGATCACTCGAAAGTGGGGCAGGGGATGACGGAGAAATGAATATCTTAGAAAGATACAACAGATTCCACAAGGTTTCCTCCAACTGAGATCCAAACATACACATCCTAATGTGATATTGCGCTGCAACATATAGCTAGGAACCACTAGTTTTATATGATGGGTGTGGTTAGCGCAGTGGCCCACCTCACATTCGATTGGAAAAAAAACATGCAAATGCAACCTAGTTCAAGATAAGTCATTAGAGCTGGGAGATTGTATTTTAATTTTTTTTTCACTGTGTCTTTAATTATGATGTGCAAACTTGACACTCCTCATTCAATACTGACTGAACTGGTTGGTTTGCCAGGTTATAGTCACGTTTGCTATACTTTGTCTTGGATAAAAGCGTCTGCCAAATGACTAAATGTAAATGTAATCAGCCAAAATAATTAAAACCACCCCACCTGTGTGGGTGCACCATGGTGCATGCATGGTCTTTACTATGAAATTGGCATAGAAATACAGATTTTTATCATGATGATCTCATTCATATATCTCATTCATAACGAGATATAGTTCTGACCCAAAATCAGACTTTCATCAAATTTAGTACACCGCAGAAACACACTGGTCAAGCCTCCTTTTGGTATTTATAAAATCTTGATGAAAATCATTGTGACTGCTGTTAATTTATGATTCCTGATGAATGCAGCATTTTGCTGTGATAATAAGATTGGGTATGTCTGCCCTGATGACTATGTAATTGTTAAAGGCCATGCGGTGGGATTCTAATGAATGAGGGTATTGACTGGCTCGGGCCTGCCTGTGGAGGGAAGACAGTAATGTATTGGATGAAGGTGAAGAGCTGACAGACCTCAGCAGCAAGGCCTGCAGAGGATTAAAACCACCAGTCAGAGCCATAGGTCACAGCCCATTCACACTAAGATAACTCAGCTTTGTGGCTGTGACCAGAGTTCAGTTAATGAGGGGAAAGGATTTTAAAACCAAACATCTGACAAACTGTTTAACCAGATATATCTCTGTTCGTGCTAAATATTTATTACAATAGCACTGTTTTGTATAATCAAAACCATTCAAAGATAAATCTAAAATTAGTCATTTTAAGGGTAACTGATAGATTAACATACCTCAGATTTTCTCAGAAGGCTGTTTCTCTTTGTACCTGACTGTGAAATGGCTTCTCGCCTCCAGGTTTGCCCCCTCTTAGAAAAGTCCTAGTTTACGCTTGTTGAAAAGCTTTTCACAGCATTTTGTTTGAGGGTGGAGAGAAGTACTTGGTTTCGTTTCCCTTTACTCTGAATTCCATCTAGAAAGTAGAAAGTGGGCTTTACAAAATGAAATGAAAGTATAACACAGTTTGCATCTAGATGCCAAATGACTTGGAAAGGAATAAGCCAAGTCATCAGAATCTACTTGATGACATTTAAAGCTCGTCCTATACAAACTCACTGGGCCACCACCACGACCACTGACCCTGCGTTGGTTGAAACAATCATAGTGTGGAGGACAAAGTTCAGCAAGCTGCCTACGGTCATTAGTTTGCAACCAAGATTCAGTTAAGAACATAAACTCTAGGTGCAGATGAAATCAAATAGTTTACAGTGAAAGTCTTGCAGGATAGAGACCTCACTTTGAAGAGTGCTATTTAAAGTGTGCTGGGAGCTAAAGTGCATTCGTCTGAATCTTTAATAGATTATTAATATTCCTGCGTGAGATGTGCGCGTTGACAGACCTACCTGCGCCTTATGATTACAGAAATATCAACAGTATGTGAAACAGTGCTGGGAGGAGACGGCTTTGTACGCCATGTGGGTGGTCCAAGTGAGCGAGATGGAGAATGTCAGTGGCAATGAGGAAGAGTTCCGTTCAGGGGCCGGTGGTGTGTCCGTGTCCAGGTGTGCTGCATGAATGATTTGCCACGTGCGTGGGCCGGTGGGGATGAACAATGCACAGCAAGGCCACGGGTGCCCTGTCAATGATTATTAATCATCTAGTGAATTATAGGAGGTGTGGGATCCTTCATGTCCACTCGTTTTTTGCCTTCTAAAAATGCCACAAAGAAGACAGTAAAGGCTTACGTTATGCCTGAGCTGTAGTTAGGCTGAAACTTGTAGTTCTGAAAGTTAAGTATGTATGACCTTTTTAAAGCAAAAGGTTTTTGCATTTCAGAACATGTTCTCTTTAAAACCCAGATTGTAATATGGCACTAAATTGGTTCAGTGTTGACAGATAATATTATTGTATTCAATTTAAGCAATAAAAATATAGATTTTTCTAAAAAAGAAACCAATTAGTTATCCATTTTAAGAGACCTGTCTCATTTTCTCTTTTGCATATTTACTATTGCTCTTTCTTACCCGACTACTCGATTAATCGATGGGATAATCAATACAATACTCGATTACTAAAATTATCGATAGCTGCAGCCCTAATCATGATCGAATTTCTTCACACTTGGTTTTGGGGATGTCACCATAGGTGAAGCTAAGTTGAACTACACCAGAGATATCCTTTAATCCCGGACAAGGAGTCAGAATAAACCTCAGAGCTTCTGCTTCCACCAGCAGGTACTGTTCTGACTCATAAGCTGCGTGTCACTGACGTTCACTCGCTCACACTGACGCTGACAACCTGACGCTGGAATCGTTCTTAACGGCTGTCAGTGTCATCACAATGACAACAGCTCTTAAACTTCACAATCCACACTTGTATCAGTCTATGTGTTTTACCCAAACCTGGGCTGTCTGTAAATGTGCTTTTTATTTCTTCCTCCCCTTTCGCACACTCTTGAGTGTGCATCACCATGGAGACTATTAATGTAACCTTTTGAGCTGTCACTTTCGATAGAGAGGAATATGCTTGAAAAGCCAGGCTCCGGTGGTGGTTTTGGTAGGCTTGTTTTTGCCTGCAAGGGCATAAACATAAAAAGTTATCGTTTTATTACATACAGTATTTTAAAATTCCTGAAGGGCACGCTGATGCCTGCTCATTCAACAAAGTATCCTCCTTTTCAAAATGATTTTGACAGTCCGCATGCGCCACTCACCCGCTCCCACATATATTGTAGCGCACGTAGATACGCATTCAATGAGAGTATTTCATTTTTTTGTACAATGTACTGGATAAAGCAATAATGTGAGGAGATTCCAATCCTTGCTGGTAAAAGGATACTGGAAAATGAGAAACAGTGACATACTTTGTCAGAAACACAACACAATAGCAGCCGGTGTATCTGTTTACAGTACAGCCCATCAAACTTACATTGTAGGAAAGCGTAGGCAATTTGAATCCAGGCAGGGATGTCGGACTCTGCAACCAACAGTGAAATGATTTAATGAAAATCCTAAGGATTATGACTTTAAGGACAGGGAAAGATGGTGGTTGTAGAAATGAAACTATGGTTGAGGTATGGTTATGGTTAGGGATTAGGGACAGATCAGGGTTACAGTTAATAAAAAGGCAAATATTAACTGCAGGACTGGGACGGACACAAACTACTGTCTTCTGCATGAAAGTCAGACATGCTACACAACCCATCCACCACCCCGAGCTCCTCACTTTTACGCTACATAAACAATACACTACTTCCTCCACTGGCACTGAACGTTGGTATTGGACCTAAATCATGACGTGCGGAATCGTCCAACATTGGCATAAATTCCTTGGGACGCTGGGCTGGTTCAAACACACAAAAAAATTAAATGTTTACACTTTTCTCACAAGACGCCCTCTTCCCAATGGTGCAAAGTACTGCCCTTTCTTACGTAGCGAAGGCAGAAATAGCTTGACAATGGTAAATCTTTGAGAAATGTCCTAGGGAGGAGTCTAGTGTGGATTGCTGGGCCAACAAAGCATGTGACTAGACACCGGAGACAACATTAGTTCACCCCAACTTGAAAACATCTATTTTCCTTCTTACCTCCAGTGCTATTTATTCATCTAGAATGTTTTGGTGTGAGTTGCTGAGTTTCGGAGATATCAGCCATAGAAGAAATGTCTTCATTTTTTGAATATAATGGAACTGTATGGCATTCGTCCTGCGGTGCTCAAAGCGCCAAAGAAATGAAAAAAAAAAAACATTAGACAAACTCAACAGCAACGTCTCTTTCCAGAAATCAAGACCCGGGTTACCCAAGATAATTCCACAGACCTTGTTATGAGCAGTTTCATGTACGAACTGTCGGTAGAAAGAAAATAGCTCTGAGCTTGAGTTTGGAGAATTTCAATTGATTTAAAAAAAAAGTCTGCATTCCAAAACTGGGGATGAGGAGTCTGAAGGATTAGGACATTTACCAAGTTTCAGGTATTTTTCCTGGTTTAGACTTGGCATTGAGCTCCTCATATAATCCTCAAAGAATGCCCCGCAATAAGACATCCTATGTTCATGGAGCGACATGCATGCTCTGCGCTCCTGCTCATCTTCTTGCGTAGTTTGAAATCTTTTCTTTGTCTTTTCTCTGGTGACATAACTACCAGACAGAAAAACCTTGGAAAAACCCAGTTAAGATTTCATATTCAATGTGATTTATTATCCAGCTCAGACGAGTTTCAAGTCTGTGGAAGCAAATGCCTTCATCTGAAGGGAGGGAAAACGTACTGAAACCTCCAACTAGCAGGACTGATATTAAGAGCTTGTCCTTATCATTATTCCTGTGATTCAAACGAGCTTTAAAATTATTAATGTCCCAAATAGTGACATTAGACAAGACATAGTACATCTTAGTATGGTTCCGTGGAGAAGCAGTTGTGTCAGGTTGCAGTGTGATTCTAGTGAAGATCCATTTTACACACAAACCTCGGTGCCGCAGTCCCCTTGGGTCATAAGGGCCAATGCATTATGGAGTGACATTCATATCTCATCTATAACCTGCACTACCCTGCCATAGGGCGGTGACATTTCACTTCATTAAGTCCTCAGTACATTTGATGTTCCATCTCAGATACAGGGCCAGTGTGAAAGGACGATGGTTGACGATGAATTAAACATGGCGGGTTTAAATATAGACTTCTTGGGACAAAGGAGCCAGTATAGTATCTCATTCCCCAACCTTCTCACATCCCCTGACATCATCGCCTGACTGACGGCTGATGGCAACGCATTCTAAATGTTTCATTTGATTGACAAGGCAAATACCTGAAAGCGTGTGGTGATATTCTGTATTGTTCCCACATAGAGTCGCTAAACCAATAATGAATTGATCGTACTAACAAGGGTTGTGTGTGTATCCAACGTCTAAAATATCTTATATCCTCTGTGCCATAGAGCTCCATTGTTGTCCAAAGCCTAATAAAAACACGTCAGTGAGCCACACTGTTGGGCTGGGTGACATGTTCCTTCATTACCATTAACACACACACTGTAGTTTATTTTAAAATGGACATCGTACTCCTGATTAACATTTTCTAAAAACTACAGTGCCCAGCTGTTTTAAGATACTACTGAACCTTTTTAAAAGTGAATCTATATAATAAGCAATGAACTGTAAGATGCCAGCACACTCTGTAGAGCTGAGGGGAACTGCAGAGTCGGTTGATAATTCTCCACACACATAAAAATAAAGTTTAGTGCAGCTTTACATTTTTGTTTTTATGTAATTAATGTACTATTATTCGTCACATATTATTCAGTGTGACAGCACAGCTGCAGTGATTTATGTTTGAGCATGGTGACATCAAGTTTGGTGACATTTAGCATTTAGCAGTAATATTTGGTGTGTTTAGTCTTCCAGTGGCAACTACAGGGTTAACTGGCAACTAACTTGGGTCTTATGTTATTAATGATGAAAATACTGGGGGACTCCTTTCCTTCTAAACATGTTTGTTTTTTTAATGAGTGCATGATTAACACATTCAATAACGTGCACCGTGTCAGTGATACTTGCTTTGCAATGCAAATCAGATGTGGATCATATCAGGCCTGCTTGTAGAGCAGTCAATAAAGGGAAATTAATAAGAGGAGTCGATGAGCTGCAGTAACTCAGGCCCATCTTTCAGGAAGCATTAAAAGCTCTCTCAGAATGTACAAGACGTACTGTAGGTTAGAAACAGCACTCTAACTTATTATTTACAATACACCGTGTCTCAGAAACCTTTATTAAGCGCCACTCAGCCACTTTAGCAAATAAAAGGTAGTGCTTGCTGCAAGGATACCAATTAAAGTGGGTCTGTGAAGCGCACCAGTGCCACCTGTCCATCTCCAGAAAGTGGCTGTCGCATTCCTTGGGTATAATTTAAGCTAAAAAAAAAGTACATATATATTCAGCGCCCACACCACATTCAGTCATCCGTGCTTTTCCCAGTGGACTGAAATAGCAAAGTGACTGCAAAGCCATGTGCCGAAGAGATTTGTGAGGTTACACATGTTGAGCCTTTCATGCTCGTATAGCGCAGCGCAGTGAGAGTTATTTAGATCTTAAGCAGGATGAAGGCGTATATCGATAATGAAAGAGAAACCACATGTTGACAGCATACTAATTAAAAACAGAAGAGAAAACACACCTGGGTCTGAATAAAATGTAGTCTTTCTTTTGAAACATACATGGGCCTATAATTAATACCTAGAATTAATAGTTTGAATGAGGAGTTTCTACGAGGAAGGCATGAAGGGAAACCTCCCGGCATGCAACGGGGCTGAAGACTCATGGTCACAAGGCTCATTTTATGTGTGTTCCTGCATCTTTTACGGGGAAAAAATAAGAAACCTCAAGAAGAGCAACAGAGGAGGGATCCCTCTCCCAGAACGGACAGAATTGCAATAGACGTCTTGTGTACAGAATAGACCAACATTGTTGCTCGTGTAATTGTGTTTTACATTGTGATCTACAACATTTGCAAATCTGGTTAGATTAGTGGTGTTGTGTGCATGACTGGTGAAGTGCTCCTCATGAGTAGGTACGGGGGAGTGACTTAGCAGATTGGCCATCAATCTAAGGCCCCACTTACGCTTGTTATTTCTAGTGTCTCGTATCCAGATAAAATCCTGCTGAGATTTTAGACACGCGTAGGCTATTTACACAGAGTATGCAAGCTCCAAATTACGCCGCTCTCTCACCCACACAGATCATTCAGTTCCTGAACTGATCAGGGCTCAGATAAACTCAACAACAGCTCGGTACGCCTTCTGTATGATCATATTTGTTGAAATCGCTGGGGCTGCTTTTTTTCCCCTGATGCTTTAATGAGACAGGGAAAACGTCACATCATTTCAGTGTCATTTCAGCTGCCGTTAACACAGGGGACAGACGGGGGAGACCCTGGAAGTGACTATTACCAGAGGTCACTGACATAATTGTAGTTTGGAGGAGTATAAAACAAACATGTGTGTCTTGTAGAGACGGACGCATCTACAACCTTGGCTATATATGTGTCGCAATGCGTTTCAGTCCGTCTTGAATGCATTAGCGACTAGTGCTTTCACGCCCAGCCTGTTTGATTCGGTTACAACAAACCCTGGTGCGTTCGCCAGGTTAGTACTGTTTGTGAAAGCTGTCAGCCGAACCCTGGTGTGGACCAAACAACCGGACTTAGATAGCTTGAAAAGGAGGGTCTCGCTCCTCTTCCAACCCTGGTGCGGCTTGGTTTTTGTTGTGACAGCAAATTAACCAACCACAGTATTCTTTGACTGTGACTTTAGCACGATTTCAAAAACTGAACTACTCTTAAATAATTAAACCATCTGCTGAACTGTAGATCTTATAATCGATCTGTAAAAGTGATGTTCATAGTAAGCACATATAAATCTTTATGGTAACCATAGTAACACATATGAATGTCAGCATGCGAGTGCAGGGCTTTCCCCTGAGCAATCAGACACTCAAAAGCATTTAAAACTGTGGGTTTGTCGTGTTTGTATCCAACTCTGTGTACTTGGCTGTCCATTAAAAAGTGCGTGACGTTGCGACCCCACAGTTAGACCCCTCAGATCATTGCTCAAGTCGTCTCTTTTCCGTCCTGTATCTACCTGTTTGTCATTATTCCTAACGTGTGGTCAGTTTGCTGTCTAATGATACTAATAATGCTAATAATCATGTATATCATCGTTAGTTTTCGTGGCCTCTTTGTGACACCAGAGAACATAAATATAAACACAAAAATCCTTCAAGTGCTGCATAAACGGCTGTCAGTCACCGGAATTTGATTTCCCCAAGTGGGTCCTGATGACATTCTGATGATGCAGGATGACAATTGCCAACACTGTCCACTAAATGAGTTACCTGTCAGTCGGTATAAACCCGTGTTTCCGCCTCTTGGTTTGTTTGTAAAGAGCCAGTGTGAACATCAGTCAGGACACTAAACCTCATACTGCTACTGATTAACACGTCACAGCATGCAAAAAACAACGCTGGCAATGTTAAAATACAATACTGCCCCTTTATTATACACAGTATATACAGCAATCAAATAAATAAACAAATAACATAAATGACCTGTTGCAGTTAAATAAATAAATAAAAACATTTGTCCAGCTCTGCTGAAATGGATTGGCTTGACTATAAAAAATCTTAGGGATTTAGTGATATGAATGGAATTCCATTTTTAGTTTTACGTTTCATTGTGTTGAAATACTGTGCTGTTGTCATTTAGCACACATGCTTTTGCTGTACACATGATTTCGCTGTATTTGGTGAGTGCCAGTGCGCTGACCTAGTGGTGAAAGACCTTGAGATAATGGAAATGTCCCTGTTAGAGCCACAGGGGAAGTGCAGGTTACAGGCATAACTGCTGACTGCACAGAACAATGCAGCATCCAGGTGCAGGCTGGGAGGCTGGAAAGGCACCTCTGAAGAGGGCTCTGTTGCTTCCCTGAGGCAGAAAGGCCCTCGCTTTACGGGTTTAGAAACATTATTCTCGAGAGCGGCGCCTGTGATGTTCACCTGCTTTTGTTGCTGACATTGTTTTAGATGATGGCGGCGGTGAGGATGAGGAGAACAATGCGATCCGGAGGAGATGCGTAGCTAATGGAGGACTGATGATGATGAAAACCAACATTGCACATATGGGATTCTCTCTCTCTCTCTCTCTCTCTCTCTTTCTCTCACACACACACTCACAAAATAATTTAACGTTACATAAGCATGTATGTATCCAGAGCAGTGGTGCATGCGTAGATGGGAAGCAATTCCCACTGCATCTCATTCTTAGCTTGCATGTCTAGTGGTGAAAGAGTCAAAAACTTGATGGGGTTGGAGTAGGTGCTCGGCACACAGAGGAGCAGGCTCCTGAAACCAGCTGTCCGCCTTCTTGCACCCATTAATTATCTGCAGTTCTGATGAAAATGAGGCGTGTCATCATTAGCGTGTTGCGTGGGTGGAAGAATTAAAACGAGCAGCGGTGAAATGGGCATATTAGCTGTGATGGACAAGGCTAATAGATTCCTGCATGCAGGGCAAGAGTGTCGTGGTAATTTTTCCCATGTTTGTTTCGAACCATCCGCATGCACTGTGGGTATCACTGGAGCCGCACTGAACCGTGTTGATTCTGAAAAATTCAAACCCACTGGCACATGGCCCTTGGACAGTGTACGCAACCCCAACAAGTCAATTAAAATGATTCAGAATGGCTTGTTAAATAAGGCTCAGTAATTAATTAAATCTCTTTATTGATGATGTCTAAAAGGTTTCGTGTTGCAGAGGAGGTGTTGTGCTAATCTATCTCTTAATCTTCTAATCTAATCAGAGAACGCTACTCGTTTATTTCTCTGGCGGGGGGAAAAAAAAAATCGAGTCAGAGGCTAGAGGGATTGCAGGGGTGTGCTCTAATTTAAGGCACTTGTCTGCTCTTATTTTGTCAATCACAGTGTGCTGGTAGATTCAGAGCGACGAGAGGCAGATTATTGGACACAGTTTGTGCTGAACCACTTCCAGTGACCTCAGCTGATACAGACAGGATAGGTGTAGAAATTAAGAGTGATGTTGTTGAATAAAAGCAACTGTGTAGTGGCCTACATGTAAATTAAACCTCTGAATGTATTATTGTCAGTACATTACATGGAACAAAAAGCTCATCAACTAAACTATAGGACATAATAGTCCCTTTTGCACATCCCTGTTTATGTCGTAAAGATTAGTCATTAAAAAAACATTGGTGTTGTTTGACACCCAGTTCTGACACACAACGGAAAAAACACAGTCGTGTGTAATTAGCTGAGTGCAGAGAGAAGACATACAAAGGTGGAAAGCGAGACTGAAACTCTACAGCGTCTCCAAAGTAGACAGTCTGCTGAGTTGGCACAACCACCTGGCCATAAGGTCCGATAGCTGTTCTGGAGCTTTTGATTGTATCACACAATCTTCCTCAGCAGATGGAGTTTGCCCAGTTGTCATGGCATTGAAGATGTTCAAATATGCAGTCCTCTGAGCACTTTAAAGACTTCTCGTCCATGTTGGCTTAAAAAATTCAGATTAAAAGTTCAAAGTTGGCAAAAACAAACTCACCCTTTAGTAGTTGATCTGGAGCAGCTTTATCATATCACAAACACAAAGCACAAAAGATAATTTGATTGAAGGATCCGGAACAGCTACTGATAGGACCTTGTGGTGAGATTGTTTTGCCGACTGATGTTTCCAAGGTCAAAAGTGAACTTTTAAACTCAAAATCTGCTGAGGGCTTTACATTCCTTTGTTTCTATTTTAGTATTAGTAACCGCAATTATTAATCTAAGAGCAAATGAAAGTTCTGCTTCTCTTCTTGACTCGCCTGCTGCAGCAGTTGCGTGGCGTCTCGTATTTCGCACACGCTCCCTTTCTCTTGCTCTTTTTAGACTCGTCGCAAAGCTTCCAACATAGCTTTTAGTACTTAGGTCAATAAACTTTACAAGAAATGGCCATCCCTCACACTAATACTGATTGCCGTGCCAAACAAGGCTCGCTTCCTGTGTGTGTGAATACATGTTGTACTCAAGTCGTAGCAGCGGTGAGGTTTGTGTTTGACCGCAAACTCTGCCCTGGCACTTCCCAGGCCATCAGAACATTCTAGTCCGGGGCAGGGACTTTCTGAGTTAAGGGACTACATTTAGATGCTGGTTCCTGCAGTGGAAACTTAGGTTCCTCAAAAGATCCCTGTGTATCACCACTAAAATGCTCACCGGAGTACACATTACACTTACAGTAAGTACATTCAAATTATACATGATTAATTCACTTGCTCCTATATCTGCAAGATATAAAGTAAAAAAAAATAAGGAAGAAATTAAAGAAGGTTATGACGGTAGAGATTCCATCTACTCAGTGCAGTTGACAATTGGAACATTTTGCTCTTGCCTGATTGACGTCAAAAGTAATTTGAAGCGTATAGACTCTCCACAGCCACATCAGTGTGTTGTACAAACTAATGTCCATAGAAATAGTCAGAGGAAAGGCCACGGTTGACTAGTGCCCATTTGGATGCGCTCACAGCCCCAACACCTACTCCGCAAATGGGAGTGTGTTTGCCACTCATTGGCACTCATTAACAGCTATTGTGCTGAGTGGTTGTACTTATAATGTTGTAGTCATGCAGCTCTAAATGAGCTCTTGTACAATTAATCTTCTTTTGCGTTTGAGTCTTTCCCCCACAGGCTTTATTTATTCCACTAGTATTAGTAAAAACCTTCAGCATCCTAAACCATACTCCTACCAAGTGATGTGATAAGACATCATGTAATGTAGTTTGCCATTATCTTAATGAACAGTAGTCATTAGTTAACTGATGTTATGATGGAGCCCCGATTTTATGTATGTGAATTATGAATGTATGAAGAATTTGATACTTTCAAGTCATAGTTCAGCGTCTAATTGTGCTTATGGTTAAGTCAGTGTCTGGTGGCACCATGTCATAGCATGTGCCCAACAGAAGGCTGTCAAATATATTTATCCAGGTACATGTGCTGCAAGGTCTTATAAAAGTGATTCTGATTCTGCTTTTTGTTTATGAGCAAGACAACTAAAGTGCCAACGCAGTGAACCACAGATGCCATTTTTAATTAAACACTTTATCACCAGCAGTGGCTGGCACTGAATCCTTACACTCCAGCACATGCTACCATATTTACTGTCAGCATCTGCAGAACCAAGCGCTCGTGCTCTATCTTTAACAAGTTGGCTTTGAGCTTGACCAGCTGTGACATTTGGGGTACCTTAGGGACTGCAGACACAGCATTCAAGCATTACGCAACCTTCGTTAAATAATTCAGTGTGTGCTATGCATATTACATTGTGCCCGGATTTCCCACTTGGCCCACAGACCATGCACTCCATTGGCTGTGCGTCCTCATGTGCCAGTGGAAGGGCGTTCGGTGAGGTCAAAATATGCTTCTGACTGTGCTCCTCCCTATACTTATGAGACCGTAGCCAGTGTAGCTGTATGTGTTTAGTAAAGTCTGCAAAAAAAATGGCTTGAGTTATGATTGTACATGCAACACTTGAAATACTGCTGTGGAATGAAAACATGAGGGTTTGAGCTAATTCTGCAAGTGCGGTATCTGATGGAAAGTGTATGCATTTGTGTTATTTTCGTGTTTTCCAGCTCTAAGTGGACAAAAGCAGGAGTAATACACGACAGAATTTGAACCACTATTTGGGAAATAAACTAAACAGGACCAGAACTTTGTCCAGGGGCTGGTTTCACAAAGATGGACTTTGACTATGGCTTAGATCAAACTAATAGTCAGACTTCAGTCAGGCGTCTAAATTCATTCATTGATCAAAACTGTGTCTTAAGTTGAACTAATTTATCATGAATTCTGGGTAAATTAAGACTTTTTTTTAAACTGAAAAACCTGACTGACCGCGTGACCACGCCATACTCATTAGCTCTGTTCGGCCAACAGAAAATTCAATAAAGTTAGAGGTGATATGTGAATGGGTGTGTAGCACATCTCTTTGTCATGCGGGATTTTGGAGTTTGTGCCCCAGAACCCCAATTCCCTAACAATTACCAAGTGTGTTAGTTTTGTTACCTTAACCAAACCTTAACTATAGTTATTCACCATAACCATGATCTGTCCCTAAATTTAACCACACATTAGTTGCCATGCACAGATGCACAGACATTTTAAAACGCTGGCAATAGACACAACCATTGAACGCAATCTAGGGTTTTGCAGAATTGTCCAATAATGGCATTCTTGTCTTGTCGGGTGTTCAGCCTGAAGCGCGATGCTGTTGGGACGATAACGCCTGACTCACAGTCGACACACACGCTCCAGCTCATCCCAAAGGTGTTGAATGGGTTTGAGGTCAGGCTTCTGTGCAGCCCAGTCAAGTTCTCCCACACCAAACTAAATTTCTTTATGGACCTGGCTTTGTGCACGGGAAAACAGGAAATGGTCTTCCCCGAACTGTTGACAGAAGGTTTGAAGGATGTTAGTGTCTAAAATATCTCATTTCCTCAAGTGGTCAAAAATAGGCACGTGGTTACGAAATGTGACACATTATTACTGGCCGCTATAGTTAGTACTGAATGCTGTTTTTCTTTTTTGACGCCTCCAGTCAGTGGGCAGAAATGAATCTTTTATTTCCCGACAGTGTGGGCAGCAGACGCTGGAGCTGGACAGTTAAAGCCCCAAATAAATCTAGCATTTTCAAAGGAAAATTACGATGTGTCCCGTGGCTCACTAAGTACAAACACTGGAAGAGAGATATCATTACACCGGCCTAATTTGCGTCCGTGTGGCTGTTTACCAAAAGAATAAATACTCACTTGGCAGAGAATTGCAGAGGATTATTGGTATTTTGGGTTGACAAACTGGCTGAAATGCCGTTCTTTTTTAAGGCACACATGTTTTTCCTCACCTTTTTGGTATTCTGGTGATGTGCTGTGAGCTACTGTATCTGTTGCAATCGTGCTGCGGAATTTCAGTCGAAAGCTTAGCAACGCTTTTTGTGAATGTGAGAGCCAGCTGGACCAGAGCCATTTCTCCCTCAAGAAAGATATATTAAAAAAAAAGCACCCCTCTTCATTATATTCACAGTGTATATCCACATGTGGCTGTCCCGTGAATGATTTTTAATGAATGCCAGCCTATCATTGCGCTCTGTGCGGTAAGCAGTGGGCACAGTGTTGACGGCTGCGCCTTCGATAGACGTTCTGAGCAGCTAAACTGCTCCTGCAGCTTACTGCTGGTTCACTTCCGGGGTGTTCAGAAAGAAAGTGAAAGGATTTTTCACCTTTGCGTCGTTCAGGCAAAATTGACTGCTGGACTGTTCGTGTTTATTCGTCCCAAACAGCCCCTGTACAAACTGTACATTAACCAGCTAACGGGTGTCTAGTGTCTGTGAAAATGGCCCTGTGTGTGTGTTTATGTTCAGCTCAGCCTCTGACTGAACTCAGAAGTCACCAGAAACGTTCGGTTGTTTCCCTTTCTTTTCCTCCCAACGCTGTACGTTTGTGAAGCAGATTCATAAAGCCCCAGCTTATGGTAACTTTGCATCGAATCTCGCCTTTCTATTGACTTTGTATGCAATCGCACTCTCTCTAAAATTTGCTTGGCATTCTGACTGAACGCGTAGTGCAAGAACATTTTTCTGTTCTTATCCTATAACCTGTCTGTACTTTTTTCTGTGCGGCTTGCTTGTACGAGTGGTCCAAGCCAGATTCACGTGACTCTCTTAACCGCACAAACCTTTCGTAAATTGCTTGTTTCAGTCCGATGAGTGCCACCTGTTCGGGAGGAGGTGCGTTTTCAATTTGATCATTATCATAACTGATGCCCCTAAAATTGCCATATGCCGTTCCACTCCATTTGGGGGCAAGTTTCATTCACAGAAATGTTACCAACGAGTAAAGTGAAAACGTTCAACTGGGAATCTACTGCGAGTCTTGCTGTCAGAAATCGGCATACATAAAGATAACACGTTCAGCTGTGTCAGTAAATGTATTAGAGGACCTGAAACGATACATAAATGTTAATAGTACAGGTGCCAATGACGTGCCGTTAGAGCAGCAATGTAATGTGCCAGTCACAAACATAAAGAGAGAACAGTCTGACATAAGGTTAAATGATAGCAAACGTCTCACTAAAGCAAAACGGTCCATGACTAATATGAGAGGCGGTCAAGATGGATGTGACAGTCACATAGATATCAGACTGTTACAGCCTGCAGTAGGTGATGTCACACCGTCAGGTGAAACAGAGGATGATACTTGACAGAGACGTGCAGAAAGACTCTGGAGCAGCTGTTTTTCGAAACACCTGTTGCGGCTTCTGAGCTGAAAAGTGGCTGTGATGACAAACTGCATGTCCCTGAAATTCACTTCTAAAAAAACCTCAGACAGACTTGATGATGATGATGATGATGACGACGACGACATGGTGAACAGAAAATTAATTTACCATTAAGTTTGTCTTAGTTCTATATTTTATTTCAGTTCATTTCTGTGTAATATTCAAAATCCAAATTCATGCAGGTCAAGCGCAAGGACACCACACGTCTTTTGTGTGTATTGAGAGCACAGGTTTTAGGACGAAGAGCTGGTTTCACTGGCCGTGACTAATGCCAGCCTCTACCACAAATGATCAGTGTTTTGTGGTATTATTTTAAATTCAGTCCTGTTTCTAACTGAAACACAGTTTGGGCCAAAACATGACGTGGCTGTCTAACATCAAAGAAGAGAGCACAATGACGGATTTTGGCGGTATAATCTTAAATTAGGCTGCAGTTACCTTTAAGTCGGGAAAATATATTTTGCTCGTTTTAAAACAACACACACAAAAGAAGCAGCTGTAGCATGTGGCGTGTTCAGTGACCATTACTTTATCCACATGAGTCCGCCTAAGTTTCAGAGTTAAGGGTGGTAGAAAAAAAGCCAAGCCTTTCATTATTCATCGGGTTACAGACGTAGGACATTACTTATACATAAGAGTCTTAGCTTGTTCTTTTTTAGCCACGAGAATTTTATTATTTAAGGAGACAAGTGCAGAGCAGTGCAGAGACCCATGGCAATGTTTTAAAGATCACAGGAATGAGTTCCTTTTTATCAGCTCTAAATATTAATTTCTCTCTCATAGGCATGCACTGATTTGAGGTTTTGATACTTTAAAAATGACCTTATCTGAGACACATATTTTCAGGGGGACTGTAGTTTTTTGCCAGTGGTACCTTTCAGTGTTATCTAGTTATTTTTTTTTACAAGTGGGCTATTTCAAGCAATTGCAACACACCACATAAGGCAATTGTGTAACGCTCTATAGTACATCAAATTTAGTTGAGATCAGACCATTCGAAACAACCAGTACAGTCCATTAAGACTACAGTACACTGGTCTTTAAGGACTATTTTGTTCTCTTCGGTATCATACATGAATCAAGCTTTTGTTGTATAAATATATATTTTTTGGGACAGTGAGGGTGATAATCCAGCCGCCACACTTGGTAACAGCACAAGGAACTTTGTGGAGGCAGGGGAAGACTATTCCTCAGGGTGCAGAGTGCCATCCAAACGCAGCGTCGGCAGCTGTTTGGGATTAACCAGAGGAGTTCAGTACAGACAGCTGTGCTTACTTCTAAAGCTGTTCATTGCTATATGACTCCAAGTGGCACTGGATAACCTCAGCGACCCAGACGTGACCCATACAGCCAACCCAGCTGATAAATCCACCGCATGGCGCACGAGGGTCAGAGGAGAAAAACGCAATCATGAAACGAATATGTCTCTACGAAATGCTGTCTTAGGTGGAAAGCAGCAATGGACCTCCGTGGTGTGTCAGTCATTAGTCTTCCTTTTCTATGTATAGGCAAAAATCTAAATTTAAAAATGTTATTCAATTAATTATTCATTGATTGCAACATTTAAATAAAGTAGCTTTGGTAGAGGCTAGTTGCCTGCCCACACCTCCAGGCCCTGCGCCAAGCTAACATGTACCACACCAGTCCATCAACTGAACGCACAAAAAGCCAACTTTACAAACTGTAGAAGTAACTACAGTCGTGATTAGTAACTGTAATGTATCTACTTAATATCAAATTATAATCCCTTACACTGCTTGTCACAGAAAAATGGCCCTGTCATCTTTAATAGTTTTGCATTGAATGAAAGACATTTCTGAAAATTCACTGAAAAACTTGAACAGCATTTAATTGGAAACAAACACGACACCATTGTATTAGTTCAGGCAGAGCAGTGACGTTGCGCTTACCGTAGCTGATTAGCATTAGCTGCTTCGTACATGGCTCAGAATCCCTGCCTCTTTCATTAGTTGTATGGCTACCAGCTGATTAGTAACTTCTTGTCATATGCATGCAAGGTGTACAGCGCGGTTATTATAACTCGCCACTCCTTCGTACACCCACTATAACAGCTGTTCTCACCAAACATAGGTTTAAAAATGACTTCTGTGCAGTTTATGCCTTTATTAGATAGTGATAGAAGAGAAATTATGACAAAACAGGACCTAGAGATGCAACAAAGATCCCTGACTGGATCCCAACTGGGGACGTTGCGGTTCATAGTTGCCGTCTTATCTCCGAAGCCATGGGGGGAAACCCCAGAAAAATCTTAGTTGAAGTGCTGCTCTCTGGTCACAGGAGGGAGTAATGAGCCAATTTGTGGCTTGGCGCACAAGAATGAGGTGAATAAGATGCCTCTCTCTGAAACAAATTTGTACGAGCTGCACAGGGATTAGATTTATGATTTATTGGACGTGTTTTCTTACATTGTGTTTTGGTTTTACGAAAGAAGAGAGTTCAAAGATGGAGGACTAACTGGTTGGTCTGTCAAATCCATGTCTCGTGCTGCTACCGCATGTGATAAATGTAATCAAAGATACTTCCCAAGGATTTTTAAGGGGAAGCATCCAGGGTTGCATCTTAAGCAGTACTATATGCTGCTTTGTTGCTTTGGACAAAAACATCCATTTGGTCATAACTTAACACATGGAACAAAGTGAAACTTTGACCAGATGATTGCGCTAGATGAAAGGTCAGGGGATTTGCAAAGTTATGACAATTCATCCCAAAGGGAACCATTTACATCGGTAATAATTTCATTACAATCCATTCAGTAAGTAACGAGATATTTCACTCTGGACGTAAGTGATGGACTGACCATCTGACTGACATTGCTAAAATAACTGTGACGTGAGGGAAGACAGATTTAAAGGCTTTCTCTCTTATATTTAGTGGTGTACTGGACTGAAGTGCAGTAGACGTGTTTTTTATAATGTAATACACATAATATATAACTTCCTTACGAATGTTAAAAAACAGAAGCATGTTATGTTGGCCATGCCCTGTCACCAACCAATCTCTCTCCATTTTTCCATTGTTGAGGGGTTTGTTTTTTTAAACATTGCTTGCTTTACTGCTTGTTAAAGCAGTGATTCATTGGCATTTTACTCCACTGTCGGGGGCATGGTGTCCACATATGTTACTGCTTCATACTGACTATTTGGTTCCTTTCTTGTCAAAAATGCTATCTTGGAAAAGCAGTGCCATACACACATGTAAATTTGACAACCCGGTGAATAACGCTAACAGGTAAACCACAACTATGGGGACACTTAATTATTGTGCATTTTCTCCCTTTGCCTGTGTTAGTTGCAGTTCTGCTACCGCTGTAGTGGAAACATTTAGGATTAAGTGCCTTGCTATGAATATTGTCGCTGGAGATGGCAATGTCTTTGCTTTCCATGGCCAGATTATTTGAAACATTGGATAATTTCATTGTCAAATAGCCTGAACAAAATAGAGAAATACTGATTATTTCCATCCGTTTTTCTGTTTTTAGTCAGCTTATTGAGCATTAAAAGCGTGAATTAGTATGAGACAGATACATTTTCTATGGAGTAGTACATACTTAGTAGCAGTAGCTGTGTACATGTGTGTATGTGTCCGTCTGCGTGCATACATTTACGATTACGACTATTTGTGCATGCTATTGTGTTCACAATCCCCCATACCATGACATTTGAGGTGGGCTATGTTACTGAATATTGGGCGCTGACACAAAACAAACAATGCTGTCACGACCAAGCAATCCAGCTTGGTACAAAAGATGTTTTCCTGGCGGTGCCACACAATGCTCTCCCCATCAATACAGAACATGTTACCTCAAAGATGAAAAATAAAGGCCTTCCCTTTGTGTTTGTCTGGCAGTGAAATCTCACTTTTGATTCACACAGTTAATCATATTACATCACAGTCACACAAACGTAAGCCTGTTTGGCCGTCTGATGCATTGTTTCTGTAATTTAATTTGAGGGAACAATGAGTCTGAGAAAGTATTTGTTTTTAATGGCATCTTTGCAATTCAAAATAGAATCGGGACGGCTGCTTCGGCACATTTTTGCTTTGAGCATTTTCTCTGTAATGTATTTTTTCGCAGCAGCTTTCAAAATTCAATTTCCTTCATACGGATGTATTTTTCTTTGTTCCCTCTGTTTCTACACACAGACTCTGAAGTCATCTACAGAAACAGTGACGGCCACGTCATCAAGTTCAACATCCTTACAAACGAAACAGAGATTGTCCTGACAAACGCAACATTTGTAAGTAGATATTAACCTGTCATACTGTGTATTTAGGTATTGGAATGTATGATAATATAAATGCTATCATAGTGATTGTCATTGCAAACAGTACTTACCTCTTAATATCTCTCTCTCTCACTCTCTCTCTCTCGGCTTTCTTTCTGTCTTATTTCCACTAGATAAATTTTAACGTGGCCAAGTATTCTGTCTCCCCTGATCTGAAATATGTCCTCTTCGCTTATGATGTGAAACAGGTAAGTTTCTAAACAACACCGGTGCCGTGAATGTTTTTGCAGTGAGAAGAGACGGACATCATTTTATATTTTTCACACAGCTGTCGTAGTGAGAGTCTCCACTCATTCCTGCATATATATGGAATATGTATTGGAGTGCCCAGATAGTGTCCTCGCTCAGAAAACCATGAATAACATGTAACCAGATGATTCTTGAGGAATCTGTTTTGTCGGTTTTCATGTGGTTTCATTCTGTCGTAAAATGGAAATACTCACGTAAGGTACAAGTAAAGTTGTGCTAAGGTACAGTGAGTAAATGCACATAGTTATTTTCCAGCACTGTGATTTTTTAACCATATACTTAACATTGTCATTAATTGCCGAAATATTAGGTTCCTCTCTCACCACTGTCTTTCAGTAAAAACACCATCTTTATCATTTTGTATTGCTCATTGTTGGCTGTTCCCCTGTTGGAAAAACAACTGATCCAATCAGAGCAAGATTAACAATGGGGATGTCATGAGATTGATGCAGCTATACAGACCTTTTGTGAATAATTGCAGAAGTAATTTAAATATTTTGTTGATCGTCATGCGTCAACACGTGCTCCCAGAAACCTCTACTGCGTCAGTGTCACCTGACGATGTCTCTGACAGGATGGATATGTAAGTCACTATTGTTAGGGTAAAGATACAAGTTAACACGATGTCAGACTCAGTAATGAAGTAAAAAAACAAAATATGGCGATTCCGTCTGATTGTCAGGTTACACCCCTCATAGTCAGTTTCTTTCTGAATTCTCAGGTTTATTTCCATTATCTCAGGCTTGAATTCTGTGCATTCAAGTTTGCTCTTATTTTGAAACGCCATGCTATACGACATTTTGGCACTAGCTGGAATCTCAAGATGAAATGATTTGCCTTTATAAAGTCATATCTGTCAAACTTTTTAAGTACATCTTGTGTCAGCCCTCTGCTGTACTTAACCAGGTTTTACTGTTCTGAAAAGGACTTCTCAGCCACTTAAAGTGCAAGGAGGTGTGATATTTCAGAGCAAGCAGACCATATGTTTTTGAGGAGGTATACCATCTTGAGATGTCAAGATGTAATATCAAAAGCAGCCCAGCTGATTTTCCATCCCTACTTTTACTCACATCTTGTATTTTACTTGGTTGTAAGAAATTACATTCCAGGGTGCTAAAGACAAACCCATGCTGAAATACATAGTCAGGGTTGAATAGTTGAATAAGCATCTACACCATAGTCCTCTAGTGCTTGGTACATTTTGATGGGGGCCCGGGTCAGGGGGTGATTCAAATTCCATTGTGGCAGGTCACATTCATTCACTAATAGAGCACCGGGGCAAGCTTGAACCATAATTACCAGCTTTCCATCAGAAAAGAGATGAAAAATGAGATATGCAAATCGGACTCTCCACTCTGGAAGGGATCAACTGTGAGGATTAGTGACAAGGTGATTAATCAGAACTGATTTGCATATTCTGCATGAAGGGTTAGACTTACAGTTTGGAACAATACCGCCAATAGCCACAGGCCCAGTGTATTTTTAGCACAAGGTTACATTGAAGGAAGAATATAGTAGAAAGTGTGCTGTTGGTCTATTTTTGTAAGCTCTAATAATAATAAAAAAGAAACGTACAATACAACATTACAATTACATTACAGGTTTATGATACAATGATTTGTAATTTAACTTGCAAGAGGTGATATTTTAGTTTAGCTGTAAGAACAGCAGAGAACCAGAAAAGGACATTTGAGGTTTGAGCCGGCCTTGAAATGCCAAAATGAGGACTTGCATCTTGAATTGGGCTTGAATATGTGGACGTGACACTTGACTTGGTGAACCATAAATATAGAAACAAGACTGAGCGTCTGCAGTCACGCTTGCGGCTCTGTGAGGCTGCTAAATGCTAACAGCAGCATGCTAGCACTCTCTCAATGACAATGTTACCATGTTGATGTCAAGCAGGTATAATTAGTTGTTCATTATTTTTTCTAATGTAAAAAAGAGATAGAACTAAATCAAACTAAAATAAATTAAACAGACTTCAGAAATTACGTTGTGGCAACAACTGTTTAGTTTTTCTGACAAGAGTTGACAGATAGGCTTTATTTGTATGTTTAGTTTTTCACTTTTAAAGCCATTTCATGTCTAATGCCTAATGATAGCAGCTGAACTGCTGGCATGGACATTAAACCCAGGATCAGTACTGATATACAGCACGAGAAATATGTGGCTGAAGGGGATACCTACTGTATCTTCATCATGGACTGAATGGTTTTAATTTTGTTCAGAGAGAAGACCTTGTAGACACATTGTCACAAAAGGCAAAAAACAAGCCTCCATCGTGTAGGTTTCTTGAAATCGAAAAAAACAAATAGAATTAGAGCTGACCAATCAGGGATGTGTTGAGATGAAAGCTCAGGAGCAGTGAAATACAGAAAAACTACAATTTTCTAAACAGTCAAAAACTCATAATGAGGCGTTTTGCATAGGGTGGCCAAACGTCCGGATTTTGGCCAGAGAGTCCGGATTTTACGCCCCCTGTCTGGCGTCCGGCGCAGCCTCAAGCCAAACACTAATTTGTCCTCCTTTTTGGAGTGGAATTGGCCTAAAAAAAACCCCGCTCTAGAATCTCTATTGGGACGCAGTAGCATAGTGTCTAATGCTGAAAGATCTCCGGTCAAACAAATGATTGGCTGAAAGCGGTGTCAAAAGAAATATCTGAAATATCATTGGTTAAAAACGTAGAAAAGCCTCCACGTGCTGGCTACAGGCTACGTCATATCATCACGTTAACGCGCCGAAACACGTCAGACCTCGTTTAATCCGGAATGGACAAAAGAGCACGAGTTTTGAGCAAAAAGCAGTAGAGACGCTTTTCATGGACTGTCGGCGACACAGTGTGTGCAAAAAAATTGCCAGATTATTTTATTTATTTATTTTATTTCCAGAAGTCCAGAGATGTTATGTTTTCTGGCACTGTGCACTTTGCAAGACTTTTTTGAAACAGACATCACAATGTCTTGAATAAATACAAACACTGTGAACAAACACTTTTTTGCCTCTTCTGTTACACTCAGGTCTACATCAAATTGTCTGGCAATGAATCGAGTAGGCTATTTCAGAATCACTGTATCATGATACCATCGATACGATGGCCAAAATTGTAGTACGAGTATTGTAGTTGCGAGTGCACCATTGCAGTCCTATGCAATTATTCTTGCCCCACTAAATGCTGCAAAGTGTCCTCCTTTTTGGTGTTAAGGAAATGGCCACACTAGTTTTGCATCATTAAACATATTTAAACTTTTGCTTTCAGTGTTATTATTCAATTTCACTTTCCATTATTTGGTGGGATTTTAGCCTTGTGCTACTATAATGTGCATGCCAATCGATAGCCTGAAAAGTCATTTATCAGATGCTTTTATCCAAAGCGATTTACATATGAGGAAGACAATGGAAGCAATGATAACAACACAAGGTAACATAAAGCATAAGTGCACCAGAAACTAGTCTGTTACTAGTCTGTTACTAGTTTCTAGTTACTAGTTTATTATTACTAGAAACTAGTAATAACACAGCCCTTGACCAAATTGCTAATTGTGGTGAACAACAACGTTACAGAAATTATTATTTTTCGCTCGTAGATGAATGTAGCGTTACCCAATTGCCCCCTCACAGAATCGGAATAAAGAATCGAAAAGAACCGAAATCGAAAGTAAAAATCGGATTCGGAATCAGAATCCTTCAAATCAAAACGATGTCCAACCCTAATAAAGAGAGGGGTTACGTGCGCTCTCTTCGGTTCATTGAAGACCACTCTTGCCGCCGCGTTCGGGATCATCTGCAGAGGTTGTGCAAGCAGGGAGTCCAGCCAGCAGCGCGTTGCAATAGTCCAGTTTGGACAAGACAAGAGCCTGGACTAGGACTTGTGTAGACTGCTCAGATAGGAAAGGTCTGATTTTCCTGATTTTTTTAGAGGATGAATCTACAGGACCGGGTGGTGGCGGCAACATGGTTTTTGAAGTTTAGCTGATCATCAATTACCACCCCCCCAGATTTCTGGCCGTGCTGGACGGAGTAACGGTCGATGAGCCCAGTTGAATGGAGAGGTCGTGGTGAATCTTTGGGTTGGCCGGGATCACAAGCAGTTCCGTTTTGTCAAATGTATGTCGTATGTATTTGTACTATCTGTGTTGTCCACCTGGCAGCACTGTGTGAAACAAACCAACAGCCTTGAGCTTCACACCTGTGTGATGAAAAGTACGACAGCGGTTCTTTTAGGAAAAATACATTACTTTTCTAATAGGTTCATCTCCGCTGCACTGAATGAAATTCTTTACAGTGTGATAGAGTTTGAGTATTGTATTGTATTGTATTTTTTTCCCCTGATTCTTTCACGTTAATGTTTGTTTTGGTTCAGTTATTACATTTTTTTTTTTACAGTTACAGTTTTGTTATATTTCTAACAAATTATGAAGAAATAACAGTGCATAATGTTCCGGATTTGTTACCAGATAGTTGTTTGTTGTCAGCAGCAATTCATTACCTTATTTTGCTTCAACTGCCATCTTGAGCAAAGAGATATAAACACAATGTTTCACTTGCCCATATAGCTTAATTGTTTTGGTGCTCTGCCAAATCCAGAGTATATCTGTGACATTGCAATACAGTGTGGAAAACACTTGACCATCGCTGGGCAGAAACAGAGGATTTGAACAGCTATAGTCATGGTCCCCGTCCAAGATAAAGGGAGACGCCCTCTTTGGCAGGCTCAGTTGATGGACCAGTGGAGACAGAGGATCATCTGGGGGGCAGGAGACTCGAACAGGCTCTCAGGCTTCAGGTAGCAGGAACAGCAGACCTCTTTTGTGGCTGCATCTTGATGTTACATCATCTGGTTTTGTCTACCATAAAACATAAATATAGATGCAGAAAAACAAAGCACATCAGTTTCTTTTGTTAACAGAATTTCTTCTCACATTTCAAAGGCATGCAGGTCAGATGAAAGACAGATGTTTAGGTGATGATGAAGAGTACAATAGTCTCCCAAGAGATAAAATAGTATGACATGAAACTACAACATGCGAGTAACACATAGAAAAGAGAAGGACAGCGGAGACACTTAAAGAGTATCTTGGGAGTGTCACCACAGAAGAAGTGTGACTGAGTCCCCCCCCCCTCCCCTGCTTGGCACCAGCTCACTTAAAAGCAAAAAGAAAATTGATAGCCTAGTGGGAGTAGCTCTCTGGATTGATCTTAACAGTAGAAAATATGTCGGGTCAAATGGCTACTGAAGAATAACAAGGACTACAGGATATTTGCAGCTGACACTTCACAGCACCTTCACAGCACCTTAAAACCATGGCAAAGTTGCGTCTAGGTACACTTACAGGTATGAAGCATTGGGCTTTGAACCTTCACACCTGCGTGTTTGTGACACTGCACTAGCTTCCCATTATAACAGGCCCATTTCAAGACTTTGCAGAAAAACACACCATTAGTCTGGTTCTACGATAACTTGTAGGAATATTTCATCTTCACTTCCTGATCCAGAGTTGTACTCAAAGATCAAAATTTCAAACTTCAAAAGGCTGAAACTGCTTCACCCTCTTCTTTGATTTGCTCCAAACTTGAACAAAGGAAAAAACTTCATGGACTGTAAAACACAAAAAACAGCCAAAGATTGCTCTTTAACTCTGATTAAATAGGATATCTCAGACACTACTTGCCTAGTTTTGACAAGACTTGCTTTTTGACACGAAAAATCGTACACTAATTGACTACAGCAACGTTAAAGGAAAACAACTTGGAATATATTTTTGTAGCCCTGACCGATGGTTCTAACGGTTATGATAACTCTGTACTCGATAAAATAACTGCTGAGATCTCAGAATGTACAGACATCACTACAAATAGGTCCAAAAGACAAGAAACATGCGGATTCAGACGATCAGACAAGTCGTAAACAAACCTGGTCAGCCCAATTTATTTAGAAGAGAAAACAAAGGTGAACTATAAAATTTGTACCCACACTTTCCGTTGTAAACATCCCTCACAGTTTATCATCTTTCTGGTTTAACCTTGACGTACTGCACTTACCGAAGTTGTGCCCCAGTTTTTCTATGCAATGAAAGACTTTTACTGACTTTCAAATTTCACAACACAGTTGTCTCCATGGAGGGAGCTGCAGTCATGGGTGTACAGCGTGAACAGGAGGGTGCTGTGCACACAGCCCTGTGGGGCTCCAGTGTTGAGCACTAGAGTGGAGGTCGCCAATCCGACCTGTCTGGGGTCTGTTTTTGTCACAAAGTCCAATAGCCAATTACAGAGTGTGGTACTCAAGCCCAGTGTGCTACATTTTTCCCATCAGTTTTATGGAGGGGATTGTGTTGAATGCTGAGCTGTCAACAAACAGCATTCTGATGTAGGTGTTGTTATACAATAATAATAATAAGAATATTAATAATAATAATAATGTATTTGTTCGGGACAATGCATGTAAAATGAAACATACACGAAACGTCAGATCATGAATGTAAACAGGCATTCTAGCCTCAGGCTAGGTTTCATCTGTAGTCCCACAGTTGTTCTCAGGGTGTGTGACGACACTGACAGTGGAGATGGCATCCTCTGCTGGTTCTGAAAGCAAACTGGTGAGGGTCCAAGCTGGCTGAGATGTTGTTCTTTACGTGCCAGTTTCTCAAAGCACTTCATCA
Organism: Coreoperca whiteheadi; assembly: GCA_011952105.1. Classification (NCBI taxonomy): domain Eukaryota; kingdom Metazoa; phylum Chordata; class Actinopteri; order Centrarchiformes; family Sinipercidae; genus Coreoperca; species Coreoperca whiteheadi. Next base: position 25,450,599 of record CM022488.1, on the reverse strand, counting down.
GAATGGGGGTGAAAGCCACAGGGCGGTAGTCATTTAGACTAGACACTGCAGACTTTTTAGGCACAGAGACGATGGCGGCTGTCTTGAAGTGGGAACAATCACATATCCTTGGTGTTGTTTGGTGTTGAGGCCTCTCTCCAGTCTCTCCTGATGTCTCCGCTTTGCCTCTTTGATACCAGCTTTCAGTCTCGCTCTAGCGGTGTCGTCAGCTTCCTTGTCATCTAACCAAAAGGCAGCTATTTTGGCCCTCACCTCTCCATTCATCTGGGCTTTTTCACACATTTGCTGATGAATGATGTCATTGTTAACGTATATCCTGGATGCCAGCATCTCTGATCACGTGCCAATCTGTGACCAGTAATTAGCTGGGAGTAAGTGGGCCAGAGAAGCAGGTGAATATGGTCTGGTTGACTAATATGGGGGGCATGGAGAGCTTTGTAGCTGCCAGAAATGTATAAACATGGTCTGCGGTATTACTTCCCTATATTTTGTCATAGTGCCCAAGCCGACCTAACTCAATGTAAGTTTTCTTTCCATGCAATTTTAAATTTTGTCTGCTGTGTTGACTTCACTTTTGCTGCTCTCCCTACCTCTCCCATGTTTATCTCTCATAATATCATGCATGTATTTATGGTCACAGTTATATTGAACATGTCCAACAGCATCCAGAGGCTTTTAGAGACACAGTGAGGCCCCGATCTGAGTTGACGGTTTATCAACTTGAGGCATTCAGAGCGCTCCTGCAAAAACGCCCGGTGCGCATGAGCAGCGCGCAAAACAGAACACTGCAAAAACCGCATCCTGTCTCATCACGGTCTAAGGAACGCAGGTGTCGTACTTTAACAACCAAATCAGAAAGGCGTACTGTTTTGTATTTTGTTGGCATGATTGGAGAAATGTTGATATGTAATAGCAGGTATCAATATTCACCTCACCAGCCACCACTGAAACAGATTCATTTTAAATGTATTTACAGACAAACAGAATACAAATATGTTGTTTCAGGACGCAGGTGCAGTTTTTCTAACATAGAATTATTCCTCAGCGGGATATTTGGTTCTATTTCCAAAATACCAGGTGGGCTCAGCTGAGACAGCAGAGATAGTTTCTGTCTCTCATTTTCCATTTGTGTTCGGCAACAGCTCATTTTTTTCTTTCGTCTGCAATTCAGGCTTGAGGTAGAACACTAGAACATGAACTCATCTCATATACGGAATAAATAATTTTTAAGACAACTCTATCTGCCTTATTCAGAACATTCTCAAGACAAAGATGCAGGAAAGTGGCTTTTCAACTTTCTTTTTGACAGTTAGAAACAAACAAAAATCTTCTACCTGCATGGCAGAGAAATAAAGAACAAATGCATGCATGCAATCCATTTATGCCTTGACATGCAAACAACTGAGGCTGTCACTCAGAATCAGTGAGTCATCAGTCAACTTCAAACCCACACACTTCTGTGCCTTTATAGTTTGAAGCTAATAAGCTATTTTCTTTTCTTTTTTAATGTTTTATTGCCTTCAGTGGAAAAGGAACAGAAACTATGCCTATTAAGAGAGAGAGGTCATCTAACAACCGTCCCCACCAGATTCGAATGCAGTTACATATTACTGAAATCACTAGTCCACAAAGATGTCAGATGACATATAAAGACTAAAATGCGTGGCGAAAAGTCACTATAGGTTGCAAGGATTTGCACTAACAAGAGCATTACAAGATGTCTAAAAGGCTAAAAAACACAAGGCTGCTGTCAGCAGTGACAAACAAGAATCCCAGAGATTATGAGGTTTTATCAAGCCTAATCACTCCCAGATACAGATAATGGTATGTAATCCTACACAAAGGTGAAGCTAAAAGAGCTTTCTCCAAATGCCTTGCAACAGGAGACTCCCTCACGCACGTCAGAGCAGCTCCATATAACCAGCTATAACCAGTGTTCCTTATGAACCCCCAAGTACAAAGACAGCGGTATATAGAACAACTTCTCAGTTCAAAGCCTGTGTGGGATCAAAGTATGTGATTAGCAGGAGACTCATTTACTGATTTTGGAGCAGATCTAGGTCCCTTTGATATTCTTTTCATCATTCATTACAGGTTACGATTAACTGCAAGCACAGACTTCATGGTACAATTCATAGTTCAAAGCCTTGGATTTCAACAATCCCACATAAAAACCCTACCTCAGGTCTGAAAAAAAAGAAAAACATTATAAAACGAAAGGTAGCAAAAAAAGAAAGCATATAATAATAAATTACTTTAATATTCTTATGAAATTAAAGCTGCAGTGCGGAACTTTTGTCTCCCCCCTCTGGCAGTGAGAGTAATTACACAAACACTGTCGACGCGTGCTTCTGACGTGCGCCTACAGTGAGCTGGCCCCAGGCTCGTGTTCAGAAATAGTTACAGAAATACAGAGACATTTCCACAGTTGCAGAACAATAATCCATTATTTAGGTAGAGTAAATGTAATAGCTACATAGCCTGCTCCAAATGTCTTACCAACCTGTCCAAGAGCAGTAACGTGACGAGTATCTGTGTCTGCCCTTATCTCAGCGCTCTCTAAGAAGGAAAAGCTACATCAGTGGCTGTCCGTGCTTGTCCTCGCCATCGATCGCCTTCTGGTTTTGGCTTCAATCCTCCCTCTGATCGGCGAGTTTCTTTTTTTATCTGGAGCATCAGAAACTTTTCTTGGACGCTTCTTAGGTGTTACTCTTAGTTGCTGCAGCCTACGCCTTTTGCCACGGTTGTTCTAGAGGCATGTAGAGAGAGAGTAGCGTCAAACTCAATTCAATTTAAATTCAAGTGGCTTTATTGGCGTGACTGCATACAATGCAACGTTACAAAATCATATTAACACAAACTATACAATTGCAATAAACAAACAAAAGAAATCAATGCATCCTACCTCGTGCTTCAAATCAGCAATGACCTTTTCAATATTTGACCAAAACCATGATGACTCTAACCTTAAAAAAGTGCTTTGAGTTGCCTAAACCTAAACCTAAGGGTTAATCATGTTTTAGTTGCCAGGAGCAGATATTGCAAGGAAACTAAAATGAAAATTGGCAATAATCATTCGTTCAGTATACAGTTTTTCTCATCACTGGGTTGATAAAAAAAATTATTGTGCATTGTGTATCCTACAGTTTCTATTTGCAACTGTAAATAAGTTGTATGTGAACGGAATATTTGGGAGTGAAGGCTGCACTACAACTGCAATTAATGAAGCGTTAGTTCAGGCAGAGTATTCAAGTAGCGTTTGTCTGTAATTTCATACAAAGTGGATATGACGAGCCACAGATAATTGCCACTGTTGAGAAAATTAAGAAGTCATGAACTGGTTTATTCAAGGTTATTAAAATTCATATGTGTAACCATATGTTCCCACAGCACTGAAGTCTATTTTATGCATTTTTATAGCCGTACTTTAATTTAATAAAGAGCAACACTGTACAAAGTGACAACTGGTTTTTTGACTCTCATATTCTTATTTCATCAACTTTAGTCACAGAGCTATAATTAAAATTAACACAACAACTTTAAATTGTTTGGAGAATCACATTCATTAATGGTCTTTATTAGGCCTATTCTCAAAAGGGGCCAGGAATGTATCTCAGTGTGCACCGGAGGGATAGCAGGGAAAGATGCTCAACAGGTGAGTCAGCGGGTTGCAACAACTCATATTGAAACAGTTAAAGGCTGGCGATATTTTGTATTTTTAATATTTTAAACAAACTATATTAAAAGCAGCAAAACCAACAATGCATTGATCAGTTTAACTAACAAGTATCGTGTGTGTATCCAAAGCTCTATTGTTGTCCGAAAACTATTAAAAAGACATCAGTGAGCCACACCGTTGCACTGGGTTACATGTTCCCACAAACCCCACAATGCACTAGCCTTTTTATGTGCAATGACAGTGGAATGGTGTTTGAGAAAAAGGACAAATAAACCAAACTTCGAAGGAGTCAGCAAGATAGCATACATGTTTTCACCCAGCACCATTGTATGTGTCTTTCACTCAAATGAGTGCTGGGTTGTATCTGTAAGCACATAGTTGGGTTGCTCATGGTGGGTCAAAGAGGTTGTAAGGGGTTCATTCAAGGGTACTTTGACCCAGCTGATTTTGAAAGAGTTACTGCAAACATTCATCCTGTCATTACTGACAGTGAAGAAATCCCTTCCTAGCGGGTTCAATCAATCAATAACACTTTTCAGACAGGTTAGTGCAGTTCAAAGTGCTGTAAGATATAAGAAATGGCAATTTTGTCAAACTCATGAGATTCGCCTTAAATTAGGTACACTTTTTGCCATGGAAAGAGAACTGTGGCTTTGACTTTTTCCCACAAGCCAGAGAAATGTCATTGACTTGACAGACTGAGGCCAGTCAAGTGACCACGGTTATGGAAATGAACTTATCAATCTCCCTATGGCTGCAACAAAAGCATACCTTCTCAACTCACCTTTTTAAAAACAATCTCAAAGAAGAGAAAGAGGCAACGATGAGTATAAGAAAAGATAATGGAGAAACAGTTACTATAATGTATAATAGACATAAGAGCAATAGTTTTTTGAAAGCTAACGCATTATTCATTGTTTAACTTTGTTAAAATCATCAACGGTTCAAAGTCTAAAAGCAAGTGCAGTAGAAGATACTCATTTATCATAGAATATGGATAGTAAATCCCAGCAACATGTTTAACTTCTGGGGAAAGACCCTGAACGACTAAGTTAGAGACTCAGCATTGGATTAAAGAAGCTAGAGGCTTGCCCCGAGTTTATGTCAGGTGTTTGGCTCTCACCGTCTTTTGGTTATTGTTATCATGACAAATACAACCGATAAAGTGTCAAATGAATTACTCAAAACCAAAGACCCCAGATAGCAAGTCTGAGTCAAAATTCTACAAAACTGAAACAATTAAGGGATATAAAAAAAAATGGCTTGAGACTGGACTTGACCATGATTTAATCATTACAATGATGATGGTGTGAATCACCAGTCACCTTAAAATAATGAGAAATGGCATGAGCTGAAAAATAATGTCAAGGCAAGTCAAATGTATTTATACAACAGATTTAAAACAACAGGTGTTAAAAAATGAAAACACAAACAAAAAGATTGTGTTATTTTCAAATTTAGTTGCATGGAAATTTTGAAAGCTATAACTAACACAATTCTATAAAGGATTCTAAAGGATTTGGATTCAATAAAATGCTTTCAAACCTCAAGCCTGGTTGACATATTGTCAGAGGTGTTCAATATACTGTAGCCTATGTGCTTTCAAAGATCAACCTTGTAATATTAATAACTGTTTCTATATTGGCTCATGTGCTTTTGGTTTTACAGATGATATTTCTCTTCACAACCATTGTTGTATTTGAGTGTTGAAAATGTCACAACCTTTTTTGTTTTATCACAAAGGTCACCGTACTCATGTGAACCCCACCCCTCATTTAATGGCCTACTGCCGAAAAGTTCATTTTAGGGCTCATTTGGGGCCTGTGGAGGGTCTTTCTATTTCATGGCAGAAAATGTGTAAGTTTCAGCGTGTCACAGTTTGAGAAATGTGTCTGGGCATCCTGGGGAATCAGTATTTACTCCCAGGCACAGTTCTCCACAACACAGAGATATTTGTAATAACGCCTGCAAATTTATATTGAGCACACTCAACCCCTGTGTCAACTGCAGTACATTCAGTCTGCGCTGAGAAGTTACACTCTGCATAAAGTCGATATGAGTCACTTGGAGCTGAGTGAATCCTCTTCTCTCTAAACAGTAATTTACTTTCACTATGAACAAAAGTCCGTATTATTGATGTCCCAGCTTATTGTTATGGGCCGTTCATGGGTGCTTAGGCTGAAATCCAAAACCTTATTCTAGACTTTGTATAATGTCTTTGTAACTGCCATAAACCTCTTCACATAAGTTTGTTTCCTAGACTTGTACTTTGGAGAAAAAGATAATAATATACTTGGTTCTCTGTAGGGGTTAGATGCTAGGGTTGAGTGAGTACTCGTAAATATAACAGCTTTTATATTTACTCCTGTTCTGTAAATAGTTTTCTAATAAATATAGCAACTTCTCATTAACCCATATCAATTTCAGGCTTAAAGGAACAGGTGACCACATAATCAAAAATACATATTTTTCGTCTTACCTATACTCATACCTATCCATCTACATTGTTTTGTTGTGAGTTTCCAAGTTTGGGAGATGTCTGCATTTTCTCAATATAATGGGACTCAGCTTGTGGTGCTCAGATTGCCAAAAAAATACATTTGAAAAACTCAACAGCTGTGTCTCTTTCCAAAAATCATGACCCAGTTACACAAGATAAGAAATCCACAGATTTGTTGAGCAGTTTTATGTAGGGAACTATTTTCTTTCTACCGATAGTTCTTACATGAAACTGCTCACAACAACATACCTGGTGAATCCCTCTTGCTGAGCAAATTAAAATAAATAAAAACAAAATCATGAACATAATGAGCTGCTACTGACAAGTCTGCCTCTCATCCATATCAATATGGGTTCAGGCTCATGCCACACAGTGAGGGCCGTCTGTTTCTTTATTAGCTAATACGACTAACATTATGGCAAATACCACCACATCCTGCTGCGGGGTTTATATGAACATAACATGGTGTGACAAAGACATCTGTCAAACACGCCATTCAGCATAATTACACTTGAATACAAACCCATGTGTGAAATAAATCTTAACTGATTCTATTAGTTCATATATGAACTGAAGTTATGAGAGTCATTTCAAGAGTATCCTGTTTTCTGACTCACCTTTTTTAACAAAACCAAATGCAGATTCTCAAACAGTGTCTACAGCAAAAAATATCATTAATAACATGATTGTTACAAAGCCTCGTGAACTCTGTTGGTTTAAGTTTAACCGCAAAAATGGTTCCTTCTTTATAGTTTTTATCTCAACCATGGTGCTTTTAATTGCAGTTATCCATACATCTCAGTGATGCACACTGAAAGGAGTATGGTTTGGTACTTTTTTCTTACACATGTGTCAGGCATAGTGGAAAAGAGGTTTGATAAGATATGCAATAAGCTCTGCCTGTAGGATGCATGGCAGTAACCAATTCTTAAAAGTTATTGAGGAAGTCATGTTCTTGCCATTGTGTGCAGCATCAAGCTGCCAGCAGGTATAACACACTTGTTAAAGGAGAAGTAAAAAAATGAAAAAGGGATTAGCCTCTGTTGGCCTGGGCAGCCTGGAGGAATGGTCCAAAATGAATTCCATCTTGGATAACACCATCCAAGATGATGCAATGCACTTGTAGCCTTTGGCTGAACCCCTCGAGGTGTACCAGGGAGCACTTAAAGCTCTCATTTATGCCACTGGGGTGCACCATAATACTTGCCATAACAGCCTCAGTAAAATGAAAAGAGCTGAACGCCATTTCTCTGGACTGTTTCCTCTGTTCTTACACCTTCATCACTAAGGCAGTTTGAATCTTATTTATCTGCATTATGAATAGAGTTGTACTCTTTTCTTCCATGCTGACTGACCTTTCTTGTTGAAGGGCTCCAAAGTTGTCAGCTGTTAATGATTGTACTCAATTTCACCACATCATACACATATACCTGGCCAATAAAGCTGATTCTGATTCTGATTCTAATTCTGAAAAATGCTTCTATCCCCCATGGAAATCCTCATTTCAACCAGTGCACATGCCTTCCCTTGAAATAATTTTGCCTGCGCCTACTTCATTGATACTCAGTTGGAACACGGCTTACTTATACAAAGCAAACTATAATAAGATAAATCAAGAGATACAAAAAGACACTTACAAATGGTCTACTCTATCGCTAGATTTTAACTCGACCATCAAAATGCAGCCTAGGCTCTGTTATTTATTGCAGTCCCTACCTATAGAGGTCCCCCAAACCCAAATTTTGACCTGGGACAGGATAATATCAAGGTTTATTTGGGGAGGCAAAAAAACCTAGAGATAGGTATGAAACTCTCCAGTTACCAAAAGATTGCGGGCGTTTGGGTCTCTGAAAGATTACTTTTTTGCTGCCCAGTTAAGATATATTGTATTGTGGTGCAAACCAGATTCAACAACCAAGTGGAATCAAAAAAGGAAAAAGAGTTTGGAGAATATCCAATCCAGAACATTATTGGAAATAAAGAAGCATAAAAGAAAATTAAAAATCATATGGATTCAAATTACATAGTTTACTCTAGAATTTTGTTTCAGTATATTAAAAATAATTATACTATAAAGAAAAAAACAAATTTGCTAAATGGGCAAAATTTGATCACATCATGGTGCACTTTAGAGAAGGATGGGGAGCTGGAGAGTTTCCAGAATATATATAAGATAAATATGATTTGGTTAAACATACATTCTACTGGCCAGCCGTCTAGAAAAAGCCCTTCCCACAATTATTTCACTATATCAAACTGGCTCCATTAAGTTTTATTTTAAAATCATTACAGACTTTTCAATGTTATTTAGTCTCCTAGTCCAAACCCCCAATGCCCAGAGGTGCTCATATCATTAGATGCAGAAAAGGCATTTGGCTGGGTCAAGTGGGATTTTCTTTTTTCAGCCATGGAGATGTCCTCGCCATTGGCTTTCATTCAGACCAATGCCTTTAGGTCAAAATATTTCCCTCTACAGCAGGGCACAATACAGGGGTGTCCCCTTTCTCCTCTACTAGTTGCACTTTTCATCAAACTCCTGGCCATTGCCCTGTGCTCACGCGATGACTATCAGGGGGTATTTAGAGGAGAAAGAGAACCCAAGATCTGTTTATATGCAGACGACCTACTTTTGTATGTCAGAAATCCAATGGAATCAATTCCATGTGCCGTGTCTGTGCTGAGCATGTTTGATTGGATTTCTGGGTACAGACATAACTATGAGTGAACTGTTCCCCATCAACAAACTAGTCCAGAGTCTATCATACTCTCAAATTCCATTCAAGTTGGTTGAAAAGTCCTTCATATACCTGGGTGTGGTATTGACTAAGTCCATCCTTGACTTGTTAAAGTTGAATTTCAAACCTCTATTTGAACATTTAATCAGTGATTTTGGCCAGTGGTAGGGAGTGGTTCCATCTCCCTTTATCAATGGCAGAGAGAGTTAATGCTGTCAAAATTAATTATCTCCTCAAATTTCTTGTTCTTTCTCAATGCATCCCCATTGTTAATATTAAGTCATTTTTAAGACAACTAGAAAGAGAAATCACCCATTTTATTTGTAATAAGAAACCCAATAGAATTAGAAATGACTTTTTACAAAGACCAAAACAGATCAGAAGCATAAGATTGCCAAATTTTCAGTATTATCTCCATGCTCCTCTGTGTGCAAAACACCATTTCCCTCCTTGTCTTTTAGATAGCTTATGGACTTGAAATCGCATTATAAAAAAGAAAGAGCTCTATATTAATGCCACGTTTCCCTCTTTACTGTGCAATAAATTCTGCCTCAAACCTTTTTTGATTTCTTTAAATTTCTACAAATTTACAACTATATTAGATCCAATACAACTACCTTTCTTAGTGCACCTAATATCACTTTCATTAAATCTTTATTTTTTGTTTATCCTTCATCTAGTGGAGAAAATATATATCTATAACTATATGTCTAATAAATTAGATATATCCCTAGATTTTCTGAAATCACCTTGGGAGGAGGGCTTGGGTATTGGCTTAACTGAGGAGCAATGAATCGGGGCACAGGAGGGTGTGCACCCAGCATCAATTTAGCAACTTTTAAAGGTCAAGCATTCTAAAATCCTTGACCTAATCCTAATTTAGATAATTTGTGTGACCATTGTGGGGTATTTCCTGCCTAGTTGGGGAACATGTTCTGGCTGTGCCCAAAACTCTTCAATTTTTGGAACTCTATATTTAAACCTTTGTCTGATATCCTGGGACACATGGCTGAAACTGACCCAGTATCGGCTGTATTTGGGGTACTGGGAGGGGACAGTCCTCTTAGCTGACTCACTTTCACTGTGGCAAGGTTCATAACACGCAGCTTAATTATATTGAACTGGAAACAGGCACAACCTTTCCTTCTTACGAGGTTCCATTGAGAAATTCCATAAGACTTGGCAACCCTTCATTGGTTATGTATGTGTCTGTATTCTGTACTGTTTTTGTAATATTTTGTATAATTTGTACACAGTGCTTACTATTTGTTTGTTAAGTAAAATACCAATAAACAGATTTTTTTTAAAAAGCATGAATTCTATACCTATAACTAGGAGTACTATAAGAAAGAAATCAAAACAGACCCTACAGTGGCGGTGAACGGTGTGATCCAAATTCTGATCAGTTCGTAAAAAAACCCCATAAATTAGAATTATATCTGCACTTTATCAGAAATGTATGACAAATAAGCATTCAACTAAATATATAAAAGAAAATGCTAATCATAGTTCAATATAAAAATGTATGATGATGATTGGCAAAACATGGAAAATACATCAAACATCCACCGATTCATGGATATGGGGGGAATTATTTTGGAAAAATCGAAACCATTGGTTTTTACCATGCCCAAGGTCAAGAGTAAATATTTAAAGATAAATCTACCATGCTGGAGAGAGTGCGGAGTACTAGATGCAGATCACTCATACATTTTGGAAATGTCATACAAAATTTGGGAAAATGGTATACAAAATTGTGCAAAAGATACTAGGATATCCCTATGAGTTGAATAGTACTCTATCTTTGTAATATTCATTTTACTGAAGAAAATGTATGAACAAGGTACATGTATCTGGTCAAATGTTGTTAATAGCTTGTAAAAAAAACTTTCACAAGGAAATGGGGTAAAGTGGGGTAAAGTTTGATTTCAATCAAGGTCTGTTTCAGTTATTCTGATGATAGAAATACTATTATACCCCATGTTACACCCGGAGTTGCCTCTGTAATAGATTCCTCTCCTTTGTGTCAGAGCTGAATACATGAATGTCATGTTAATGACAAAATTCAAAAATACGGCCTCTTTCTGTGCCCGATCACCAACCATGGTCAGAGGTCTATTATCGTGTCAGCCACAGCTTCTCCAGTGGGGGTTTCAGACAGCTTTACATGGGCCCCTCTGTCACTTTGAATGCCTCTCTCTCTTTCTGTGTGTCTCCCTCGCTCTCGCTCTCTCTCTCTCCCAGGCTTTCAGTTCAGAGGCTCTCTGCGATGATGGGTTTCTCAGATGGAATTAAAATGTCTCGTCCCACAGCTGTCACCCATGCAAATTGCATTGTCTACAGATTCTATCCCTGAGAACAGCCAGCAGTCTGTTTTGTTTGACGCCTTCATCCTTTTTATTTTTTGTCATGATGTCATTATCTGTAGCACTGCTGCTTCTCTCGTTAATGTTTCAGACAGTCATCTTTTAATCTCTCTCTCTCTGTCTTTATTTTGCTGCAGGTTTACCGCCACTCCTACATGGCCTCCTACAGTATCTACAATATTCACACACGGTAAGAGTTTTCTCCTCAGCAGTTGCTGTGAGGCAACATGTGCGGTACAAAACACTTGTCATTGGGGAGAAAACGTAACTTTGAACCACCCTGGTTTGCAAAACTGTACCATATAGATACAGTAAAGGGAAAGTATTGTTGTCACCTATTTACATGTTTTGCCATGCATGAAGAAAATCTCGGCGTTTCTCAGTTTCTCTCCTTGTGCCAGCTGACCTCGGCTGCAGCCATAAGTGCATTTGTTCAGAAGGGCAGTGTGCCATATCTGTTCATGCTACAGGATATAGGTTTTCAAAGTCAGACAACTGTGCCCCCCAACATACATTTTAGTAAATTGGCACCATTAAACGCCAAATTAGGTATTAGCAGTTCCTGTTTGCAATCTACTCATGGATTAGTTTGAGCCTGAAGAAAATTTAAATACATGATGACTCTCTGGTCTGCAGTTATAAAGAGCATGTACAGAATAATAATGATCATTTACTATGAATTTTAAGTGGATTTATGGACATTTGTTTATTAATACCCTCAGAAAGTGTAAGTTATACAGAATCTAAAAATCTGTGTATCATGCTGCTCGTTCAGATTTGACTGAGTTGTGACTCTGAGACAGAATACCGATTTTGACCCAAAAATCCACTGCTCCAACTTTTAACGATAAGCAGCCAAATCAGCGGCCCAAACTACTACAACTAACTTCCCTTTGTTTTTAGAACGCCAGGATCCACATGTACCTTTCACCTCATGACGTATCACTCGTATCACGCCCTCCTGCGCCCCCCTGGGGAGGCGGCTTGCAGTTTGAAAACCTCATGCAAATCGATTTAAATTTAGAGATTCATTTATCTAAAAACTGGAAGTCAAGAGCTAATGTACTTACTCCATCAAACATTTTCCCATCACCAGCGGCACTCACAAGGGAGCAATCTGGACTGTGACTTTAATGAAATTAACCTCGAGTTGCCATTCAGACCTAAAAAGATCACGTGTCTGCTGCTTTCACACAGCAACAATATAAAACAAAGACACTTTGCAGTTATTGTTTCCAATCCAGTTACATAATACTTGTTAAACAGAAATGTGTTATTTTCAAGATAATGTTGGCTCGCTTACATTATCTCTTTATCATTTTTACTATCCACAATGGGCTCAGCCTAGTGTACCTGTAATTTATGTGACTGCAAGGTTATGGATCAAGAACTGACAAATTCCCCAATGTTCAGTTATAATAAAGGTTGAAGACTCTCAGAAGATCAGCTTACAGTCTACAAGTCCCTCCCTAGCTTCCTGCTTTTACAGGAAACATGTAAATATGCGGAATAGCACTCTGCTAGCCATTTTGCTCCATTCTTATGGAGCCAGGACGGTGACTTTAACATTTGGCATAGAAAATAATACCTTATAGCATTACTGACCTCTTTATGACAAGTCCGAAAGGTTTCACTTTACTTGAGGTCAAGGGTAATATTCATGACACCATTATAAAATCATCTGACAGCGTAATAAAACTTATAGACATCTTTATGACAAGTTAAAATGGTTCCACTTTACTTGAGGTCAAGGGAATTATTCATGAGACAATTATAATGGTCTCATGACAGCCAATGTGAAAACCAAGCGCATGCGGCAGTATAATGTAATGTTAACACATAAGGCTAAATCGTTTCCTTAAGTTTGATAATTAGGCCTGCTATGGCATGTTTATGACAGGTTATGTTTTCTTAGTTAATGTCAAATTCTCATAACAAAGACATCTCAAACAATGTCAACGTTGCATTAAAAGTGACATAATTGACCGAAAGAGACTTAATGACAACACTAATAAATCTTCATAAAGACTACTTCATGTTCATGACAGGTGCATTTCATGGTTATGACAGCGTCATGTCAGTCTCATGCACCCACTTCAAATAAAGTGTTACCAAACATTATATGACTGATGGGATTAGCCTTTTCAAACACAGATGCTATTTTAGCAAGCTTTCCTCAGATATTATGCCATTTTGGGGCACCACTCTAGCATTTTTGTCTTGGTTATCTAATTTGCTTGTTGTTTTTATCAGGGAGGTGTGGGAGCTGGACCCTCCTGAGGTGGTGAACTCGGTCCTGCAGTATGCTGCCTGGGGAGTGCAAGGCCAACAGCTGGTGAGAACACAGAAAAACTTTCCATAGCCTCACCCTGCCTTTCAGCCCCACCTTACGTTGCCTGCTTTGACTTTATTGTACTTCAGGATTAGTGAAGATTGAATCATCTACTTTATTTTTATAAATGTAGTTATTTGTGTCTCATACCTGCTGAAGCTTACAGTAATTGTTTTATCGTAGTCTATGTTTTTTTTCAACAGTACATAAGTTACTGTAATGAAAAACACATTTTCTTTTATACACGACTGCAATTACTAACCAAGTAATGACAACTCATTGAATTAATAGTAAAAACACATACAGTTGATTTCCTGTCATTATGTATTTAAATCAGCTGGCGCAAAAAATCTTTATACTTTCTTTATACTGTAGCCTTCAGCTCCAGCATATTTGTTGCGTAGTTATCTGACATCCAACAACATCCAATTCAGAATTTCTACAGAAGAATGAAACGCAGTATTTCGAAGGCTCTGTGATTGTGGAGCCAACAAAATGAGAATTTATCTTCAGCTCCAGGCATGTGGATGACAATGTGCCGTATGATCAGAGATACAAAGTGTCACGGCACTTTTCAACATGCTCAGAGCTGTGTGTGTGTGTGTGTGTGTGTGTGTGTGTGTGTGTGTGTGTGTGTGTGCTCTTCTGCTTTTACTGCATGTGTATTGAACTGTGAGGACACACAACAAAAATGTGGTTTTAGTGCCAATGCGCTTCTAATTCAGAATTCTGAGCTCTTCTCATAATGTACTTAGGTTAAAATTTTGAGCGAACCTAATTAGATGCTAATTTTCATACCTTTTTTATTTATCTGCACCAAGCAGATGGGGAGGCTTTTTTGTTGACAACGAAAAGGCTAAAGAATAGTAGAGCTGCTTTGTCCATATTTGCAAATTTCAACGTGTAATGTTTGAGTATAAATCAAACATGACTCCATTAGGAAGTCATTATGGTGATAAGCAGGTGAGAGCTAGACAGAGGCTTTCTATCTCTCGAGTGGCATGGGCAGCATCATTAGCAAGAATAGCATTTTTGGAAACAATGACACAACGTGTGTGCATTGTGAACAAGTGTGTAAGTGAGCCTCATAGCAACTCTTTGGTAATTTGTGTATTCTCATTAGCACGTTTCCAGAAAGTTACATTTGGAATATGAACTAGGGGTTTCCATTCATCACGTCTTACGCATTGCATTGGTCACACATAGCCACGCTAAACAAGATTAGCTGAGTCGCGCTATATCTAAAAATATGTGTTTCATTTCTGTGTTCAGACTTGACTGAGTTATGACTCCGAGAAGGATTGCCATTTTTGACGCAAATTACGGCAATCGGGAGGGAAGGGCTTAAAAGTAACTTAATTGCCTCTGATGTAAATTATGCTGACCATTTTCCAGAGGTACTGCTCTTATCTTTTAAATCCACCTCTATTACATGGAACCGACAGTCTCCTCTGCCCATTCATACAGTATGCTGTGTGATGAAAACCTGTGGGCATACAGGCAAAGATGTCAAATTAGAGCGCAGTACGAAACTGTTTCGCTTCTACGAAACAGTTTAAAGTAAATTAGAGTTAATAACCTGATGCCTTACCAACACTGCCTTGCACCTTTAGTGCTAAAAGAGTAGTATGGATTCTTGAGCAGATACTGTGTGTATTTAATGTAATAATTGTAATAATCTTGCCCATACATTTTACAGCCACGCATCAATTTTCCTCTCTTGCAGCATTTGTCTATTCCTTACTGTAAAATGTATAATTAAAGTTGTGACTGTGTGTGCTTTGTCTCTACAGATCTACATATTTGAAAATAACATCTACTACCAATCAGATGTCAAGAGTAACTCCCTTAGGCTAACATCCTCAGGGAGGGAAGGGGTCATCTTCAATGGGATCGCAGATTGGCTCTATGAAGGTACATATCAGCTCATTCTTGAATTTTTTCATTCAGGCTAAGGGCAAACCTAGCCGAAGCATGCAATTTAAACCTTTTCCTGGTAGCTTTTTGAAGAAACCATGCCAGAGAATCTCAGTTACAAACAGCAGCGGTTTGATGTCAGATAATGGCGTGTTGAGAAACCGCATTGCCACAGTGGGTTTTAAACATTGCAAAAGTACAAGTGATAATATCTAACTTAATTTTCAAAGCGTTGATAGACTGTCTCATTAAACAGTAAAGGTCTGTGTTTAGAAACATTACCTTATAAAAGACAGTGATTAAATATTCACAATGTTTGTTCTAATGCAGACATCTTCCCACTGGGTCTGAGGAGTCGTTTTATGTGCTTTAAGTAAACGCACACTGCATGCACTTAGCGATGTTGGCCAATCTTTCAGGAGAAAAGAAGATTATGTAAATCTTGTATAAAGGCATGCGACCACAGTTACTGCACTGCTGTTTTGTCATCTTTTTCCCCCGTTTATTCTTAATTATATTTGTGAAGTATAATAATGCAGCAATCAGTGATGGTTGACCCCAAAATTAAAACTTCATTTAAAGCCTCTTTTGTTATGTCAGCTCTTTTTTTCCCACTTCAGTGTGTTTAGTTCTGTATCTGTATTTGATGAGCATGTTTCTGTGTAACCATTAAGGACTACTTAAGACTGAATTTCCTATGAAATGACAATTAGATTACATTTAAACATTTACTGTTAATGGTATATAAACAGTAATCTATATTATTACCAAAGGGACACAGCTCTGTATCATCTGGTGAATATGAGTTACTTGTTAAAGATGTTATTGAAGCCAATTCAGAGGATTGACCTTTGTACAACTGTTACCACAATATAGAGATAGCGTTAACACAGAGGAAGAATTTCATGCTTTTGAGACAATTCATCGTCTTTAAATGTTCAAAACATTTAACCTGTTTCTTTGTTTCTTCATTTCATCTATATTTCAACTTCAATACTAAGGTTAATTACTTATGTAATGTCAGTGTCAGATATAAATGTTCACACAGAGTAAAGCATGTGGTCCTAAGTTCAATGTACAGCGTGCACAGTTGAAGTAAGCTGTGATTTAAAGCTGCTATAAGTAGAAGTTGAAAATGTCCAACATTGGCGCCCCCCCCAGTGGTTGTGTCAAAAAAGGCAAAAGCTGCCAAAGTGCCTATTGGCAGATTATATGTTATTTTGTGTACTAAGAAAAATCTAACATTTTGATCCTTAAATCGAAAGATTGATTTTGCTAAAATAACTTAACTCATCCCGTGTCTCCTTCCAAACAGAGGAGATCCTTCAGACCCATGTGGCACACTGGTGGTCACCTGACGGAGAGAGGTTGGCCTTCCTGGTCCTTAATGACACACTGGTGCCCAACATGGCTCTACCTCGCTTCACCGGCATGACATACCCCAAAGGAAAGCAATACCCATACCCCAAGGTAAACGTTATTTAGATGACACCATGCCCAACCTGTTCTTCTTCCCAGGTCGTCATACACGGCGTCTCATACAGATGCACAAGGTACCCTTTTAGCATCTGTATAAGACGCCTTTCTGACCCCGTGGTTAACGTTGTGAAGCGGTCACAGTTTGGTTAGGTTCAGACAACAAACCTATTTAGTTAGGTGTAGGAAGTCACGTAACGTTACTGCGCCAGTGTTATAGTGAAGGAGATAGAACATCTACGTTTACAATTTAAAAAAAATATTGATACACCCTTACAAACATGTACGTAACATGTAGCGACAGCCTGTAGACACTTTATTTTCTAAGCTATTCTGAGAATATATCTACGACAGTGTGTTAGGGCCATCGTAGGTAAAACTAATTACATTACAGAGCTGGGGAAAGGGGGCGTAATATCCTGAGAAAAAACTCAGTTTCCTAGATTAAAGTGATACATTTATGAGAAAAAAACTTGAATATTCTGATATTTTAAAGTCATAAATTTGCTAGAAAAAACTCAAAAAGGTCATGTGCAAACGACAAATCTCTGGACTCTGGATTCTGGGGATGTTATGACTGGCTGACTAACACACACATACAGACACACACACACTGGATTCGAAGACAGCAGTTTTGATACTAAGCTCTCTTCAAAGTCGGGATGTTTATATGAAAATATATACATTTTTTGGAAATTCTATAATCTAATTTGACCTCTTTGGGTTTGAAATGAAACCATGTGAGAAGTTTGGAGGATAAACGTCTCTCTGGTGGAACCTGACAACAATTCAGACATCTGAAATGTGACAAGGAGACTACAACTACACACTGATATTTTTGTGACGATTAATTTCGTTTTAAAGGCTTATTATGCTTTTAATGTAAAATCTTGATTTATAAATGAACTAGTAACTAAAGCTGTCAAGTGCATGTACATATTTGATGAGAGACACCAGGACTTTATACCAACCATAATGTCATACAATTGTATTTATACCGTGTATCTTTATTCAGAGAGGCAGACACATGCAGAAATATGACACCATTTTTATTTGATTGGTTTGATTTTTTTTAAACACATGTGGGAGAAAGCTCACGCACACACAGGGAGGAACATACAAACTCCACACAGAAACAGGGAGAGGTGCTTCTGTGAGGCTGCAGCGCTAATCACTGAGCCTCTGCGCTGCCTCCCCTGCTTTAGGGCATGTGAGGGTGGAGGGAAGGGGGGTAATGGAGGTGAGGATGAGGGAGAAAGCGGAGGGAGGATGGAAAGAGCAGGATGGAGGGTGGAAAGACAGAGGTGGTGAGGGAGATGGAGGGGGGTGGAGGGATGATGGAGGAGGAAGGGTCGTGGGATGAATGGAGGGAGGGTGGAAAGAAGGGGTGAAGCAGATGGAGTAGGGTGGGGGGCAGAGGAGGGGGGGGTAGGCGGGCAGCAGCCTCCTCCACCTCACTGTTGCTGTCACACTTCTTGTGCATCCAGCTGAAAAAGCCTTTCTTCTTCTTCTTCTTCTCCGTCTTCACATCCACCTTCTTCTCCTTTTCTTTCTCTTTCATCTTACTATCTTTTTGACTTTTCTTTTCTTCCACCTTTGTCTGTCTAGTCTTTACCTTCTTCATGCGAAACCAGAAGCCCCTCCTCTTCTTCACTGTTTTCACACACCGCTCCTCCAGCTCTTTTTTCTCTACCTTTTACTCTGGTCTCCAGGCTCGGTTCTCTCTCGGCCAGGTGTCTCGTCCTCCCCCTGTTTTAATCTGACTTCCCGCCTCTGCTCTTTCTCGGAATGCTCCTTTCCCGAACTTCTCTTGCTGAACGTTTTGTCACTCTTGAGAAATGTGGTTCCTTGGCTCAACAGACGGTTCAAGGCCTCTGCGAGCCCCTGGGAGAGGTCTTCCTTCTCCTTCCTGAGATTCAGGATTTCATTGTTACTCGGGTGGAGCTGCTGCATAACGCCGCTCAGGCTCTCTAACGTCGTCTTGAACATATGAGCGTTTGGCTCTGAGAGTTTTTATTTCTCTGCTTCCAGACTTGCAGCCATCGCGTCGCACCTCTGCTAGCTCTGCTGGATGAAATTCACCTGCTCCATTCGGAATTGCAGACTTTTCCTGAAGGAGGAGATGTGCGACTCATACTTTGCGGCGGTCTCTTCATTCTTTTTATGTGCAGCTTCTAACTGCTTCTCCACGGCCTCTACGAACTTCTCCAGCCGGCTTATTCTCCGGTTAACGTTGTGCACGTTCATCTTTTCAGCCGATAATTCATCTTAATGAATTATCGGGTTGCCCATCTGACCTTTCAGGCGAGGGTGCTCCCTATGTGCGTCATCAAGGGCCTTTTGCAGTCTGAGGAAGTCGGGGTGAGATGTTGGACAGTGCTGAGGAGCAGCGTCAACAAATCTAACCCTGTTTCTTTAGTTGTTTCTGTTCTCCATAGCACAGACTCCACTAGACTGTAGTTGCAGACTGTAGCTTTCTGTACTAAAATGGTAAACGGCACTTGTGTGTAGTTGATACGCTGGGTTTGGTGTTCTGAGGTCAACTGACTGGTGTCCAGGCAGACAGCACATGTCCAGAATCCTGTAACCCTTCACAGTTGGTTCCATTATGATGCCTTTTAAGGTGACAAATTCATTAATTTTCCTCATAGACAATGTCAGGTGACTGACAGTTGAAGCACTTCTATAAGTTTGGAAATGCACAAACAACAGTGTTAGAAAATATCTAGTTCTTTGATTAAAAAGTCAAAGCTACAAGACGCCTGTGGACATAAAACCTGTTCTCTACTAAATGGAGTCTCAAAACATAGAGTATCAATCTAACTGCAATATTCGTACTTTGATATTCTGGTGTTTATTTTTCTTTTTTCCCCCATACTGTATTGTAACAACTTATATCACATTTTCACATTTTCAACGTAGTATGAACTCAAGCTAAAAGAAAAACTTTCAAAATAAAACATTACCGTACACCATAAGAGGCAGCAAACAACTTCCCCACTGACAGCCGCTTCATGTGAACAGATTGCAATGCACCACAGTGATCATACACACAACCCAGTGTTCACAAAGTAGTTGGCTAGCTACAATAGCTTTGCCCGTCTTTGATTGAAAGCAACACCTGTTGTTCTCTCTGTAGATGTTTCTATAGGGCTCTCTGCATCATCAGAAGTCATTTTAGGACACACAGGTAATCAAAATAAAGCGAAAATTACTACACAGAATCCCAAAATGAATTATACTTCATTTAACATCATACAACACTGACCAGTGTAATATTGTCTGAGAGAAGGTTTCTCATGGATTTGTAGGCATGTTCATTTGAGAGCAATGACAGAATGCAAAATGCAGGTTCTTTATGATTGTAATTTGCAATTGCTTCAGTGAAGTGTTTATCCAATGCATCATGTTTAATGAGCACACCTTTTCATGTCTGCTGTTTAGCTTGTCAGACAAAACTCCTAATTATTTCTGCATAGCAGTGCATACAATGCATACAACACGTGCATAATTACCCACAACTGTATGTGCATTTTAAAGAGTTTAAAGGGGTTTTAAAGGAATGTTCTCAATGAATTAATCATTCCAAATCACTTCATCACTATGCAGCACTTCATAAGTCATACTTGCCATTTTGGATGGTGTAGCATAAAGCATTTCCCACCGCAACGATGCGAGGCTTTTGTCTAAGTCTGGACTGTTGATTCTGCATGCAGGCTGGCCAACCCAACCCGGCGGTGAAGCTCTATGTAGTCAATCTTTACGGGCCGACGCACACGCTGGAGCTCATGCCTCCAGAGACGCTCAAGCTACGGTGAGAGGAGCTACATTTTGTTTGTCAAACTTTTGCACCAGCTCCTGTGCCATTAAAGGTACACATTCGACATTTTGAACTTTAAATGACAATTTTTCCTCACTAGACACTCGGCACCTTTAATTGGGAAATCTTGTACACTGCAGCTTAATCTGCCCCCTGCAATGCTTTGCAGTTACAGTAGCTGTAACGTTTCCTTTCAATGAAGATAGCTAACAAACTGAAGGACAAACTGTGAACAACAAAGCCCAGCCTGCATGGGTCTGGTGAGGCAAAACACACTTTTTCTATCATTTCACAATGAATGCCCCTGTATTTGTCATTTCAACATATTTTAGAGACTAATGAACAGGAATGCCTCCCTCTCCATCTCTTTGCACTACTTGTATAAATGTGTTTTATTGTGCTGGTCTGAGTCTTGGACCTCTCTGCCTCACAAAAACTTGTGAAATGTAAACCAAGTCTTAGCATAGAAATAATGTTCTCTGTGCACAAAAAGTCAGAGGCATCTCATGTACCCCCATGGAAGGACTGTATAGTAGAGACATTACAACAGAAAAGTAGCAGCTTGACATTGGAGTCATTCAGTAGAGTTGTAAGGACCAGGAAGTCAGGTTCAGTTTAGGTTTTCTATGTTTTACTTCTCTACTGCGTGATGAACTTTACATTCATCTTCAGTGTAGTTATTTCTTATTTTACCATGCTGAAAGCCTGGCACTACTAAGCTGCTCATTAAAATGACTGTGTTACATACAGTACACATGGAAATGAAGTGCTGTGGTCCCATAATCCTTCCACGATAACTTCACATCTAATTTCCGCAAAACATGTAATCTTCCGTTTGTGCGCATTTTGTTTTAAATAGCATTTTACTTAAGAAGTGTTTTGATTAATCTACAAATCTCCTAGATTTCTATAATCCATTATCCTTGGCGGTGTACGGATAATTAATAACCAGTGTAATTATAATGTGTTTCATAGGGAACATTATGTGAGCATGGTGAAGTGGATCAGCAAGACCAAGACATCTGTCAGGTGGTTGAACCGGGCCCAGAACATCTCCATCCTGACCGTGTGTGACACCACGACCGGAGCCTGCGTCACGGTGTGTTGTGTGTGTGTGTGTGTGTGAGAGAGAGGGAGAGAGAGAGAGCGTAAAGGAGAGATGTGTCCTTGCATAGAGAATATTGTTGGCTAAATAAACAAGTAGAAAATGGAAATGTCATTACCTGTGCAATGCAACATAATGCTCCACATTTAACTACGTTCAAGGCTAAGGAGTGCTTGTCAAACTTAAGTGGAGTGCTCTTTGCAAGGTATATTTTTTATCAAACCTGGTAACAGTTTATGAGTTATTATATCGGCTTTGATTTCCAAGGTAACTGTTCACTGTTTGTTCCCCACGCACTGTTTTGGTTGGTATCTGCTTTGTTGTTGTGAGCTGTAGAGGATCTAAGTGAGAATGGCACGAATCACGGCATCTGTTATTCACGTTATACAGAAAGTAAAGGTACCCTGACTCCGTGAGACACTCAGCCTTTTCAGCAGTTACGCAGCCAAGCATTAGCTGCATTGCACAGGCACAGAACTATTTTTAATCCTAGGCGGGAATGCAAAAGTTTTCAAAGATAACAGAGGCATCATGCACCAATTCATGAAAATG
Organism: Coreoperca whiteheadi; assembly: GCA_011952105.1. Classification (NCBI taxonomy): domain Eukaryota; kingdom Metazoa; phylum Chordata; class Actinopteri; order Centrarchiformes; family Sinipercidae; genus Coreoperca; species Coreoperca whiteheadi. Next base: position 25,428,117 of record CM022488.1, on the reverse strand, counting down.
CGCATAATATGGCCAAATACATGTAAAATGTCTTTATTTCATGTGATCATATCATATCCTGCAGCACTCAAGTTCATGTCAGCTATAGATTTGTAATTCTGAGTCGGAGATATCAGGAATTTCTAACAGCTACAATATATCCCATTTGCCAAAAAATATAAAAAAACCTACATGAGTGTCAACAAAGAACTGGCAGCATGGCTGCAAAGCCATTGCTTAAAGAAAAAAGCACTTTCACTTTGAATGCACTTATTGTGACTCATTTTGGACAATGAATGTAATGTAATAAAAATAAAATTAAACACAATATTGACACTAATTTAATAAATTCAACCAGTTTAATAGGAGCTATACCTCTCGTGGGGCGAGCAGAACCACTGTCTAACTGACACAGTGGAGTTAGTGAGCTAGATAACTGTCTAATTGAAAATGATTGAGCATGGAATGTTGTTTTTTAACTTAATAACTTAAATATCTCTCTATTAAATGAAATTAAGTAAAGAACAAAGAAGGGAAGGGGGGGAGTAAATGGCAGAGAACAGAGAAAATAGAAGCTAAGTTAACTATTGTGACTGTCTTGTGGTAGCATGTTCCCAGCTTGTTAGTCTGTTAGCCGTTAGCTGCCAGTTACAATAGTTCACCAAAAAGCCCCCTCTGTTTGACTTTAACTAATCACTTTTTGGCTTGAAGAAAACTTTGCTGAAATCGCAGCACATCTGCTGGAATAAACTCCTTGGATTACACACAGCGGCGTTAACCCTGCAGTTGAACTGTGGGACTCAAAAGGCCGCTCTCCAGTTCTGTGGTTCCTGATTTGGTGTGATTTGCACAAACAAACATGCCGCTCAGCCAAGAGGCAGCTTAGCTCAGGCCTGGACACAGAGCCCGGCCTTCGCGGCCAAAACTCTGGCTCCTACTCATGCATATTGGTTTGAAATGAGGGCTCAGGATGAGAATGATGTCCCGAGTGGCGTTTTAAAATAAACAACAAAATAAGGGCTCCATTATGTGACAGATGATTCTTTACTGGAAAATATGCCTCTGAAGTGTTATTCCAAAATAAGTTTTACACCGTTTTTAAAAAAAATATAACAGTTTTGTAAATGTTTTGCTAACTAAAGGAAATTCATTTTGGGAAAGAATGTGCATTGCATCGATAATACTGCTATTTTAAAAACTCTTTGTGTACCAAGTTGAAGTATAACCCAGTACCAAGAAAGAAAGGCTAAAAAGACGAGGGGATTTTGATGATCTTGGTGAATTAACATCAGACTGACATTTTGCTCTGACATCTCTTTCAGAGACATGAAGAAAGCTCGGAGCTCTGGCTTTCCAAGCAGGTAAAGTGCTCTCCATTCCACGTGTCAGAGTCTATACTTAAAACTTTTGAAAGCTCCAGTGTTGTAATTTCATTTGACGTCAATCATCTCTAGCTCAATGTCTTTCAAATTATGTGACATAAGCACAACTTCCCCAATTTTCCATTTCACCTCTACATATTTCTGTGCACACTTTTCTCAATACCCCCTGCATCTTGAAGGAAGGTGCTATTCATCCCCGAAATCCTGCAACTGATGATGCAAACACAGGATGAACAGTAGCAAGAAGGTCTAATGTCAGCAGGCGAAACTGTGAGACTCTGAACGCAGGGAAATGTGACTTCATTATCACATCTTGGATTTAAGACCCAAGCCTTCCTGAAGAGAATACTGAAGTGCATTGGATGTATATGACAAGTTGAAAATCAAAGAAACACCCATTTAAATGATGTGTTCATTAAATGTATGTAGTTCATCCATGGAACAAGGATTTTTTTATGTTTTCACTATAAGAAAACTATTTAAATAAGCTCTTGTCCATTTAGACTTCTGCAAATCATGACTGCACTAAAGAATTTACTTATTTGATCATCAACCTCTTTGCTCCAGTAAAAATGTTCCATGGACAGATCCATGGACATTCAATAACCTGGCATCAAATCAAAACCCGCAAGCCAAAAACATGACACTGTACCTATGATTCATATTATTTATATACTTAATTTAGATAAGGTGAAAAAAATATCCAAACTATTATTTCTCTGAGTTCAGAATGAAACACTCACATTTTGAATCTATTTATTTATTAACGTTGCAAAGGAGAGCGTGCAGTCTCTCAGCATAGCATTTTTTGTTTACTCAGAGAGTTGGGAAGCCGAGACGGAGGCAGAGGAAAGAACGTGTCTGGCAGGATTTGTTCATATAGCCCTGCAGCCATACATGTTTGACTATAGCGGGGGGCAATTTAAAACCACTTCACAATTTTGGCGTGCAGAGCTGCTTGTCTTTGTTGAGGTGGTAATCTGCGAGATGCTCATTTACTGACTGTGAGGTTGTGGCTGTGCAGAGAGAGGGCCTTAGCTCACGGATTTTTATGTAAGATTGTCTCATAAGACCTCAGAGATCTACAGCCCCATTTTTGGAAATGCCAAAGGCTCATTCAGGGTAAACTCTCTCCATCTGAAGCAGAATGTGTTTGCGTTACTGAGTGAGATATTTATTCAGTGTGGGTTTCATGAATTTAAACTGGTCAAATGTAAATCACTCAGTCAAACATTGCCTCAGTACACTGCAGGGACACTGTGCTTATTTGGCCAGAGTTAAAATATTTAATGAGGTTATCTAAAATGTCCTCTTTTTTCACTGTGCCAGAGATCTCTTGAGTGTCCAGTACTATGATTTTCTGTTGGCCAAGTTCAGTGGTGTTAGAAGTATTCAGATACGTTACTTGAGTAAAACTATCCAACCACAACGTAAAAAAAGTTCTATATACACAATGTTACTCAAGTAAAAGTATGTAACACTTATCAATAGAATTTACTTAATATATCAAAAGTAAAAATACTCATTATGTAATCAGGGTGGCCCCTGTAATTTTTATATTATATATTATATATGTTTCTGGTCGAGGCGTAGCTAATTTAAGATTTCAGTCTTATACTTTTGAGTAATTTAATTAGAGTAACAATGTCATCTATATGCTCATTATAGCTTAAAACTTAATTTGCAAAGGAACTAATACCTGTTGAGTAACTGTGGTTGAATAAAAATTATAATATTTGCCTCTAAAATGTGGTACTAAAAGTAAACCTCAGGACTGTACTTAAAGGGCCACTCCAGCAATTTAGTTGTGCACTTCCATTTACGTTGAGGGACTCACAAGACACAGTTTAAAAAAAGAATGCTCAAAATGTATGTACCGGACGGCGAGGTTTCCTGACGATATCCTGTCGAGCTCCCAAAACACTGGATCCTACATTCCCCATAATGCAACTAATTGCATCTTTTTGGACCCTCCCTCCCTGATAATAGTCTGTCAAAACTCATGTCTACAGTTTGTAACACAGTCTTTTTGTTATGAATTTTAATTCCCCAAACCCAATCCTAGATAACCCCGATTACATCACTATGACATCATCAGGGTTATTTTGTGGGACTTTAGAAAGCTCCTCCAGAGCCACAGAAGACAGTATGCAGGTGTACTCCCCATAATGAGTAAATTGAGTGTAAAACCAGTGCAGTGCCCTGTTAAGTACAGCACTGCGTAAATGGATGTTGTTGTTTTAGCTGCTATCTTAGTTAAAGTTTCAGCCAGTGGTAAATGGTGCACTTTTCTCACTGCTGATCGTGCAAACTACCCATTTCCCTTCCTGGAAAAAGGATTCGCTCGCTCAGTGTTTTGTCACTCAGCAGTCTCAACACTAGCAAAATAAACATTTATTCAAATGAAAAAGTTGCAGATTACTACTATCAGGCGGAAAAAGTGCTTTCACTGTAAAGGCATTTGCACATCACTCATCATCATTTTCATCCACTTGTTCTTGCTGTTGTCCTAAAGGGTAAACACATTGTAAGCCTCTGAAAACAGGATACTTATAATCATGTTTCACACCTTCTTACAACGATAAATAAAAATCAGACATGGTTGGAAAATCTGATTTCTGTCCAGCGTTTACTCCCAGCCTTCAACAGGAATGGGGACATGGATCTAGCAAGGTGATAGATGCTGTGGAGTTGATGGATCTTTGCTTTCTGCAGAACCAAGAACCGGTGTTCTCCAAAGATGGCAGCAGATTCTTCCTGACTGTCCCGGTCAAACAAGGAGGACGTGGCGAGTTTCATCACATCGCCATGTTCACCACACAGGTGAAGGTCCAGTTTATAGTCAATGTACCCTTAAGTGGATACAGCGTATAGCCACAGTTTTCATACCCAGGGGATCTAGCTAAATCCTTTATTCTAACTGGATGGATGCTGTGTGTTTCCACAGCTTTAATAGAGCTGTTTTATTGAATGTGCAGCCGAATGTATGCTCTCAAATAGTTGAAACCAAAAATTGAGGAAATTACTCGCAGCAGCTCTTATCTGTCATGTTGTTGTTGAACAATTAATTGAAGTGTTACCATAATCAAGAAATGTCTTGCAACTTATTTATTTAACTTTCCTCCCCAACAGTATAGCCACAAAATCCAATAAAAAGAGCCTGTTCTCATCAACACAGATACTAAAACTTGCCCATCCGTATCCAAAGAAAAACTGAAGTTGCATGTTGGATTTCAGTAACATTAGTAGAAATGATCATGGTTATTTAAAGGCAGGTTTTGTGAGCCATTGATAGTTTCTCTGCTGTTATGGGAACACTTTCCCCTGTATGAAGCAAATACTAATATACCAGCAAGTCTTCATATTTAAATTATAAAGTTATGTTCGTGAATGTCTTCCAAAACGACCCATTTGACCAACAGAAATAATTCATGTGAGTGTTGTCTGATCTGCCATTTTTATGGTCAAGGGTCATGGTTGAAAGAACTTCTCGGTTAAGGTAAAGGTAATATCCTGTTCAAGGTGAAAAGAAGTCAGCATTGGCTTTTGGCCCAAGATGTAGTGTGAACTGGGGTCTCCGGTGCCAAAGTCGGACACTTTGATGATCCACCATTCAGCTAAGATCTTTCAAGATTTACAATAGCCCCACCACTGTACATAACTTTAATTAAGCATCTCTTTACAAGAGGGCCAAGACAGCAGCGCATAGCAAGTAACTGGATTGGTATGCTTTGGTATGCTAGCAGCTTGATATAAATGAATTGTTCAAAACTGAATCATCAAAGAACCAGAAACTATTAAAAATGAGAAGGCGAAGGCAGGCATCGAGAGAGAGAGAGTCAGAACAGCGAGGGGAAACAACCTATGAAAAGCTGCAGTACCTCTCCCAGTGCTCCTCACTCCTCACTGGCAGCGCTGCCAGGAGTGAGGAGCAGTGTTATTAGGCCCGTCTCGTGTTGAAGACTGTGCCCGGGTTATATTGTGTCTCTCTCCCCTTTGAATAGTTATTTGGAATAGTACTGCTGCACTGCCCACCTCAGTTGAGGTTAGGGTTTAGGTTACGTTATAGTTTAACGTCACAGAGGTTATTGGCTGGGGTTAAGGTAAAGTTGGGTTCAAGATGAAGATGACTTGGTTTAGGGCTTAGGTTGGATTTAGGTTAGGGTAAGCGGAAACAGAAATTGATGGGGAAACAGACTTCGACAAAGCTGCCCAGCCTTGGAAAAGTAACCTCTTCAAAAATCCCCAAACCAGGGTCTTCACTTTGAGCTGGTGTGAGCAGGACCCCTAGCTGCAAAGGTCTGACACTAAAAACGTAACTTTCTGTAGGCAGTCCCTGACTGTGCTGCCTGTTAAGATGGATGCATGGGTCCTATCAACTACCCCTTTCAGTGTGCTGAACATTACTTTCTGTAACCTTATTGTTAGTCTGCCATACTTTTGAATCGTCAGTTGTGTTTGTTGTAGCCATGTCATACTTAAAATTGTCTTTCAAATGCCAAACATTTGTTCCAAGCCTTGTTTATTCACGTAGTCTCCACAAATGATATAGATGATATAAATATAAATAATTAAGCAACCAGCTAGCTCTTGAAGACAGTCTAGCAGTCTCAGACGTCAAAGTCTGACACTGTATACCCAGAAATAATGCCTAACCATCCACCCAGGTCTCTTCCCCAAAGGTGTGTTCAGCCTGAACGCAAAGCATATTTTGCCTAGAGTGTTTTTCCAGTCTATTTTAATTTACCCAAAACAGCCAATGTACCGTATGGCAACATTTCCACAAGCAGTCAGGTAGAGTGTGCCTGCGTGTGTGTTTTGTGTAACAGCTCAGACTCCTTTTAACTATTGTTGCTGTACATTTATTGAGTCATAAAGCCTCTGGATGAGCATACATTAATCTCAATATGCATTGCCCATAACAACTTTGTGTCTGTTTGCAAACACTTGCATCTTTCCATCAACTTTGTATGCGAACACATCGTATCTATGACTCTATGCTTTGCTTTCAGTCTGAACACACCTTAACAGTTTTTGCAGCATAATAACACATTCATTCTTCTTCCACCCCTGCCTCTGACAGACAAATGTCATTATTGACATGACTAGGACTTGTCAGGAATGCGCACACATACACATAGGTCATCATTAAAGACCAATGCTTTCGAACCAATGGCAGATGTGGTTGTTCTTCTCGTATGGACAGTACAGAGGCAAAGGAGTTGTTAGATGGAGTTTACCAAGTTCAAACAAATAACCTAAACTCATCTTCTTTTGGTTCTCTCAGTTCAGAGCAGATCAAAATGAAGTCCGACATCTAACATCAGGGAACTGGGAGGTGACCAAGATCATTGCCTATGATGAGAACACAGACAACCTGTAAGTCTAACCAGTTTTAGACACATTTATTAAAAGAAAAAAACATGTCGTAAAAGCTAGATTATCTTAGCAATTAACATAACACTTGAGACAGTGAACTCTCTTTGAATTTGACTTAAACGAGGACATAATGAAGTTCAGTATTTAATTTAGCGTGTGTTTGCTCTTATTGTCTTTGCTTTATCTTAACAGGTATTTTCTCAGCACAGAGGGTTCACCACGAAGACGGCAACTTTTCAAGTTTGTTTTGCACTTAGTAATTATACAGTACTTGCTGTTGATAGCTATTGTTCTCACAGTTCTTCAAATGTGCTGTCACACTTTTTTTTTTAATTAACATTTGTCACTGCAAGATCTTTGCGAGACTCTCACAAGACTTTCATTAACTCGATATTATTACCAGAGTAATCACTTTATGGCTGCTTCTTTTTAGGCAGAACCCCTCTGAGCACGCACGGGCTGCAACTAATCATTATTTTCATCATTCATTTCAATTCAATTCAGTTCACTTTATTTATATAGCGCCAAATCATAACCGAAGTTATCTCAGGACACTTTGCATATAGAGCAGGTGTATTACTGGTTAATCTTTTGTCTATAAAATGTCAGAAATTAAAGCAGCAAACAGTGAATCTTCAAATTGGAGAGGCCGGAACCAAGGAATGTGTAGCATTTTTGTGTAACCAATTACAAATTAATTTACTGTCAATTGACTTCTCGACTGAAAGGAAGGAAACTGAAAGGAAAAAACATATTTTTCTTATGTGTTTTTTCTTTCATATTTCATACATTTTAATAGTTACTGGACAGTTTTGGCAAGTACGTTCCATGCCATAGAAACAGGCTGGGACTACACCGGTAATACATTTTTAGCTAAATATGTTTTATTTGTTTTGGTTTTTTTGACCATAGTAAAAAGATAAAGTGATGCCAGCATTGCGCTTGATGGTTATCTTTTACTCAAAGCTGTGTGCCTCTTGTCTTACTTTCTTATTTAATATCTTCTCTCCTCAGTGTTAAAACTGTGGGCCTGTTCCCACGGCGGTGCTTGACATGCGAGCTAAATAAAGCTCACTGTCTGTACTTCGATGCTGACATCAGCCCCACAAACCAGCACCTTATCCTCCACTGTAAAGGTAGGCCCTCAGACAACCTAATGTAAGGCTCTTCCAGTGTCTGCTCTCAGATTCCTAGTCAAGTGGCAGTTACAGCATCTTTAGCTTCCATAATGGGACACAATTGTGCATTTTATTAGTTATTACATTCAATTACTGATCTGTGCAATATTATATTACTATTAAGAACTGTAATAACTGTAACTGTAATATATGTATTATTATCACAAACTACCTGCCCTTGTTTTTATGATGAGTGTTGATAAATGTTGTTGGTTTACATATGGTGGTTTACATTGGTATAATTGCGAGAATCATTTTATAAAATTGTTCTTGGACTTTATTGTTCAAAAGCGGGCATGACTTAGATAGCACAACAGTATGGAGCAGATGACCACCCGCTATACCACTGCAGAGGACTTCCCACCCACACCTTCTTACAGGGCATGTAACCCTCACTCTGCTAACATGCTAACAAAGTCAAATGCATTTTTATATGATGGGAGTGATTAACTAGTCCCATGTACAATTAGAGAAGTACCGGATGAGTCATCGAACACAAGTTTACAGTTTACAGAAAGAGCAAGTATTTCTCATCAAGGCTTTTCTTGAAATGCCATGTCTGAACACAGCACACTGCTACCTGTACCATCTTTTAAATCCCTCTATTGAACTCATTTTTGTAGACTTGCTTTTAAGTAATCATCTTTTCCAGCTTCTTTTCGGTTGTAATAATCATACTATCATACAATAATCATACAATATTACTACATTGTAGATGAAAGCTGACTTGCCGTAGTAGCGGATACGTCTTCACAGAAAATGCATTTTGTTTGTGAAGTAAAAGAATATGAATTTAAAATTGTAATACAGAGGTCACACTTTCATTGCATACGTCACTCAGATTTTCTTTGTGAGATCCACAAAGATAATATACAAATTTGGTCATCTAAACACACTGCATTGCACTAAACTTAAAACGCCTCAGCTTTTACCTCTGAGTGAAAATGATTGCAAGACAACATAACTGCAGATGTTTGCGGGTAACAAATACAGTATGCTTTGATTTTGGGAATTCTGCTGTGTTTTATGCTTCTGATTTATTCAGCAATTTTCTGTCAAACGGAGATCATCTGGCAGATGTCAGGGCGTGCCCGTTGTAATCTGTCACCCTCCAACTATTCAGTTTTAAATTCATCTCTCATCAGTTCCAAATGACAGGCATAAAATGAAAACAATTAGCCACTCTATTGTGTATAATTACTTTTGGGTGGCGTTATTAGGCAATGTGTAGCTTATTTAATAGAGGGTGACTCTTGATATTGTTTGTGGTTTCAGTTTATTTTGAGCAGATGAGGGCGCTTCATGCTCAGAAGCATTTGGGCTTTGGCGTGGTGATTTATTGGACAATAACACTGTTACCTTTCCCTGAAGCAATAAAAATAGTGGAGAAAGCTTGTTGTCTTCAGAGGGCTCATAGGGCTCAAGTTCACATAACCCCGACAAGTTTGTCCTAACACCTGATGTCATCAGTCTTCAAACTACATTTACATTTACATTTAGTCATTTAGCAGACGCTTTTATCCAAAGCGACTTACATTTGAGGAAGACAATGGAAGCAATAAACTCTACTCATAATTTGCTTCTGATTGGTTTAGTGTTTTCAAGCAGATGCATGCACATAATGAAACCATTTCTCATTGTGACACAAGCAAGTGTAGTAAAGAATGCAAAGGTCAAAGCTAATACAGCCTACCAACAGTAGCTGAAAGAGAGAAAAATAAAGCAAGCGCTACGGTTTGTGTTTTAGGCTAAGAAAGTAGGAGCAGGAGGAATGTGGTCATGGCAGGATGGTATTTTGCAGCTGCAGAGGGAGCGATTCAGCTGCAGCTGAGCTACTGAGCAAACCTGCCATCCTATTAACCTCTGACTAGGTACTGTAGTTTGCAAAAGGGCATTGAAAAGAACTGACTTAATTTGACAGTCTGAGGCTATTAGGGAGGCAATGTGAGTGACCTTTAACCCCTAATTGATACAAGTAAGGTAGGGAAGGTGACAAGCAAAATCGAGAAAACAAGACAGCTGCCCGCAGTTGAGTATTGTGTAGCTGCTTTAGAGGAGCATCCGGTCGTACAGAGAAAGACTATTTACTATGTTGTCTAATCATTTAGGTTTGACAAATGCCAAAGTTTCATTTGGTAATTTGTAAAATTGTCCTTCACTATGTATGCATAGCACACAGGATAATGTTTACATTGCACTCACAAGCTTCTTTTTTCCCTTTTAGGTCCTGGAGCACCTACTGTCATCTTACACAGCCTCAATAATTCAAGTAAGGACTTCATTTAGCCTTGTGGATATGACAGGTATGCGATGACCATCTTAAAGGATAATTCCTGTTTATTTCAACCTGCCGTATTTCCCATAAATGTGGCCATTGTGGCTTTATGGGTTGTGTGAATTTTGTGCTCGCCACCTTTGTTTTAAAGATTTGGGAGGGGGGGGGGGTGTCCAAATAAACCCGATTTTTACAAGAATCATTTCTAACTCTTGTCTCTGAGTCCAACCAAAAGTAAACACAGAAGGAAGCCGCCCGTAACGGCCATTATGACTAACTGCATGGGGGATCTCTACAGCAGAGGTGGCGAGTGCAAAATTAGCATGATACGCTAGGTTGAAATAAACCGGACTCTTTCCTCCCTACCATAGCTTGCTGGCAGTTGCAAATTCTGGCTTGGCACAATTAAGTTTATTATGAGAAATTACAAAAAAAACTGAAACGTAATCACATGAACATAATATTCATCGTATCTTGCCGTATCATAAGAACATGTACATATATCACATGTAGGAAAATATCTTGGTTCCTTGAGGTTGAAGTGTTAACGTTGAGGTTTATCTTGCAGCAAGCACTTAAAGTCATGTAAGGCGAGGCAGGGCAAGTTGTTATGCATAGCACCGTTCAATCAAAGTGCTGCGCATAAGCCAAACAGATGTATTAGAAGAGCCTTTCAAAACTCAATGAATGGAAAATACATTCAATTAAAGTGTCAGAAAAGAATATGCATCACTCATCATCATCATCATAAAGTTGGTTCCATGTGTCTGCAGAATATAGCTACAGTAAAATCATCTTCACCGTGTTTGGGTCTGACTTACAACCAGCTGACTGCTTCCTAAACACTGAGGTGACCATTTAGGTTTACAGTCTTCAAGCATGTCAGATGTGTGTTTTCAGAATGGGGTTAATGTGCTCTTTTGTCTTGGTTCTAAACATTCTGAACGTGCGGCCGTTGTCTGATGGTCTTTTCGGGAGATTTCAGTCTCATTCGTGCCATGCATTCAAAACTTTTTAAGCATTCTTCTAAGCATTCTGGAGCGACGGCTGTCGCCATCTTCGATATGTACGGTTACTATGGTTACAGGGGTTGTTGTCATCTATCGCGGGGTTCGCTGAAAAGGCCCTGTTTACTTGTTTATACCAGAGTATAAGGGTTCACACAGCGCCCATGCCATTCTGCTCAGTGATAGTAAAATAAAGTCCCTCTCCACAGTAAACACAGTTGTCATTCCCAAACTCTGGCTGTTTGAACAGAGCCACTCACTTGTGTCTCGGTTAATTGTCTTGATTTTAGTGCTGCTCGCCACTGTTTTGTTTGCTAACGTTACTTTTTACAGTCTGGGTTTAGCTTGAGACAAGCAGCAAAAATGCAGTAATATTCCTTTAGCTAACATCTAAGCTACGACTTAGATGGAAGAAAACCTATTAATTATGTACCAATTCCTATTTGACTGTACCAACAGCCTATAAACAGTAAAGATAGCCGACTGAAAGTAATGCTACATCCACTTCCACAGCCCTCGTTAATGTTAGGATTGCATTAGTTTACCTTTTTAGTCGAGTCTGGAGTAGAGAAAGTATGAATTCATAGATGTATTCAGTTTGTTGAATTAAATTTTGAAACAGTAATTGGTTCATCTTGTCCATTTTGTCCATCCTTCACATTATCGTTTAACTTTTTATTCTTTGATGAAAATTGCAATGCCTTTCCAGTCTCAAAGGTTACTTTTTATTTCTTTTTCATCTTGTTTTTCTTGTGTAAAGAAGGTCATCTATGAATGCATTTTTTTCAACTTAGCTCTTTTTGAGAGAATTACGACTGTCAGGAAGGCCACGCAACTGCAATATTCCACCTTTCTGGAAGTGAAAGTATGAAAGTGTTTCTTTAAATCTTGCTTGTTTGCACATGAAACCTCCAATTCGTGCTACTTGTTATAGAGTATAAACGCTTGATTTAGTAATTGTCTTGATGGTGTTGCTGAAGCCAAGGTTTGAGTGTATTGAAATGTAGTCAAGGCAAAACTTGATTGGGGGTTGATGAGGTTTCCTTTTTGAAACTGGCCTTCTGCCTGAGCCAACGGTGTGAAAAGAAATGACGGTATAAGCTTCACCTCGTTTTCAGCTGATTCTGGTAAACAGCGGGGCTTACAAATCCAGATTTCCTCCCTTTGCTACTTTTTTCTTCATTTCCAACATGCATGAATTCAGACACACATCCAATACATTCACACGTGTATGCTGAGAGTGTTGCATTCACTCTCAGCATATACACACACACACACACACACGCACAAGCGTCTTCTTGTTATCCATGCCTGTATGTCTATCAGTATTTTTTTAACAGCTGTGCTACAGAAAAGCAAGCAATTTGCCCAGGGTTATTTGGATAGGCCCTCCATCCACAGCTGGGAACTCGAGGCCCCTGGCGGTTTCATAATGAGACGTCTATTGATTTTGGGTTTTCCATTAGAAATGCTGGATGAATTCCATTTTTTTAGCTGCTTCTCAGATGGCTTGAATGGAAAATGGCCAAGCCAGAGAGTCATTGTTTATTACATGTGGAGAAAGTAGCAGGGCTTCTGTTTTTGAGGCCAGAATGAGCGAGGTTCTGTGTGTAAAATGCCTTTCAGAAATGAAACATTTTTTGTGCTCTTCCTAGTTTAGCAGTAGTACCAATGACCAAATTATCATGGTTTGAATTAAGGTCAGTGACAAATTATTTTGTTTCCTTTTCCAAAACACAAACTATATTCAGCTTTTTTTTTTTTTCAGGATTTTTTGGTCAGTGAAGTGTTTGTCACAAATCATTCTTTTCGATTCAAAGGTTATTTACCGTAGTCTTTGGTTGAATATTTTAGATCACAATCTCATAATTTGGAACTGTAACCACAGTAACCCCAAAGAGATGAAATCCAGGAATGTATTCAGCTTCCCGAACCATTTAAATGTACCACAAAATGATCCATGAGATCTTATCAGCCATGCCTACACTTTCAATCTCGTCTCATTATGTCACTGGACTGAAAGACTAATCCTCATTTTATTATGGGTCATTTGTATGCAGCGACGTTTGGATTATTGGCAGCAATTTTTCCCTTCATCCCTTAAACACATTCCCCTCATCTTTACAGATTACTACATCCTTGAGAACAACTCTTTGCTGAAGGCAGCCTTGAAGTACAAAAGGATCCAGCTGACTGACTTTAGAACTGTTCCGATGGAACCTTTTGGTGAGAATAAAATAAAAGAAATATAAAAAAATAAGCTAAATATTGATTTCTATACTGTTACAGTAATTCACAGATGAATTGGCGATACTATAGTTTTTTTCTTACTTTTTACAGATTTACCTTTGAAGATCTTCTACCCACCAGACTTCTCCGATTCCCGTCACTATGGACTACTGTTGCTGGTGTACGTGCCATTTGTAATGACACCTTAGATACTGCAGAACATGACTGAAATGCATACTGATAAATCCTATGTTTTTGTTCTGACAGACAATTATATATCTCATGCAATCCTTGGTCAACGCTTTTTTCCAAGGAGCAATACAGAACAGAATCTTTATGCATATTTAATGTGTGAGGCCCCAGTAGTGACTTTTGTATAGAGAATAACCATGTTCACCCTGTCATGTTAAGTCAATCATAGGGTACCTTTGTGGCACCCTGTGACTGAATAATAAACCAGTAAAAATAAAATTTTAAACTGAAAGGAATACGTTTTTACATGCCACATGGACTAAATGAAAGTATAACACTGGTGATTTATTGATTATATATGATTTAGCTAATTGTGATTCTAGGACTTTTCCTTATTTGCATGTTCTATGATCTGTTTAGTGACAGCGCCCCTGGTGGTCAGGCTGTGAGCGACCGCTTCTCTCTCAGCTGGGACTCTGTGCTGGTCAGCTCAGACAGCGTCATCGCGGCTCGTCTGGACGGCCGGGGCAGCGGCTTCCAGGGTCAGAGGATCCTGCACGAGGTTCACCAGAGACTGGGAACTGTCGATGTTCAGGACCAGATCGCAGCAGTGGAGTATGTTATCACATTCACTTTATTCCACTGTAATCCATCTTGCGCTATCAGGTGATACATTTAATGAAATCCTCTTGAATACACATGCAAGTCCCCTGAACGGGAGCTTCACAACTGTCCTATGCTGACTTTTTAGTTTGAAATTTTCAACGGAATACCGTTCTTTTGTTAATATATCTGATTTTTATAGACATAGAGGAGAGGACTCGCCTTCTAAGTCTCACATCAAGGTCAAATTAGTAGGTGCTCTAGAGCTTTTGATTATGTAACATGATCTCTGTCAGCAGATTCAGTTCGCTCAGATGTCATGGAACTGTAGATGCTGAGAAAGATCATGTGTTATGCATTGAAAGCTCCAGAAAAGCTACTTGCGGTGAGATTGTTTGGTCAGCTGCTGTTTCCTGAGTCAAGAATCAACTTTGAACCTCATGTTTTGGAGTGACTGTACAACAGAGAATTGGTCAAGATGAAAATATGGTGGTTTTCTCAGCTCTGATGTCCCTCTTCTACCAGCAGGAAATGTTTCTCCCGGCTTCAGTTTTTATTTTAAAATTTTCAGACAATTTCCTATTATTTCCCAGGTTACGTGTTGTTTTCACTTGTTAATTGCTACTAGAGGCATTAAATATAACACAATCATACATGCTTTTGCAGAATACTGTATTACTGAATTGTGAGGATTTTTACACAATGATGAATGGGGCAAAAGTAGGTTAAACCTTGCTTGCAGTTTGGTATTTCATCACAGAGTGCACATGTGATTAAACACAATCACTTGAGAGGCGTTCTTTAAGGTCATTCAAACCCTTTTGTGTAAGTAGGAGTGAGTTATTTGATAAATGTGTCTTATTCGTCACGTTTAGCAAAGCGCATTCTTGAGTGTAGTCCTCAAGTTTCCGAAACTGCTACTATTAACCTCAAACTGCCGGAGAGATCACAGCGGCGTTAATTTGCAAACAAGCGATCGCTGATTCTCCATAATTCTACCAGATGTGATTGCAGAAAGATCTGAGACATCTACCATAAACACAGAAGAACACAAATAATAGAACAAGTAATATAATGAAATCAATAGATGAGTAAAAGTAAACCAGAAATGTCACCAATTTTACCTGGTGTAAGGAATGGTCACATCTACCCTATAACATTCTGCTATTTTGAGTTTCAGATGATAAGAATGTGTTTGAAACTGATATGGTAGCTCATATGGTGTGTGATTTCTTTTCCAGATACATGATGAAATTTCCATATATTGATCGGACACGGATAGCGGTGTTTGGAAAGGTGAGCCCATTATCTCGCCTGTAATGAGATGCAAAATGAATTCAAACGCCAGTCTGTTTTTGCCTTATGCATATTACATGGTGCTGCTGCTGAGCAAAATCCATGGCCAGTCTATGAATAGGATAAAATGCTGGAATTTTAACATCCATGCTGTGAAGTGTCTATTTTGTAAAATTTCCAAGTGAAATGACTGAATTGGATTTTGAAATGTTATTTTTTGTTTTTGTTTTACCACTTTAAGGATTCAATCATCAAAGTTGCATGAACGTTTCTGTTTGTCTGCTCAGGGTTACGGAGCGTACATAACACTGATGATGCTAAAGTCTACGGACAGCCTCTTCAAATGTGCATGTGCAATGTCACCAGTGACAGACTGGAAACTCTATGGTGAGTACGAACTCCCTCCATAAATCCTGCATCATGTTGAGTTTACACTCAGATCTTATCACGCTTTAAACTAAGATTTTTCTCTTCATATTCGCCATCTGGCCGGTCAAGTCCAAGTAAAACATTCAAGGGTAAAAGCTGATACCGTGTTTGTGTGGAGGCAGAGAGTAGAACTAAAGATGGAATTTCATTGTGCTTTAGCCTCTGCCTTGAAAGAATCTGTTTACCTCTGACAGAAAAGTGAGGTGAATCTAAGCTTTTTGGAACACCACATCTATTGACCAGAGTCAAGAGCATCCTTTACACAGAGGACCCTTTCACCTACAGAATTTCCTCCTCAGGATGACAGGAACTCCACTTTGTTTAGGTACTTAGCTGCAGCTGAAGTACTGTCTACTGGTTAAGAATTTATCACTTCTCATTTGCACAGCATCAGCATTCTCTGAGAGATACCTTGGCATGCCATTACGGGATGACAGCAGATATCAGGTGCGTGTTTACTACCTCCCCTCACTTGTTTGCCGTTGCTCTTTGAAAGCGTCTTGCCGTAACATCACTGACACACCTACAGTTAAGCTCCCACAGTTACTGAATGCTGCTATCAAAGTCAGAGGCAGCGGTGCTTTGCCTTTTCTTGTGTTTTTTTCATGCTCCGTAGGACTTTGTCACTCATCTCTCTTTGGTAAATGTGTGCACCGGTGTGTCAGATCACACGCCGGAGGTTTTTTATAAGCTGCTGCAACAGGGTTGCCTGGCTCTCTCAGGCCTCCCGCACAGACAAGATGTTGAGCTATCAGAGGTGTTTTTCACAGCGATAGGAAAGAGGCAGTGGGGGAGAACAAAACAGGTTTTTGCAAAGCACATTGTAAACAACCAAACAACAAATCTGTCCCGAGCAAGTAATTCACTGCTTTCAGTATACTGCAGCTTTGCATTCCTGTCTGCAGACTTGATTTTACGTCTTTTTACTCACAATTGGTACAAGCGGTGATATTCCAAGCATAGAAAATTGTGTCAATGGGAGATACTTTGTCACTGAAAAATCTCTAATTGGTTTAAATGACAGTGTCTGTGTGTGCATGTAATCAGGATATAATGTAATTTACCACAATGTCTTTCATTTGATCACACTTGGTATCTTTTTATTGCTTTCCTCAATGCCAGGTAGCATATCTATCAACCTATTATCTCCCCACTATTTCACAGTTTTCCAGCGTGCTGCAGAACGTTCAAGCACTTCGGGAGCAGACACTGATGCTGGTGCACGGCACAGCAGATGGTAAGAGAAAATAAATTGCGATCGAATGAAAATACTGTATCTGTTATGTGTCACTGCTGAGCACAAAAAAAGCATGCAATCCTGGAAGGTAATGAGGCAAATGGGTTTTAATCAAAAGATAGAAGGAAACGTGCGTTATCAAAATTGATGCTGGGATTTCCAGATGAAAACATTCGCTGGTGAACCATGCATGTCGAATTTGTTGAGGTATTTCCATTCTGCCAGAATCTGATTGTCTCTTCTTTTTCCCGGTTAGGATTCAGGCTGAATCTTGCTGACATGTTTCGTTTCTTTATTCCCAGCCAACATCCACTTTCAGCATACTGCTGAGCTCGTCAAGAACCTTGTGAAAGTTGGAGCAAACTACTCAATGCAGGTGTGTATCGTGCAGAGACAACAACACCAAGGCAAATTCTGTATCTTGTCTTTGTAAAACAGTGATGAAAATGCACGTTTTGTATAATGCCACTGCAATGCGTGCAACATAACGTAAATTATACATTTGGAATTGCCTAAAAGTGTCAAAATGTATTGAATCAGCCCAAACCCTCTATGAGATCAACCTGCCAAATAATATGTGCAATAATATGTGCAAAAGCACTGCTGCTGGGTGGTCAGTTGGGTTGATATTTCCTTATAGATCATGACAATGACTTATATTATTGCCACAGACCATGGCAGGAAAAGTCAATTGAATGTGTTTTTCTATAACAAAACAACTTGAGTAATGATAGACCGTAGAGAAACATGGATGTAGAGTTTGGCAGATCACTTGTAGGTTTCTAAAATCTGGGATTAGGGTTTAACATCATCTACAGTAGTCATTTAACTGTTTTAACTTGTATATCTAAGTTTGGTCAATGTGGTGGAGCTGAGACGCGACAGCCTGACAGATTTACTGTATCTATTAAAGGATAGTTCCACGACTTTACTGGAAATTGTTGGCGGGGAAAGGGGGCATAGTGGGAATGATTAAATTGCATAGTGTTGGGAGTAATGATTGAAATCTGTATGTATGTTTGGATCAATGATTGAATTTAGCATTTATTGTATTTTGAACTTGTATTTGTATTAATTGCGTTAGCTGCATTAGTGTTTGTGTCAACCTGCCCCAGGGACTGCAGATGGAAATTAGCTAGTAGCGAAATCTGGTACAATACATCTCTCCTCTTCTCCTTGTTTGAAAATAATGTTTTTTCTACCTTGTTCCTGATTAATCAATGTCAGTCAGTCAGTCATTTTCTACCGCTTGTTCCCATTAGGGGTCGCGGGTGACTGGAGCCTATCCCAGTGACTTTGGGCCTTAGGCGGGGTACACCCTGGACAGTGGCCAACTCGTCGCAGGGCTGACACTTAGACAGACAACCATTCACACTCACATTCATCCACTATGGACAATTTAGAGTCACCAATTAACCTACACATGCATGTCTTTGGACGGTGGGAGGAAGCCGGAGAACCCGGAAAAAACCCACGGTAACACAGGGAGGAACATGTAGACTCCACCCAAGGAGATCGGGGTCTGGTCCGGGATTCAAACTCACGATCTCCTTGTTGGGAGGGAGGGGCGCTAACCGCTCTGCCACCGTGTACCCCGATAAATAAATGTAATAAACTAAACTAAACCAACCACTACCAGGACGCCCACAGTCCAAGTATTATATTAGAGGTTTTTGAGCCAGCATCTGGTGGCTATTACAGGAACTACTATTAGCGCTTAACCTTTGTTCACGGTCACCTGAAGAATGTAAGTCCAATATTCATTCTTCTGTTAGCTGCGTTTTGGTCTCCACCAAATCCTGTGGGAAATAGCTTCCTTTTTACCAGCAAAATGCTCCACTATGGATCCAGCTAGTCGCTAACTTTGTCTGACTGCTGTTTGGTGCTGATTAGTTCGTGTAGAGCTTTTAAGGTGAAAACGACACAATTATTGGGCTGAAAGCGCCACCTGCACCATTTTTCAACAACATTGTTTCAGTTTTCTACAGACAACAACCTTTGCCATCAGAATGATTTGAAAGATGCTGTAATCACACTGACTTTAAGCATTCCACCATTGTGGTTGGTACTTTGTACCCCACACTATCTGAATTATTCATTTGGAGGTTATTTGTACAGAAGCTTATTTTGGCTGTGGCTTGGTGATCGAGCGGTCGCCTGCCAATCGGAAGGTCGGCAGTTCGATCCCCCAGATATGTGTCGAAGTATCCTTGCGCAAGATACTGAACCCCGAAATTCTCCCGAAGCTGCGCCTTCGTTTTGTGAATGTTCTCATATGTAAGTCGCTTTGGATAAAAGCGTCTGCTAAATGTAAAATGTAAATGTATGTCAGCCCACAATGTATGTCTACAGACCCCCATCCACTAATTTAATTACCCTTTTACCCACCAGATCTACCCAGATGAGGGCCATTTCCTGTCTCAGCAGAGTCGCCAGCACCTCTACGCCACACTGACCAGCTTCTACAGGGAGTGTCTGAAGGAGGAGTTACTACCGCTTCCTGATGAAGAACACGAGGAGGAGGAGGAGTAGGCAGGGGGCTTTGTGGGTCAGACCTTTGGCAGAGCTTGAAGAATTTAGCTAAAATCCGTCAAGGCCTTTCGCGTTTGGACCAAGTGTTTTGCCGGACATGGACACTGGGTTAGAGCGGCTAATGCTCTTAAAATGTGTGTGTGTGTGCGTGTGTGTGAGCACTCCAGTGTGTGATTGTGTATGCCGGTGTATAAATGTGTTGAAACGTTAACTGAAGGACACAACAGTGACACTTGGGAACTGCCCTCTAGCATAACGTCATTTCAGTTTTGGGACGCTCCGTTTCTCGGCAAAGCGCACGGACGACTGCCTCCGTCTTTTGCAGGCTCTCTGGACTGTAGTCATTCACACTTACCAAGTGCATGGTTCTTTTTTCCCTCTCGGCTTCACTCATTTTGCCATGTTAGTCTCCTTTGTGGTAGCACTTGGGTGGAAAAGAACACAGATGTACATGTCTGATCTCACGTCTCCTTTGGTTGTTGTATTGTTGCACAAGGAAATGCTCCAGCCAGCTGCGAAAAATGTTTAGTCACATACTATAACTTCACCACAACTGAGTCGATCCTGAATAAGTTCTATTTCCTGCTGAAGCCCTCCGCCATCGCCCACTCTGAATGAAAAAGTCTTTATAGGTCACATTTTATTGTACAGGGGTCTTGTGTAGACATGTACAATGCCTTATGAGGTTAAACATACTATAATATTACTTGCTGGCGGTGGTAGTCATCCATTAGCAGTGTCATGCTAACCTATGTCAACTCAGGTCCTCGAGACACAGCATTGCAGTCAGTTTAATATCTGAAACAGTTACAACACTATGTCAGCTGTATGGTCATGAATAAGTTATGAATTATATGTGAAGATAATGGATATTGGCTATACAGTAATTTCAGTTTCAGGCCACGCTGCAAAAGTTCTCCATCTTACTATGTCATTGAATCTTGTTTTCTTAAAAACCTAGTTCTCTTAAAACAAGTGATAAAATCTCTGGAAAGTTGTCTGTCTCCACCTGATTCGAGATCTTTCTTGAAGTCAAGAGACATTTTCCCTATTTCTGGATGTCCTCTTATTTCAAGAAAAGAATAGTTAACTGCAATGGATTTTAATAAAAATGAGTGTACTAAGATGGACAATTTTACAGTGTCAGTAAGGTGTTTGCATGTCTACAGGGAATGTGTCAAGTGTTGCCACATTTTGTACAGTACAATACAGCAG
Organism: Coreoperca whiteheadi; assembly: GCA_011952105.1. Lineage (NCBI taxonomy): Eukaryota > Metazoa > Chordata > Actinopteri > Centrarchiformes > Sinipercidae > Coreoperca > Coreoperca whiteheadi. The sequence goes on along the minus strand of CM022488.1, from coordinate 25,407,184 downwards.
AGTGTGTACATAAATATATTTTTGAGATGTCTGATCTCATAGGATTGATTTGACCTGGATGTCTTGTACTTTTCTTTTGGGTTTTTTTCTGTTTTCCTTTCAGCTATTGATTTTCTTCTTAGGATGGATTTTGTAATGCTTGTTCTTGTTCTTTTTGCTGTTTTAAACGGGAATGGGCAGGGTCGAGGTTTTCGGGTTATTGTGATTGTCCTCTAGTGATGATTATAAAAATAAAAAAAACAATGAAAATGAGTCATGCTGCTATATAGAGCACGCATCGCAGCAGAGAACCAAATCAGCCACGTTTGTTTTCAGGATTGATTGTTTGAAGGGATGAATAATCCAATCATCTGAACACTTCAGTTTAATGTTTCATGTGTTTCTTCACCTTGGGACTCGCGTTAAAGAGAAGAGGTAGTCTGCCATGGCCTTCCGACAACTACATTAATGATTTAGCAGGCAAGATCTGATTGTTTAGAGTGATCATCGCTGCCTCAACACTGCAAGTCTGTGTGCATTATTCAGTGCCTGCACTCCCAGGGCTCAGCAGCCGAGCAGACGTTAACTCTGCTGAAGGACAGAGACTCTTAAACCTGCCGGACCCAAAGTACCAGAGTTAAATGAGATGTTTTTCATCAGCGCACATGAGCCTCTTATCCACACTTTGATATATTTTCATTCCATGAAAGGTTTTTGTTGTGTTTAGAGCAAAAAAAAGCTGTCAGAGTTGAGGCAAAACGTTTCGAAGGAAGAGTAGTATTTTCTAGGTTTTCATGAAGTTCAAAGTTTTATTCGTCATAGATAGAGTCATGCCCAACCTTTAGGGACATGCTTTTCAGTGTACTCCACTTATGACTACAACTTATATACAAGAATGTGAGATAAGAATAGAAACAAAATGTAGTGGAACATACTAGGCCAGACAATAAACAAACCAGTGACACATTACTTGACATAATGAGATGGACCGAGAAAAGGACACTAACTAGCTCAAAGGACCATTTCATGCAAATGTACAGGTGAACTATGCAGATGGAATATTTACCGTTGTACTTTGATTGTTAAGGCAGAATCATCGTTAAATTATAGTTCAACATTTTTGGAAAAATACGCTTATTTACTCTCTTGAGAGTTAGATGAGAAGATTGATACCATGCCTCTCATGTCTGTATGATAAGTATGAAGCTACAGCCAGCAACTGGTTAGCTTAGCTTAGCATAAAGACTGGAAACAGGGGTGCTTAACAGCACCTCTACAGCTCACTGATTAACACAGTACATCTAATTTGTTTCACCTATACAAACAGTGTAAAACAAAAGCTTGCTGGTTTAAGGGCGTTCAGGTGCCAAGCTACTTCTGAGCTTTGAGCAGTCACAGCAAAGGTGCCAAGCAACTAGCGGAGACTGCAGGAATTCACTACGCCCTTCCAAGAAATAGTCCTGCACATAAGAGTTAGTCCTTCTAGTCTATTAATACTCTAACTATTATGTACTTCATACTCTACTCAAGTGGTAATTATAGTAAACATTTCAATCAGACTCAAAATCGCTGGGTTTGCTTGCCCACACATTGAATTTGGCTCCAGTTCAGTTCTCCAGATACAGTGCGAAAAACAACAAACATAAAATAACTACCGACTATCCAGGTAAAATAGTTAACGGTGTGTGTGTAAAGTGTGCTGGTCTGGTTGGCAACCTTATACGAATGCAACGCAAGAGTGATAGCAGTTTACTCTTTCACTGATTTTATTGGCCTTGTACATGCACAAGTTTTCTTTTAATTATTTTGCCTGATTGGACCTCTTCTGTATGGTTGGATACAGATAATGCTCGACTGACAGACTCCTCTTTCCTTTGAAGCGTTCTGCCCAGTCTGAACCTGAGAAGAGGGTTGAATCAGCCACAATAACTCATATTTGTCTATCAACGTCTGTCATGCCACAGCACTGCTCAGTTATGTTTGATTGCCATTGAAATGCCTGTGTGTTTTCACGCCATGGTCCATGGAGTCGAAACTGCTCTGTTGTTGAATACAACGTTTTTATTTTTATTTTTGTTGCAGCTAAAATGTCATACAAATGTTAACTTTGTAGTCATTGTGTAAACCTTGGATAGGACGATGCACATCTCATGAGAGAACACTTTCTTCCAGTAAATACATAAAGAAGGAGCTAAGTACGGTACGGTAGAGTACGGTAGTTCAGCATTTGGGGGAATCCCCTTAATTGCTTTCTTTCCATAAGTGAGATTGATATCAATCTCATGTGTGCGCGTTAAGTACAAAGCTGGAGTCAAGATGTGTTTAGCTTAGCTTAGACAACAGAAAGACTGGAAGCAACCGGCTTGGCTTTGTTGAAGCTGTACAGACAGACAGATGTCACAAAAAGACAATTTCTGGTTTTAGGGGATGTTAGGCATTGGAACTACTTTTAGCAAACAACAGCCGGGTACAGTGACTTTCTTAAGTCTGGTTTTCACAGTGAGCCTGGCTTGATATTAAGGTACCAAACCAGTGTGTAAACCATTTCAGTTCTGGTGGCAATTTCCATTTTTGAAATAGCCATCTAATACAATGCTCAGAGTGCACACTCAGCTTTTCTGTCTTCTTTGCTGTGTTTTATCTATGACGTTTATGAAACGTAACACACATTACATCCCCACTCCACAACTCATTATCTCGTTATTTACAGCACATATGCCTGTAATCTTTACGCTAATTGCTAGGCTAGCCATGTTCTGCCTTCGGCTACATACTTAACACACAGAAATGCCATTGTTATCAATCTTCCCATCTCACTCCCAGAAAGAAAGCAAGTAAACATGTTTCACTTAGCCACTGAGTTTGCGTTTCTCAAAGTGGCCTTTGAAGCAGACTGTGGCTTTGACTTGAAAGCAACTGCGAGATAATGCCCGTCACTGCTGCTACCTCTAAACATCATATGTCACTGCTGCACCATCAGCACTTTTAAATCAAGATTGAGTATGCTGTATGAGATATATGGCTCTAAATGAAATTCATACGTTATTGCTTTGTCCTTTAAGCACAACAGCAAACAATGCACACACAGATGCCTTGTTAATCATTTTATTTCAGCATATACACTTTCCCAAGTATACAAATGTCTACTGTCGACATAACTATGCTGTACAGTATACATATATGACACAATCAGTTGCAGTGCAGAAGCGTAGGCAGCACAGGATCATGGTCAGAGAATAATCTGGTTTGCTACATCCTATACAAGTAAGGATATGGTGATCATACAGTTATACAGGAGTCTGATTATGGACAAAGCACACTGTACAGAATAGACTGGTATTATTACAAGTTGAGTTTCTCCATTTTCCCCATTTGAAACACTTTTCACATTTCGGGATGTTAAACGCTACATGTAACAGTGGATAATCGAGTTGTTCACAAACATTCAAAAGAATAAGTTGTTGTTGTGTAGTGAGTGGACTTAATCATGAACGGACTCAGATGATACTGATCAGTGTTACCGCAATGTAGTTTCTTCAGACTAGATAAAAGACTACATTTATCATCATACTGTGCTGAAAACAATGTTAACTTTTCCAATCAATACAAGTTTAATATTCTGTAATATGATGAAATGTATTAAATCCAGCATATACTGTAGTTCTGAAGTTCCCCAAATTAGATAATTGCAATATTTTTTATTAAATAAAGCTCAAAAAGAGTTCATTATCCCACAAAACAAAACACAAACACAAAAGGGCTAAAAAAAACAGAACACCAGTCAGAATACCAGCTGATATTACAAAAGCACATTTCGTGAGCATTTAAGTGGGTCTTGCAGTCCTGATGGCTTTAAATGTTTTCTGTTGTTATATTGGTTCGAAAATAGGCCTATATATCTGTGTATGTTTCCATCGATCAGGTTAGCAAACATTTTCTTACTTAATCCATTTTCACACAAAAGTCAAATTTCACATTGAACTTATCAGGAAATAGAGAGGGACAAGCAGCTCTACACGCAGAAAAAATTCAGATCCACTACAAAACACAAGGACTTTAAATTACAGAAGGACCAGCGAGAGCTCCGAAAAACAGCAGGTAATTGCAGTTGTTATTTCTGAGATGGGTGGTGAAAAATTGTCCACATATACACGCCAGACAGGATGTAAATCATTGACCAGCGCAGGTAAAATTAAAATCACCCCACCTCCCCTGGAGAAATAAATCCAGTCCGAATGGGGCGAACATTTCACATCATGGTTACCTGAATGTGATTAAAACCACCATATGGTAATTGTTTTTTAGTCTTATGGTCGGTCAAGATGAGGAATCCAGCAACCATGTGAAGATGCAGATGCTCTGGTGAGCCAATGTTTAATCTTCATTATCTAGTTAGACATTATGTTATGGTACGTCTATCAACACTGTGTTGGCTCTAAGGTTGGCAAATAGTGATGACTGTAATGAGGTAAAGGCACCTGCAAACATTTTGGTATTAATTTCACTTGTATTCTTTGCAGTAAATAGAAATATTCACAGTAAATGACTGCAAAATATATACTCTAAAATGGAAAAATACAAGTTTCTTTAATTCCCTGACACTTGTACTCAGTACGATTACAAACAATATAAGCAATAATTATAACCTTAAGAATTAGAATACAGCGACAATACAGCCATCTCTACAACTTAATCATCACAACTCTGGAATCACCACGCTGGTTGTGGCAAATGTAATGCTACGTATCTTAGATGTTGTAGGTCTGTAGGTTTTCACTAACGCGCTCGGAGTGTTTTTACAGATAGCAGCCCTTCGGGAAAACACAGCCTCTCTCTCTTGGCTCTTGACAGCACTTGCTACACTCTTCATTTCACAAAACTGTCTCACCGCAGGAGGTTCTACGGGCTAGTCATCTTCTTTAGATGTCTGCGGGACAACAACCTGCTCCCCCTCAAAGCAGCGCTTGAAGAAGGTGAGCACTGAGTTTAGCATGTAGTGTTGGCTCTTGGCAGAGGCAATAGTGTGTCCTTCATCTGGGAAAATCTAGGCAGCAGGAAATAGAAGACAAAGTGTCATTTATTTAACCGTCTATTTTTTATTATTTCGAATGTGCAGCAGCACAGGTGCTAAATACAATTCAAGTTTAAAGGAACAGCTCGACATTGTGGGGGAATATGCTTATTCACTTTCTTGCCGAGAGTTGAATGAGGTGAATGTTACCACTCTCGCGTCTGCATGCTCAATGTGACGATTAGCTTAGCTTAGCACAATGACTGGAAACAGCAAGCCTGGCTCTGTCCAAAGGTAACACAATCTGCCTACCAACACCTCTAAGCTCACTAATTAACACATTACATCTGTGTAAAAAACGAATATCCACTGTTTTACGGGGGGTTATGTGCCAGACTATTTCTTGGCTGCAAGCAGTTGCAAGGCAACAAGCATAGACTCCAGGAAGTTACTGTGTTTGTTTTTTTTTTGTTACCATTGACAGAGCCAGGCTAGCTGTTTCCCCGTTTACAGTTTTTATGCTAAGCTATGATAACCGACTGCTGGCTCCAGCTATGTATGTACTGTACAGACATATCTAACTCTCAGCAAGAAAAGCGTCTGTCCCAAAATGTCAAACTATCCCCTTGAGGTCAAGAACTAAAAGATTTGTTTTAATGTCAGCGCTCCTAATGAACTTTACTCAAGTCCTCCAAACTAAATGAAAAAAATTGGTAATTTGTCATTGTCTTCCAAAATGACCCATATGAGCTTTTTCTGATCGGAGCTTCCCTATTGTCAGTGTCGTCCAAAACCATTACAAACGGACTGGTACAAAATGACCACGGTTGTTTGTATCGCACGCTTTACACCTTATTTCCCGAGATGTTTTGGGTCTCTATAACACCACACTGCGTTTGTCTTTATTTCTGACAAGCAAGATACATAACTCACACGGCAGCTGGAGAATTTCGTCATGCAATCGAAATTGTCGTTTAGGCATTTGAGCAAAACAAAAAATGCTGTCGTTTTTCTTGGGAAGAAAAATACTATGGACACTGGACTTTCCTTTAGTATCACATTTGTTAAGTTAGTTTTGTTTTATTCTTGCACAGGTAGCAAAAATCATACTACATTAAAGGATTTTCAAACAAGAGGTTTGTACTCGTGAGATAAAAAAAAAAACAGGCTTCTAAAATCATCTTGCAGAGGATAAGATTCCAACAGCAGAGCACACTCGTGACCACACAACAGTGAGAGTGTTCTGAGCGGTGCAAGTAACGTTCGACCATGTAAGGTCAGGATCAGGGCGGGCTATGATTTGAAATGTTTCCACTAATAGTGCCAATATCATACCTGAGTTTGATAAAAACAACACTATATGTTAAGACATTTCTCAAATGTTGTGTTGTCTCAATACAAGCAGATATACAAGAACTTTGCCTAAAGAAAATATTTCTGTTATGTCTAACTATATCAGGAAATACATGATCCAACAATATGACAACGAGATCACAGATCTGACCAGACAGTCTCTGTGCTTTTTGGCATGCACATATGTTGAATGGAACCCGAAAAAGTGCTGTTGTTATCCGGCCCTAGTTATTTAGTTACCTTTTAAACCATACGACTAAGAAAGGTTGCTTGTTTGGCCCATAAGCACAACATCAAGGTCTCTTCTTGTTAGTAAAATGAAATGAACTGTCACTCAGAGGAGAAATGGCAGCAGTCACCTGGAGAGTGTAGTTCACATTTGATGCTGACAGCAGTTTGACCAACTCAGCAGAATGCTGGAAATGGACAGTGGCTGAAAAAAAGAACAGATAATTCATGTGAAAATGCATCACAGCCTGACACAACAGCTACTCAGTCCATTGCACTTCCACAGTTGGGAATCTAATGAAAATTAATTGTGCTGGCAAAACATGTGCCCAGCAAATCACATTTTGCAAAAAGTTACTTCATTTGTTCAAGTTTTGTACAGAGCAGTGATGTAGTCGAGAGACAAGTCCTTGACTATGTGGGGTCAAGAATCAGATTGCCGCACTCAACCAACCAATGCACGGAAAGACTATTACTGTACATAGACAGGTTTCTACATGTAAAATCCCTTACTACAACTTCTTAGAAGTGATAAGAATAGAGGAATAGCAAAAGTTGCGTACAAAACAAAATAGCACATTGTGTGTATAGTATAGTATGTTTGCTGCAAAAAGTCAAGTCAATATCCAATACAGGTGGCTAAGGCCAAGAAAATTCTTATTTCAAAAAAGGCGTGGGAGTGGAAATGTCACAAAATAACCAGACCAGACTCAAGATCAAGAGTGGAGTTTTTTATGTGTAGCCTGCCAATATACCCTATTATACATCTGCATATCTGCTTTATTGCCAGTACCTGTACCTTTACTCACCATCTGCTGTGCTGTGGATAATAAGAAAGTTCAGAGGACTCTGTGCTGTGATGTTACTGAGCAGACTGGAAATCTGCCGGAGACAAGTAAAATTACTGGCAGAAACAGCAACACTTGTATCATCACCTAAACACCATCTCCTTTAACGCTAATTAAAGTCACGTCAGTTGACACCTCAGGAAATTGTGCTCTTACATTTATAGGAATGAACAAAGAATTTCACGTCAGAAAAAGCAAAGTCACATCTTTGAACAGGACCAGTTCCCACACGTGAACATTAATACAGCAGCTCCGATCAGCTGTGGCCAAAGACAGGAGTTACTGTAAGTAACAGTAAGTAGTAAGTGACAAAACAGGGGTATGACCATACAGTTGACAGTTTTTTGAGTCACATTACCACCAATAACAACAATACGCTTATGGACAAGAATGGACTTCTCTGAACCACGTCGGTTTCTGGTGCTGGGAAATCCCCAGTCTCTTTAATTATATCACCAATGTTCTTTAAGATAGAAATCTAAGATTATCTGGGATAATGTAGCAATTCTATACGTTTATGTTATGGCCATTATTTCAAATTGTTTCTGGGAAATCATCTATTTTCTTCCAGTTTGGCATGGCAAATGGCTCCAACTGCTACAATACCCCTTAGCCTCAGTCGCTGTTGCTATGGAGAAGTTTGTCAAAGGTGCCAACCTTTGTAATCTTGTGCTGCAGCGAATTCGAAATCCTTTGACACTGCAATAGATGTTTTTTTAACAGCAGACCTTTTGCAGGAAAAGCACAGGCGTTATTCATCCCATCAACAATGTCTCAGTTCGATTTGACCGTCCCAGTGCGCCAGCATGAGCACAACTTGGGCTCGGAAGCTTGCGTGCCTAAATGGAATGCAGCCGTCATTAATGTTATTAGTCACACCTGTGCTTCTCCTGCTGTGATGTGCAAACGTGAGAAAGGCCTGTTGGGGACTAATTCAAACACCACACCAGTTTCCAAATTCATCTGAAGTTGACACTAGAATTAGAATGTATTAATCCTGTGCATCAAGAACAAAATGCACCTGCTGGATTATGCCAAATTAAAATATTATGTCATAAAAGTTTTGTATTACAACATAAACTACTGCTGTTTCTATTACTTATTTCTACTTTATTATATTTGTTTTATTTGATCATAAAACAGTAAGCAACTACATGGAACAGTTATCATGTAGTCAGATCACTGTGTTGCCAAATAAAACCGGCAATACATTCAATCCCTCCACAAACATAAACACAACTATAAACCATCTTGGTGTAGCTGTGTTCAGATCTTGTCACTCTGCACCGTCCAGACAGCAATAACCTGTTATTGTCTAGAGGAGCCTTCTCTCCATTTGAGACATTTTTGACATGCGCCACTGTGATTGGAACAGCTGCGTCAAAGGTATGAGACAAGAAATGTGACTCGCTGAGCGGACAATGATCACCGCTCTCTCCAATTTTGGATTCCACTTCACGCAGCCTCTTTGCGCATGCCGCCAAAGGCCCTCAATATGAATAAAATTAACAGGCGTGCTTGGAGACTTCCTCTTCAAGCCCTACTGCTTTGTGCTGCTCATTGCACTTGGGCAAATAACATAGGCTCCTGTGTCTATAATGAACCGTTTTTCAAGAGTCACTTAAAACAGAGGGGGGAATGAGCATGCAACCTAGCTGTTTACGCTACACGAACAATTAATGCTGTTGAATTGCACTGTCAAAGAGTTTTCATTCCAAATGAACCTAAGAAACCTCCAAAAACAACACTGACATTTACTTGATATTTGTGGTCCTCTTTTGCTGGGAAGCCAAAGTATTTCTCTGTGTAGGCCGACCCTTTATGAGGATGAAAAAGGAAACAGTTACTGGGGAGATACTGTGAATAGGGACAGCATTGCTGCTTTAATTCACTCGGCATTCATCCATGATAACACTTCCAACGCCTTTCAATGTTACTTCTTCCCTTAACAATTTACATTGTGACAAATAGAAAATGTCATTGATGATTATGGTAAATGGACTATACTTGTATAGCTCCTTTCTAGTCTTCCGACCACTGAAAGTGCTTTACACTACATGTCACATTCACCCCATTCACACACTAATGGCATGTGCAATCAAAGAAACTAATCATTCACACAAACTTGGAGCAATTTCGGTTCAGTAGCTTGCCCAAGGACACTTTGACATGTGGGCTGGGGGAAGCCGGGATCGAATTGCACATCTTCCGATTAGTGGACGACCCGCTCTACCACTAAGCCACCATGGTTAATGTTGCTCCACTCTATTCATTAGCCTTCTTGGATTTTTTTGACATTCTGAATCAGTGGATTGGTTGTTTATCTTTGTGTCGTCAATTTAAATTCCATGACCATCACTATTCTAAGACATATAGTTTAAAATGAATACATGTCAGCATTGATGACCAAATATGGTCATTAATTGGGTTTACTGGCTGTTTGTGTCCTTCTCATGTTCGGGATAAGCTACAACTTCAGATCTTTGCAATATTGTAAGTATGTATGATATTCCGTCACTGTATAATTCTTGTCCAACTTACCACAGAGTCTCCAGTTTGTTATAGGAGCAACAGCGATGCCACATTGGAACATAGAACTGTGGGAGAAGAGCAGGAGAGAGGAAAGAAATCCTCCATAGGCCTGGAAAACAAGAATGTTGGGTAACACACAATATACATTGTATGTGGTTATTTATTTATTAGATACAGGGGCTGTGTTACCTTTCCATAAACTCCAACTTTGTTGCCATCGATATAGGGTAGCCTGACCAAGTGCCTGAAAATTTAGGAGTTAATTAAATAGAAAAAAATAAGTGATCCCTTCCTAATAAGACTACACTGAAAGATTGTCCTTGTTCCTTGCAAAAAAGGCATTACAAATTCAGATGAATTTTAGCCAATTTAAGGCTTTAGCAGTCTGAATTAGCCACACGAAGCAGGTGTGTTGTTGGTGCGAGATTCCCCCTTTGTGTTTCTGTGGACAGGGTTTTCTGTGTTGGGTTGGGCAGAGGGATACATCCTGGTAGTGGCATGTAGGTTAATAAACCTACACATGGATGCCAGGACAATGTTAGCCACTAGATTTGGCTTCCTGAGAAGCTGAAGCCTCACATTTCTTACGATGGAGTCGCACTAGAAAGGGATCACTTCACAGCCATTTGGACAGGATATTACAGCAACCAACAACTCTTTCAGTGAACATGTGGCATGTGAGATTTTGTATTATATTAGATTAATATTAGCAAACTTCTTTTTTACAAGCAACTAGCCTACTTGGAGCTATTCACTGACCGTTGACACCTCGCCTAGTCCACGAAGCATTCTCACATTGAGACTTAACAGTGACTAGCTAGCTGGCTCACACGTCCCAAAAATACAACTAGGATTTGCTGTAAGGCATATTTCTCCTCTGCTAACAGAGAATAGCTCCCCATCCAGCTCCAGCCACTGTGCAAAGCTAATATGTCCTGGGCCAGTTTCTTTACTGAACTTATCGTAGATTTAACCGACATAACCCTCTCATCTAACACCTGGTAAGACAGCAAACAAGTCAACCCCCAAGATGTAAGTAAGGAAGCATTACTGAGAACTGTAAATAAGGTATAAGACTTGTAACAAATGGTACAAGTTCGATTCATGGGCTATGTCAGTTCTGATACAACAGGACATTTTAAACATTTTGATAACACCTGTTAAACTACTTTGATATGATGATATGACATGATTACTGCTACGTAGAACCAGCAGAAAGAAATATATTAAAATGCACTCCATCAACATATAAAAATTACTATCAGCATCGGTATCAGCCTTATTTGGCGAGCCACACACTATATTGTATACAGTTTGTCAAGTAGAATCAAATGAATCATTTAAAAAAACAACTAAATAAGAATTACTCCAGAGCTGCGATCTGGTCCTGAAGATCAACAGTTCCCAGTCTCTTGTGAACCTCGTGCAGGATCCTCTGACCCTGGAAGCCGCTGCCCCGGCCGTCCAGACGAGCCACGATGACGCTGTCTGAGCTGACCAGCACAGAGTCCCAGCTGAGAGAGAAGCGGTCGCTCACAGCCTGACCACCAGGGGCGCTGTCACTGAGAAATGACAGTATGAGTTTAGTCAACAAAGAATCCCAAGGATTTTTCAACACCGCCAAATAAACCCAGATTAAATAAACATTGATTCTTATGTGAAAAAGGTTCCCAACCTTTTTGGCTTGTGACCCATTAAAACAAATGTATGTCTAATTGCAGCCCCTTGTCATTGGTTGGGGGGGACCAATGAGGGAAAAACCAGAATAAAAGAGCGGAGAAACATATCAAATGCAGATGCCCGCGTGCACCAGGGCTCATGGAATAGTTTGGTGAGTTTGAAAATGACGTGAATAATATGCTCCGGCCTTTACAGTCACCAGATCATGACCCATTTGACGCCTATAGTAGATTTAGGAACAACGTGTGAGACAATGCTCTCCACCACCATCAGCCACAACATCAAGTTATATAAACTTTCATCTTCAAATCTATTTAGTGTTGTCTGTAACTCTGATGCTATGTGTAATTTTGTTATGTCTGACTATGTTTGTTTTTCTTTCTGTCTGCTGTAGTCATGTCTCTCTTGCAAAAGATCTTGATCCAATAGAGTTCCACAGACTTGGCAAGGAGCACTGAAGCTCTTCTGGAGGCTCATGGTGGCCTGACTCCATGTTAAGACTCTTAATGTTGGTTTTTCCTTTAATTTTTTAAGAAGAAGTTTACAACAAAAAAAATAAAGATCAGTAGGAAGACTGACAAAATTAACTTTGAAGTCATCACACAACCTTTCAAATTTATCTTGCGACCTTTTGTGGGTGTCTAGAGCCCCCGGTTGGGAACCTCTGAAATAAGTCAGAAATTTGCAGCTTAATTTACAAGCATTTGTTTCTTAGCTTCTTCATTTAATACATTATTGAATGAAATTAGTCTGCATTGTTGCAAATGAGGGAATATAGCAAATATTTACAAGTGCTCCTTAAAATATCAATTGTCTTTGAAAATTAAATGACGTACAGAATCAGTAGAAGTGGGTGCTCCTTTGTTTCATCCAAATCTATTGGGACAATTAACTCCAGACGAAGAGCTGCAAAACAAGTCAACAACAGATTTTCAGGATTTTAATATCAAGTCAAGAATAAATTTCCTGGTACACATTTTTTTAAAGACGGTAGAACTTACACAGTAAATTGTTTTCCTGAGTTGGTGATATGAATGATTTTGCTTCACTCAAGGTTCAACACAGTCTTTTTATTTTATGTACTCTATATCATAGTAGGAAGTCAAAGACAACTGGACTGAAAATGTTTTCATGATTCGCCCAAGAGGCATAATGTCTAGGAAGTTTTCTTAAAACCTATGTGAGTGATTCCCACAAGGATGTGATGTGAGAGTTGTTGAAATGAAGAAGCAGTCATGGGACCATTATTAGAGGTGTTAACTTTTATGAACCAGTGGGACAAAGATAGGACAGCACTGTCAGTACAGGATAAGTGAGCATATCACCTATCAGACCCGATAAAGGATACGAGAACTGAAGTTGCCTATGAAGCCTATGACAAGTGCTAAAATGTCTTTAAGGTTACACTGGAAGTCTAGTTGCCTTTGACTACTGCTGTATGTGTACTACGACCTGAATAACTAACAATCAACATGTTCTATGATAAACCTTCACCAACCAAAAGAAACGTGAAATAAACTTGGTGATTCATGTGAAAAATAATGATCGGGGTTTCATTTACCATGTTTCATGCAAAAGACCTTAGATTTGTATACATTGTCTCTAATAGTGAACACAGATTAGAGAAAGGAGGCCATATTGTGAGCTGTCCCCTCTAATTGAAACAATATACTGCGGCATTTCTGATTCCAGGGCTGTTTCATAGTCACCTCAAAAAGCTCTGCACCTGTTCGTTCAGTTGTGTTTATCCTGAATTTACCTGTCAGACATTCAGTTCTTAGGGAGTCTGACTGTTCCTTTGATGGACACATACTATGCTGGAAATTATCACTACTGTCACCAGCAGTGCAGTTCAGTCCCATGCACCTAAGTAAACCGGTTACAGTTTGGCTTTCTGCAGTAACCATTTTTTTGCCATGTTAACGAGAAACTCAGTTTTATAATCTGGGTAGGGGAGAAGAGAAACCTAGCAATGACAGTGCTCAAATAATGATGTTTAGCAGGTACAATATTTGCCATGTTCACTGTCTTAATTTAGCATGTCAGCATTTTTTAATTAGCACTAAACACAAAGTACAGTTGAGGCTGACGGTCAGAAACCAAAGTATTGGACAAATTTAAACTTTTACCTGAGGGATCACTTAAATTATTACAATTCATTCCCAAGGAGACAAGCTGTCTGCACCAAATTTAATGCCAATCCATCAAATAGTTCAGTAGTTGATATATTTCAGCCAAAGTGGTGGACATACTGAAATCTAACCGTACATTACAGGTTACTAGTGTATGTATTTCGTAACCTGCCATAAACTGCCACCCGTCATGAAAGGTCTTCTTTACGGCAGGATTGCGGGATCTCTGTTTAAAAAGGGCTTGTAGTGGCAATAGTGGTAGTAATGAAGATAATAAAGACAATGCTTAAGAGTACATTAGAGAACAACAAATCATCACCACAAACCATTTTGCACATACAGTAGTTAAAGATGATAGAAATGTCATACCAATGTTGTTGATTTGTACAGTTCTTCTTTCCCACTTTGGTATTGTCCTGTTTATCAGTGCATGTCTAAAAACTGTGTTCCTTTCCAGAACCCTGTGCTCTGTTAGATGACAGGGTAAGAAGAAGAATTACTTTAGTTAGAAGAAAACTCATACTTGCAACAAATACAATAATAACTAGATGAAATCCTGAACAACTAATTCATTTCAAAGCCCTGCTTGCTATAAACTATTAAGATATTTTCAAAACTATGTTCACATACAATGTAAAGAAAAAGAAAGTGAATAATTTGGAATTATGTTTATGGAATTACCTGGTGTCCAACATTAGAATTAGCAGATCACTTGCTCTTTGCTCTCACTGTGACACACACCATAAGCCGCTACTAAAGTGCACGTCACAGAAATAGCTGTTTAAACGGAAAAATGGTGGACGTAAAGAAGAAGATGGACACGGGAATATACTTTGTCCAAGAAAACGCCGGGGAAAGAATCGGACGCATGGGACAACTTTGACTGAGTTGTCAACACTGACAACTGCAATGTTTCCCCTGGAAGAAGCAAAAGCGGGCAAGAACATCCAAACGAGCAATCATCGACCTTGAACCTAGCTCCCTGAGTAGGATCGTGTGGATTACAGGCTAACATGCATTTACAAGGTCCTAACATTGTAAATGCACTGCAGCCAGGGTGTGTGTCAGGGTGTCAGGCCACCAGATGATGCACGCTAGAGGTTGGGTGACCTGAAAAACCGAAGTAAATCTACCACAGAATGTCTCCACAAAAATAAAATTCACTTTGTGGCCCAGTGAAAGCCCAGACCTCAACCCAATCAAAATGCCGTGGGCAGACCTCAAGCAAGCCATTCACCGCAGACATCCAAAGAACCCGGTGGAACTGAAACAGTTTTGCAAGGAGGAATGGGCCAAAAATCCATCAGAGCGGAATAAATAAAGCAGAAAACCAGGTAATTCCAAAGGGTTCACTCTCTTTTTCTTGTATATTAACAAACACACGGTAGTCACATTCAAAGTCACCGGCCAAATCAATGTCAAATAGCATGGTAACTCAAACATGTGACATAATAAGAGTGGAATAATCTCTCAATCTGTAAACTAGGATTGGAGGAAGATCTACTGCAGAGTCCCCAGAAGCTGCTCTAAGAGTCTAAGAGATACCCACTCAACAACATTTCAAGCACTTAACGCCTTGACCTTAATTACATACTCATATCCAGTTTTCCACAGTCATAAGTAAACCTCTGTTGTTGAATTTAGGCTTAATGACTCATGATCTTAGTGACTCAAGCTCCCAAAATGTCTTGATCTATTAATGCACTTTTCAGACACTGAATGCGCATTCGAAAAAACTATCTTCCACCCAAACATAATAAATGAATATACTGTACCTGATGCGATTGAGTGAAAGAGTCTGTTGGAGTAAATTGGTTCAAGTTTTTCAGTGCCAGAGTACTTACTGTTCATTTCACTTAGTTTGTGAAGAGTAGTTTGGGGTATTCCAGGACCTGGGGGAAAAAATAGTTTAGGTCAGGACATGCAATTTTATCGCACATTTAATAACAAGGTTATGTGTTTTACATTGACACACTGAACCTTAAAAGATTAAAAAGACATAAAAACAAAGTAAATATCGAGAAAATAGAACAGTTATGAAAGATAAAAGGATTAAGTTTAAAGGTACTGTGTGGAGTTTTTTACATGTATTAATCGCTTGTTATTGTCAAATTCTGAAGGGCTTGTGAAGTAACTTAAAAAAAAAAGAGACCTTCCCCGACTTTCTCGGCTGCCTTTAACATCCTGTGGACTGATTTCTATGTAAAGGACTCAGGACGAGTGCCTTGCCTCTCTTCAGTTCCCCTACAGTGCCAACAGTGTGCAACAATAGCTAACGTCAGCTTAGAAGTGGGGCTTTGTCAACAAACGACTGGTACCCACCCATGACAGCTACAGTAGCTTGGAAAATAACGATATGGGACACTGAATTTGATGAATTTACTGTTTATTAGACCACAAATGAGTATTAGGTTGGAAAAATGATAAACGCTTCCAGAGCGGAGGGTTTCTGGGGACCGGGCCTCACTGATTACTGTACAAAAATACAACTTTATAAATTTTTTCACAGATTTTATTAATACTGGATCATATTGTATGGAGAAAATACTTTCTGGTTTTCCCTCTGATGTCCTCCAATTTAGCAGCCTCTCAGTGAACATGGCTGGACCGGGACAGAACACAGCCTCCGAGACGGACCAGACTACCTTCTTACATTGGTGGCCTAACTTTTTCATTTAGGTGCACCCAATAATGTATTTTCAACGATACCTTTTTTTGTCAGTTCCCATTGGTAATTTCTTAACAAATCTGAATCAGAAATCAGAATCAGAAACAGCATTATTGCCAAGTAGTTTTAGACACTTATGGAATTTGCTTTGGTGTTTTTGGATCAAAACAATAAACATAATAGGATTACAAAGAAACACATGTATGTACTGCAGGTGAAGAATCGTAACTATAAAAATGACAATAACATAAAAAAATAATATTAAAGTAAAATGTTATAAGAAAATTATAATAATAATAAAAATTGTGCAAAACTTTACAGAATTACTGTGTGTGTGTCATTGTGTGTTTGTGTGTGTGTGTGTGTGGGAGGGTCATATTGAGTCAGTGGCTGTGAGGACCAATTGCAGATGAAAAGAAAGTGTTACTGTAGTGTGTGGATTTCGTCTTGGCAGATCGCAGCTTCCTGCCAGAAAGGAGCATTTGAAACAGTTTTTGTCTAGGGTGGGAGGGGTCAGCCACACGTAAATGAGTGTAAACAGGAATAAAGGTGCAGATAAATGTTTTTTAATGGACTTAAATTTTGTTAAAGGTAGCTCTTCTTTGGCTATATTATGAGCAGTGATACATTTTACTGTCATTTGTGACTCCTCACTGCTTTGGTTTTCTGCTGCCTGGCGCTGAAACACTGGAGGAAGGGGGGGGGCTTCTCTGCCGGCCACGCACCTGTCACAGCACAGGACGTATTTCTTGGAGACGCTGTGCTTCGGAACGTCGATGCTCCTACAGTAAAAGACTGTTCCCAGTTGTGATGCCTGCGGATCTCTAAATCGGAGAAAATCACTTTTTCGTGTGGGTGGCGCGTGGATGATTTATGTTTACAAGCGGATGTGGATCATGTCAGAGGCGATCCGCGCATCCCCAGTGCACACCCAGTTGGTGTTTGGTAAAAAAACGTTTCTTCATTGTTTTGGGCGATGCCCCGAATGTAGTTGATGTGGTAATAGGCTGACAAGTAACTGTTAAGTTTTAATGGCCCAGTTCTCTCTCCTATGTGTGTTACTGTACATGCAGTGGACTCATACTCAAAACATTTTGGTAAAGTAAATATTTTGAGTGATTAGTATCCCTTGATTTTAATATTTCAGCTTGCATTATTAAATAAATAACAACCGATAACATGCAATTCTTCAACATTTTGTGTTACTGCAATGTCAAACTGATCATGGCATTCATATAAGGAAACCTTGCTATGAACCACTCAGTTAGGATGTTGCTGTTTTGGTCATAATTAGCTGTTACCTCTGCAGTTGAGAAGAACATGTTGATAGTTTGGGCTGAGGATAGTGTCGTAGTAGGTGCACTTTGATTTGAAGAGGGAGCAGGTGAGGCACTCTTTATGAAATGGATCCACAGTGGAGACCCTGAGGAAAACAACAGAGTACCAAAGAAGTTGATTTGAGAGGATTTTGAGGTACAATCAGTCTGTTTCTAGCATGTATCAAAAGACAAACTAAAGGGAAAATGTGCCAAAATAAAATGTAGTAATTAATAGATATTAATAAGTATTGGTTTAAATCATAAAGTGTGTTTCGATCCACCTGTTTTTATGCATATTTGTAATTTGTGCATAAAAAAAACCTTAGTGGAAATGCCAGAAATGTGAGAAAAAGTTGAAATATCACAATATGTATATATACATCGCCTAGACGTCAACTGGAGATACAAGAAACATGGCGACTGTAAGGTTCCTCACATTGGTACATGAAAAAAAACGAAATGTCGTGTTTCCATCATGTTTTCCACATGATTTTCCACAGTTTGAGAGAATACATCATTAAAACCATTCAGTTCTCTAATATGAAAGAAGATTCCACTGAAAAACTCAAATAAAATACTTTTCATTTTATCGCGAGATTTTAATGGAATCTGTTGACGTTTATTCTTTTTCTTGGCAAGAACTAGATTAGAAGTTCAATACCACTTATATCTGTACGCTAAATATGAAGCTAACGCCTGCAGCTGCTTGGCGCATCTCGTTTGCCTTAATCAATACGCAAATTGAAGTGTAAAACAACTCATGGGTATATGGGGGTGGGGGGTGGGGGTTGCCCAACTATTTCTTGGCCACCTGCAGTGGCTTCCTTCACATTTCCTGAAGATTAAACAAACAAAACCTTTTAATTAGTGGTGAGGGGCAGTGCAGGTAGGTGGATATTGTTACCGTCAGACACAGCCAGGTTAGCTGTTTCCAGTATTTATAAAAAGCTAAGATAACTCCTCACTCTAGCTCATATTTACTGTACAGACACGAGAGTGGTATCGATCTAACTCTTATCTCTTGGCAAGAAAGCAAATAAGCATATTTCCCAAAATGTCAATCTATTCCTTAATGAATGATGGTGCTTTCTCTACTTCTATTTTTAAGTGAAATCCATATGGTACCTGTATAATTGCCGTTGTGTTGAGCTTTCCTCTGTACTTAGGAAATAACTGAAAAACAGAAAATCTGTTATTTGAGATGTGCTATTGTTTTGTATCAGGTTGTATCACATTGCATGGTGTTATTTTTTTATGGGGTTAGTATCTCATGCTTACACTGAGCCTGTGCTCTCATCATAGGCAAGAATTTGAGAGACTTCCCAGCTTCCTGAGGTCAGGTGGCGGAGGTTGACGTCTTGACTCTCAGACTGAGAAGCACGAGAAAGAATACAACACAAGAGAGCAGAGAAAGCATGTTAACATGACCTCACATACCCCACAGGCCACATGGTCTTAAAGGGGTGCACTATTGCCTGACTTTCAATCTAAAACTTTTGTTTCACTTATTATCTCTACAGAACCTGAATTAATCTGGCACAGAACGTGCCTCTGGTGCATCTACTTTACAACGCTCTCTTTAATTTATTGAAGTGAATGTGTTCTTAATTCTCTGGTGTTTCAGGAAATGAAGTTAGAATATAATTTAAAATGGTGAGACTTCAAAATGGAATCATATGAGTCAGTATGAATAATTGGAAGCCCTTAGGACAGATAAGGGGACAAAATACACAGACACAATAAGTTTCATTTAAACTGCGAAAGCACCTAACTAAATGTAGTCATTTTATTAAAAGTTTGTAATAGTTTTACTTGGTTGGAGACCATGGTGATATGGTTGAATGCCCCATGGTCGCCGTGTTTTAAGGGCATAGTGATAAAGAATGTTGTGCAATCCTTGGAAAATACTGGCTCCTCATTCTGGGAAAAGACACAAACGGCAAACACAGACATTGACACTGGCATTAATAGTTGTTGCCATGTAGAACACCAAGTGCTTAGAACAGGAAAAAAAAAACAGAAGCACAAAAGATAAAGTTATGTGCATTGACTGTATTGGTAAGTCAACAGGTTGTTCTCCAGCACTGATGGTCTGCAAGAATTTGCCATTTCAGAACCATTTAGCAGCAAAAGACCTTTATTGGAAAAAGGCCAATTAAAGACAAGCATTTATTTCTCATTTTTTAAATTGCTGTTGATATTGATATTGCTAAAGCAAACTCAGAATTTGACAAATAGACGTTTATTGGATTAGATATCCCAGCTTTAAAACAGTTATAAATGGGCTTATCAAAGACAATGAAACCCTTCTGGACTGATGCACTCACCTGACGGTCAAGCCACTTCTCTGTTGTCATCACGTGCTTCTGAAGTGGAAAGATCAATTCAGTACATAACACTTCAGTCAATTCATTGGAGGTTTTAGAAGACTAAAGAATGATCAACAATAACCTTCTTACCTTTGTGCAGTCCCCTGCTGTGACATCACACAGTGAAAGAATTGACACGTTTTGAGCTCGATTCACCCAACGCACACACAGCCTCTCCCGGTTCACCCATTTCACCATGGTGATGTAGTACTCACTAGGCACAACCAATACGGGAAGTAGTGAGCAAATAACCAATATAAGCGGCCTGGATCAATAAGATACGATTATTATTATTTAAAATGTCTTTATATCATACCTCTTTTCAAAACTGTGAGGAGGTCTCACTTCAGTTGTTAGGGAGCTGCCATCTAGAGTGACGACATAGAGTGTGATGGCGGGATTGATTTGTCCCATCTAGAGTAAAAACAAATGTACAATTACATTCACAGCCCGAAATCAAATTGGATGTAATATCCATGATGCACTACATGCACTGTAGCGATAACAATAAGAACTAAGCAAAACAATGCACTTGTTTTCTATTTATATATATGTCATCACACTGAGCAATGCCAGTAGGACTTTAACAGAGAATATAATGAGAATATGAAACAAGTAGTGAACAAACTGTTTTGCTGTATACTGTGCAGGCCCTGGGGCAAGTCAGTCGATTTCCTTCGCTTAAGCCTCCCTCAAAAATAGAGCTCATTAGTCTACATGACAAGGGAAATCTCAAAAATACAGCATAAACTATCACAAAGATGACAGCATCTATTCCACACTTATGCTTGCTTCTTTTTATTGGTTCGCATTCATGTCTTCTCTAATCCTTCACTTTCTGCTCTTTTGGAGGTATAATCGCTTGATGGAATAGCTCTATTCTGTTCTGCTCATGCCAATTGCGGCATATTAAATGACACGTAAGCAATCCGATGGATCAAACACATCTAAAACCTGCTAATACTCATGCTAAATGGGGAATATGTAAATAATTATTTTCCTCCTTTATACAGTACCACTTCTATTAGCAACTGTGTACATGTAACCATTGGTAACCATTGTGTAGGTAAGCTTTAACATTATGTTTCCAGATCTTGCCATGATTACATGTTCAGCAATTAGTAATTAATAATAATTTGACAAAACATGCAGTTAAAATGGTTTTATTATTTAGAAGCTGCATTGCAACCTGACCTTTTAAGCAAAAGCATTGCCATTGTATGCATGTTGCCGGGAGCATTTAGCTAAAGCATGCATGTAGACCAGGGATGTCAGAGATACGGCCAGCCAGATGTTTTGTGTGGAAGGGGGGAATAAATATATTCTCATCCATTTATCATCAATGTGTTATAAGCAAAGTAAAATGTATCTATAATAGGCTATAATAAACCAATAAAAAAGCTAGCACTACGGACTACTGTTTGGC